>CM039680.1:246989399-247539399 GCA_022537955.1 Schmidtea mediterranea | reverse complement strand
AAGAAATATATTGTTCCTAACGTGTTTCGAGTTGTGATAAAACATTTTCGGTGTATTTGTGATTGTAACCAGCTTTTTATTACCTCCTTTGCATAGGATTCCTTGAATAATAATTTCATCAAGTGGGTCAGCGGGAGGTTTTACGGAATGCTGGAAATACAAGGATGAGTGTCAATAAAATTCAATAAGTGAATATTTAGCGGTGTAGTGGAAATAAAATAATTTTTAAGGATAAATGAGGTATTTACCAAAGACTGGAAAAGGCTATAGAAAACAAATGATAAAAGAAAATGTTTTTTCAGTAATTTAAACAGAATATACTTATTGTTTTAATGCAGTCTAAAATTCAGTAAAATAACTTAAATATTTCTCACGAATTCCTTCACATTCTAAATGATTCTATTTAACTGTTTCTAATTACTTAAAATAAAATAAAAAAGCATTATTAGTGAAATACTTGTATTTTCTGATTGTAACAATTTTCATATAAATACCAAAAAGCTAATAATTAAATATTTTATTTTCAACATTTATCGTTTCTTATTTTCAACTATTGTAGTTTTCTTTTTTTGGTCAATTAATTTTATATTTAAAATAAATATTGATTGATCAATGTTTTAATTTATATTTTTGTAAAATATTGATAGATCAATATTTTAATTTAAATTCACGCTAAATATTGATTAATCAATATTTGATTTTAAAGATATCGATGTTTTTTTCGAATATAAAAAACATCGGTATCTTTGCTGATCCATAGTCAAATATTTTGTAATAAAATCAATTTAAAATTAAAATATTAAGTGGTAAAAATTAAAGAAGTTTTTATATTAATCAATATTTTGCTATATTATACAAAATATTAGTTGATCAATGATTTGTTTTAAATTTAAAATAAATATTGATCGAATGTTTTAATGTAACATGATCTATCAATGTTTTAGTTTTTACTAAATATTGATTGTTTAAGATTTAAACCAGATATAAATATTCATAGTCTAATAAATAAAATAGATACACTTTGATTTTTTCTTTTATACTTAATCTTTATTTTACTTATCGACGGAAGAATATGTTACTGATCTCAATAGATAATGCCTATAACAAGGGAATAAAACAATGACTATAGAGACAACATTTATAATAATAATGGTAATAATAATAATAATAATAATAATAATAATAATAATAATAAAATAAAGCATTTTAACGGCTAGAGTGCATAACAAATTTACAATGGACAAAACCACCAAAAATACTAGCAAATTCGTTTTAAAAGTGGGAAGAAATCATCAATCACTAAACAACAACAACAGCAGCAGCAACAACAATGATACTGTTTGTGTGTTTTGTGAGATTTCTACTTACGCATTTTTTACGATGGAAAAACCTCCAACGTGATTTTTTGTTTGGTAACTGTATCATTGAGACATAACGGCGATTAAGAGTTGCGTAATTCTAACGCAGAAAATAATATTCAACTGTGACATCATGTCGATAAGAAATATCGGATTTACCTGTTCCGATAATGAACTGCTCGATGAGAATGAACCGCTGTTTTCTTGAGCTGATGGCCTTGGTAGTGATTTGGTTTTCGTTTTAAACAGTGAAACAGATCGTCTCCTCTATTTTGAAGAAAAATCGATAAATTTATTTTCAGAATCACATGAAATTATTGATCCTGATTTTACATGTGCAATTTATTCGGATCAGTCGAGTATGGAATATCATAAATGTCAATTGCATATCTCATTCATTATCAATAAGTTATGCGAAATCATGTCAGCATTAAATCAAAATTTACACAAATAATCAATTAAAATTAACATGACAATAATATGTACAAATAGTTATTGATAAAAATAATCGAGAGTTGATAGAAACTGAGCCAAAAACTCGAGGGGAGATTAATTTTAAATTTTAATTAATTGGCATTGATAAAGTGAACTCCTGGATTGTGTTTGTGTGACAATCTCGTTCAAAATATACAAATTCCAGATGATTATTCATTATTGACAATATTAGTTGAATTATGTGTAAATATCATTATTGTCTGTAATGAAGTATCATAGCCCAATAATCAGTAGAAAATATTTTACACTAGCAATCGAACAAGGTAGTTTGAGGCATTCACATCTAATTTTTAAATATAAATATTTTATTTTAATGTTTTAGGATTTGAGTTTAATAAATGATTAAATGTTTAAATCATTGTAAATGCAAGTAATTATGAAGAATATGATGTTGAGCAATGTTGATGAATAGGCCCGATAAATACCGATTTGTTTATCATTAATATTTAAGTGTTTTATTAAATAATTAATTTATTGTCAATATAAATGTTATTTACTTCATAATAATATTTTATTTGATCACATAATCAATTTAATAATTTATTAATCGATTTTATAATATTTTTATTATTATTAATTATTATTATCAATTAATAATAATAATATTAAATCATAATAAATAATAAAAAAACAATAATATTTAATAATAAAAATAATTATAACAATAATAATAATAATAACTATTAAAAATATTTATTATTAATTAATTGAATAGCGATTTCAATATAAATGTTATTTACATAATAATAATATTTTAGTTGATCACATAATCAATTTAATAATTTATTAATCGATTTTATAATATTTTTATTATTATTAATTTTTATTAATTATTATTATCAATTAATAATAATAATAATAATAAAAATATATTAAATCATAATAAATAATAAAAAAACAATAATATTTAATAATAATAATAATAATAATAATAACTATTAAAAATATTTATTATTAATTAATTGAATAGCGATTTAATATTTAATAAATAATAATAAAAAAACAATAATATTTAATAATAATAATAATAATAATAATAATAATAATAATAATAATAATAATAATAATAATAATAATAATAATAATCAATAAATTCACAAAACTCTACCTCATTGTCTACACTAGGTGGGTCATTAATAGAACTGTTTCTTTTAGCACTCTAAATCAAAATAAACGGTTACTAGGAGAAAATATACATGTAGAATTATTAAAAATGTTTTCAAACTGACTTTAGAATTTTTTTTATTATTGTTATTAACAACCTAAATAATTTATATATAAATATTAAATAAAATATCAATTTAACTACAATTATAGGAACTTTAAAATCTTCCTCATTACACGTTTTACGTTTATTAGGTTTTCGTTTGTGATTCTGTTTATTGGATTCGGTCGAATTTTCCGGGCTAAAACAGGTGTTCGTTGTGTCTCGAAGAGTGACACTATTTCCGGTTTTGTATTTATTGGCCAATAGAGTGCCTAATCGGGAATTTAATTTTACAATTCAGCATTGAAAAAAAAATTCCATACAAAATTCGAACAGAAAATAAATGTTAAAGCCATCACTGTATCGAACCTCCATATATTCGTCGAATCCATATTGTTGAGCGACATATTTCATGTCGATATACGATTTTAATCTCGGACTAACTGGAGAGACGCAGTCTGCAAATAACTTTAATTGATCAACATGATTATCGGTAATTGGAAAAAAATTTCTAGTTCTTATCGAGAGAAAAAGTTCTAATATTAATGTTCAGTGGTTGTTTGGAAAATTAAGATATTATATTTTTTCAAGATTCGAAATAATGGTAGTCAACATTTGGTAAATATGTCAGGCTGGGTCCAAAATACTATCCAAACTAAAAAGCTTTTTCTTAGAATTGGTGAATGAAACGTGAGGTCTAAATTTGTTATAGTATAACACAATGGCATTTGTGTTAGCTAATACGGGACAATATTTTCAATTCATCCAGTTGTACATTTCACTTCTCTGAATCTATCGCTACGTTGATAGGAAGCATGTCATAGTCATAAATACCGCCAGGTAGTAAAATTCGTTCTTTGGGTTAAATTTATCATTAGCTACAAGACCTTTTTATTACAAATTGATTAACAGGATCTATATATCCGACATCATTATATATCATAGGTATTTGGGAATTCAATTTGTAATAAATGGTCATGGATTATGAAATAGGATAATTTTGATATCCCTCTTATCTCAAATGTCATAATTAGAACTATTTTCGATTATTCCATTCATTTGGTATTCATTACTAAAGAATCTTTGTTCAAAAATACATAGATCATCTCTAAATCTTACAAACCAAGTGCGGACAAGCTAATCAACTTTTGTTTACAAATGCTTTAGAGACATATCGATCAAAATAGGCATGAATGACACAAACATTTTCAGTTATAATAGAAATTTTTTGTAATTATTCAAAATTGAAATAAATTTTATGAATATAATATTGAAAGCCTTATATTAATTTGGGACAAAATTTGTGTATTTATAAGAAATCTCATTTCCAAAATTGATATTTAACTCGGAAATCAATTTCAATGGCAAATATCTACTAATCAATACAAATAATAACCAATCAAAAATTGAATTTATTTTTAGAATTAAATTTCGAAGTCACTGGCAGTCTCGTGTAACTTACAGCTCGATTACGTAACTGTGTAATTCCTGCGTTCCTGTTCACTATTTACAATTGCTTCTTCGATTAAGTGCTGAGTTGTATTTATTGATTGAATAATTAAATTGATCAATAACTAGTCAATATTTATATAGATTTACTAACGTGAAAATAGCAACACAACTCTGGCTGATGAATATATTAGAAAATTCACAAGAGAAATAAATAAAATATTTATTTAGAATACTGAACTGTAATTTTACCGGGAATTAATTGTGTAACCAATTTGCACTTTGTGAAAAATCAATTTAATAATTATTCCGGATCAAATTATTCTTTATGGAAAAATTAAAAAAGCCCAATAAATTTATGGAATGAGGACAATTAGAAATGTGCGTCATACTTGTTGACATGACTACAAAAATTTTACAAGCTTTTCCTCAATCAGGCTTATTTAATTGAAATTAAATTAAGAAAGTAAAAATTTGTTTCTAATGTCCAAAATTGTAACCAGTTAAACCCAATTATGACTTCCTAACACAGTATGTAATTTTTTTGGTAAATAAAATAATCGCATGAAGGCCTAGGATGTCCTTTTCGTAGTGTTTTATTGTTATGTACGATGGTAACAGATTATCACAAAAACATGAAACAAGTTTTGTAAAGTAATTAATAAAGTCATAATTTTTGTATTATTTAATATTTTTTCAAAATAAATTTGCTTGTTACTCATAGTTTTGCACAAAATCCTACTGCTCAGTAAGGTTTAAACTGAATTGGTCAATTCAGTGATGGGCGCCTGTCATACACACTTTTACAAAGAATACACACATCTTCTAAATTGAATCTGTTATATGCAGACAATTTATTGTCACACTCACATGACATTTTGTAGATAACCCTTTCGTCCCTGAATATAAAAAAAAATTCATTTACTTTAAACCACTCAGGGCGAAAGGTTTAAATGTATTACATGTTTGTAATTTTGCATGGCCCAAAAGGATCCGGATGTATTATTCCCTTGAATCTGACTGTATGTCGCTAATAAGTATCTGTACATGTATCGGACAGTGTATACGTTTTTATTTTTGTAGCATATTGAATTTGCCAATGGTGCAATGCAGGCTGGTATGCAAAATTAATGTATAATATATGATTTACAGTTAAATTTTAATGTTATTGTTTCTTCAAAAATAAAAACTTTAAATGCGTTTATTCGTGGAACATTTCCACATATAGAAAGCTTATGTGCATTTTTTTTACTATAAATTGTGTTCATATGTTCAATTTATTGTTTATATTAAATGTGTTTATTCATAGCAACATTAAAACACATGCAAGTTAGTGTTTCTATAATATGAACTTGTTGATCTTACTTTTATATTATAGATGAGTTGTCAATAGTTTTATTAAATCATTTATTTTCATTATGACTAAAATTAAATCTATAGTTATAAATAAATTAATCCATGAAGGTTAGAGGAACGTTATTTATAACTTTATATTTAATAGTGTGTATTTTATTAAAGAATTTTTTAAGATATTTAATTTATTTTAAGTGTCAAAAGATAAAGTTTGTGTTGCTTAGATAACCTTCGATCTCTTGCCAGAAAAAAAATTTAATGAAATGTCATAAAAACACAAAAAAGGTGATCGAAAATATAAAAACTTTTTATTAATATTTCTTAGCAATCGATGTAAAAAAAATTTTTGATTCCACAAATAAAGTGACAATTTTACAGGATTTGTGAAATTATAAAGAAGAGGTTTAAAATCGAATCATTTAATCAGAAAATATAAAGATAAGTCAAAACTATTATAGGAAAATTCAGTAAAGGATACAACACTCAGGCGTAAAAATATAAAATTTTAGGTACAAAATCTTTCGAAAGAGTGACAAAAAAATTTGGAAATATAATGGAAAAAGAAAATATTGGCGTGGTGATAGTCGCGACGTTTTAATAATATTGAAGTTATGATGGTCTCAACAATGGGAAAAGTAAAATCTGAAAATATGCTAAAACTTACAATAACAATTCAAAAAAAAGATCAGAGAACATTTATATCAAAATTCAGTAAAATATTTGTTGAAAATTGCAAATTTCAGATATAATTAACAACTTAAAAGATTTTCTTCTACAACGCACGGCCTAAAATTAGAGAATATCACAGAAACTTTGCTTTTTCCTAGCAACAACAAAAAATCCTACTGATCTGCAATATTTGGATACTTAAATGGATATGCTACACCATAAGAGGTGATTGGAGCACTGCAGTAAATATGAGTAATATATTGAATGGGGATTTGTATGATGATTTCTTGCATGTATTGAATGATGAAAAATATGAATGTATAATGATAATTGTAAATATCCGGTCGATAAGAATTTTTATGGTGGGTTGTGTAAGGATGAATGGAAATTTGATGATCTTGGATATTCTAGAGTATGTTTGTAACATTAATAATGACAATTTAATTAAATATAGTAAACTAAATTGTAGACTAAGTGTCACAGTAATGATAACGAATTGTGGTGTTTATTATATATACATGGCCAAAAATCAGCGTGATATATGAAAGTGTAGTATATAAAAATGCTTTACGACTAAATAACGACTGTACATTTAATTGTAATCCCCTTTAAGCTGCAGAATGTAAAAATAGATCAATTATGGGCTACAAACCACTTTTGCAGGTCACAAAATATTCAACCTTTTTCGTCACAGTTAATCCCTAAGACTTTCTCAAATTTAACTCATTTATCAAAAAAAAACAATTGGCAATTGGTGTGGAAACTTGGAATTTATTATTCAGGACCACAGAAAAAGGTACTTGTTCTGAAAACGAAATTTCATGAAGATCTACTTCATTTATAATAATGTCTCAACTACATAACTTCTTCATGCATATTGACAAATCACGAACTCTGTTCCCTGACAAGATATATATTCAATTGATATAACTCTATATAACCAACAACTGTTAACCATAAACCTAATGATCATCATTGAGAAGGCTGCATGATCGAAAAAATGAATCAATTGAGAGCTACAAATGTTGTTGGCATTTTTTTTATGATTATGTAATTGATTGTCAGTTGCTGTTTTTATGTTATTATACAAATGGTCTATGTTATCAACAGCTCTTTCGGACCACTCAAATAGTTTAACAGCACTATCAGCTTTTCTCTCAGATCTATTTAAATGAGCATATAATTTTATAATAATACAGTAATCTAGATAGAGCAATGCGTGTCGATAAGGAAAACGAATTATCTCATTTCCAAATTCATTTTCCCATTAAAAGTCTTTTTAATTGTAAAGTCCAGAAAATTAGAGGGTATAAACTGCAGAAGAAGTATTGCTGAAGGTGTAATTTTAGGTGTACAAGCTGCAGTGCGTATTTTATATGCATTGGTCACATCTCGTCACTGTCACACTTGATAGAATTAAGAAAGACTCCAAATTAGCAACCACAGCGACTGGATTGATATACCAAAGATTAAGCAGTCATTAGACGTTACAACAATCCGTCTGAATTGTGTAGGAAGTGAGAACAAGATCATCAATGATAATGAGAACATCAAACATACTAACATGGCCGTTGATATTGTGTCGCTTCCTGGAAAGAGGCTAACCATTCAACCATTTTAAACGGCTTTCATGCTTGTTTCGGTGAAGACTACGAAGTTGTTCTAGAAATTGAAGGAAATGGAACTGAACGAGTCTGGTCCGAGCATTGCAGGTAGAATTACAAGAAAATTTCGTCGTTTTCGATAAATATAATTGTTATGGTAAATAAATAAGCTCGTCTACAAATTAAACGATTTTTAGTCGTATAGGCTGCTGCTTATACTTGAGATTTAACGGTATTATTGATTAGTATTCTACAAACCGTTCCAGCGCTCTCGATAATCAGAAATTACAATAAATCATTTGACTTGGCTCTTGGTCATGTGTTTGTAATGCATGGATTTAATTGGTCGCATTTTTGTAATGCAACAATCTCATTGGTTACATTTTATTAAGGGGTCAATCAGTAACATCTATCCACAATTCCAAGCCTTTTTGCACATCATCTCGTAGGTATCATTGGCATATAATGTCAGGCCGCAAATTGAGTCAGAAACTAGTTTGCAATATTTATTAAAACGGCATCCAATCAAAAAATGGAGCCTCATGTCGTGTTTATAAGGGAATTATCAACAATAATTCATTTAAATTAATAATTAACAATCAAAATTAATAATTAACAATCAAAATTAATAATTAAGTAATACTACTTATCTAAATTAGATTATAAATACAATTTGCCCCCTTCGGCGAACTATTTAAATTTTCAATTGCTGTCAACTACAAATGTTAGTTATTTTATTTTAATAGAAAATAAACTTTAGAAAAATGAATTTAATCTTACCGCGACATCCAACAAGAATCATTGGAGCATATTTGCAATCATTTGACCGCAATGACACTAATTCTTTATGACTCAATAATGCATCTTTATAACTACGCTCGTTTTCTAATTTAAAAATAAAAATCCCACAATCAAGCCAATCGCTAAATTCTTTATTGGGAATGTTTTCGCTTTCATGACGAATTAACAAAAGAAATTCCGATTGATTGGGAATTCTAAAAGCATGTTTAACTCTAATACCCATATCTAGAATTATATCATTTAATGAAATCATAAATGTATTATTATCTACCATCGATGCAATTATATTCTTTATCTTCAGTAAATATTGCTAAAACTTCTTTCCAGCCTCCATTAAAAGATCCAAATATACCCTAAATGTTTTAAATCAGATTATTTGTAATTATAAACTGACAATATTAATTCCAGGAATTCCCTTATTATAAATCCATTCTGGACTTTGGAGTACTAAATCTAACTTTTCATAAATTTTTAATATAAATTAAATTATAATTACTTTCGATTTGAGACATATAATATTTTAATTTTTCTTTTATATCATTATTAGATATTGATTCAAGTAAAGCTGTAGATTCATCTAGGTTATTAGCAATTATATTAAATCTCCTAGCTTCTTTATCGCATCGACTTAGATTCATTTAAATTAATAAAAATGTAGATAGATTTTAATATATTATTAAAACAACAAATATCTCATCAAAATTCTCTAGTTTATTTTGAAATAACAACAAATTTATAATTAAAATAATATTTATTATTAAATGTTTTTATTCTTTGAATATTAGATTTTAAAAAAATTAAATATTGACTCGATTAGAATAATTTAAAAATATGGCAAAAGCATACAAGCATTGAAAATTTGAATATTTCGGATTTCGAGGACAATATCGAGGGCAACCTGCAATTTGCAACTAATATTTTTTTCCTAAAAAAGTAAGCAAATTAATTAAAAAATTCACCCTTGACACAATATTGTTAAATACATTTATTATGTTAATATTCCATTATTAATGTTGGTGGGTTTCTGGGTTTTGATATTTTGAAACTCTATGGTTGTTACCCAGACAACCCCATACAAATATTCCTTTGCTTACCACTTGGCACCCGTTGCTAGGCAACGTTGGAACTGTGTTCGATTGGGTAGATCGTCCGCAAAAAGTGAGCGCTATTGCTAATGCTATAACTGACCGAACGATCCATGGGTCCAACGAGCTGCCGATAGAAGGCCTGTGCTCGATTTCGATTCTTAGGTCCCATTATTCTCCTATCTCTTTCAAATGTTAACCTATACTCTCATATATTCTATCTTTATGTCCATTCGCTAAGTCCTTATTATTGTCCATGTTGATGATTTTTTTATGGTCTGTAAACCCTTGGTTATGTTAAGTAAACACAGTACATCTCTTACCCTTATCCCTATTATAACTACAATGTTCCCTATTATTGTCATTAGCATTATCATGATTACTATTATATGTATTACCTTTATTATTATTTTTATTACTATAACTACCATTATATTTATAGTTATTACTACTATGATTATTACTACTATTATTATTATCATAATTATTATCATCATTACTACAAATACAATGATTATTATTATTATTATCATTATCATTATTATTATTATTATTATTATTATTATTATTATTATTATTATTGTTATTATTATGATTACCGTTACCCTTATCATTATCGTTATTATTATTAAGATTTTGTGGGGATCCGTCCTTATTCTTCAGCGTTAAATTTTTTTATTGGTATACAACATTAGCCGTAATCCATCTGTAATTTTCGGTTTTTGATAAAGTATTTTTGTAATTTCGAAAATTTTAGCAGCGTTCCGCCCTTATTTTACGGTTTATCCCTATTCTACAGTTTTCGACAAAGTATTTTCATTGACTCGGAAAATTTGAGCAGCGTTCCGCCCTTATTTTACGCGTTCTATTTTTACGTTACTATTTTTGTTAAGTATTTGAATTGATTCGGAAAATTTGAGCAGCGTCCCGCCCATATTTTCCGCCGCAACTCAAATTAATTTACTTAATTCTTATTTAAAAACATTATTTTTCATGATTTTGGTCGTTCGGATTAATCTTTTTCCGATGGCTATTCATTTTAACTGTTGCAACGATTTCGCAATTTTCCCCGCTACCCATTCCCTCTTTTTGTCCTTAAGATCTATTTATGTTCATATTATGTTTAATGAGTGCCCACTGGACTACTCGGTGTTAGAGATTTTGAGCCGATTGTTGTTAAAAATTTATGTCAATTTTACAGGAAACGGATGATGAAGGAGCAGCCAAAGGGCTACTCATTTACCCTCCAATTTCCCCTATGTACGGATAATATTGACGTTCCGATCCCTGCGTTCCGCACGCCGGGTCTTCACGGGCACAGATCATCGGCGGTATTCCACGCACTTACACGAATCTGAATACTGTATATGATTTTATTAACTTGTGATGTGTCTTTGGCTGTGGGCCGGAAAAATTTCGACAATTTGAAAAATTAATTTATGCATTATGATAATTTATTAAAACCAAAATTAAATTACCAGATACATCCATCAAATTAAAATTCATAAATATATCTTCGTAATAATCCATAAAACATCGACCAATGAATCCATTATTCACAGATAAATATATTAATCCAAAGTACAAATCCATCAAATTAAAATTCATAAATATATCTTCGTAATAATCCATAAAACATCGATCAACGAATCCATTATTCACAGGTAAATATATTAATCTAAAGTAAAACTGTTGAAATCAAGTGTCAAAGTACGACGGAAAATCAATACTGAAAATTAAGATAAGATATTTGTCAAATCATATCAGTATATATACCTATAATTTGGCCTTAACCTTGCGTGTTAGTTTTATTGCGATTAAACAAAATTCGACTTTGAAATTATTTGTGTTATCTAAATTAAATTTTAATTATTTCTTAATTTAAATTGGTAATTTATTTTTAACATTTTTAAATAAATTTATTCAGCTAAAAATATTTTATTTTTATTCATTTAATTCATTAATTTTTACTTTTATATAAATGGTCATTTTACGGTCGAATTTTCTTGTTATTATGTTATTTTTTATGTAAATTTCGTGCGGTTCTTGATGCATTTTCTATTTATTTTATTTTACTTTTTATGTTTTTGATTTTATATTTATTTATATTCTCTCAGATTTTAAAATGTTTAATTGGTGTTGTATATTATATTTTAAGTTATCTTGTTGCTAGGTTTTCGTGTTGTATTACTGATACATTTAAACAATTCTCAAGGCTATTTGTGTCCTGGCCCAACAATGTTGAGATTTTGGAAACTATTTGGTTGTTACCCAGACAACGCCATACAAATATTTTTCGCTTACCCCTTGGCACCCGTTGCTAAGCAACGTTGAGACTGTGTTTGAGTGGGTGGATCGTTCGCAAAAAGTGAGTACTATTACTAATGCAATAATTGACCGAACGATCAATGGGTCCAACGACCTGCTGATAGAAGACCTGTGCTCGATTTTTATTTTAAGGTCCCATCGTTCTTTTATCTCATCGAAATGCTTATTTATATTGTTCTATCATTTGTCATTGTATCCACTTCTGTAATCCTCGTTACCGCTGCCCACACTACTGATTTTAAAATGATCATTGCTCCCTTCGTAATTTTAAATATCCTCACCCTTATGGTTATTGTTATCCATGTTATAATTCCTACGAGCTTTATTATGATTGATTATTGAATGTTTTATTATTACTACAATTATATTATTATCATTCTTATTATTATTCTGATCCACATCACTCACCACTATCTTTGACTTCATCATTATCGCAATATATATATATTTTTATTATCATCACAATTATTATTATTGCTATTATTTGTATTATTATTATCATAACTATTATTATTGGTGCTATTATTCATCTTGTTACAGGTGTTTATTATTTTTATTAGGCTTATTACTATTATTCTTACTAAAATTTTAATTATTATTATTATTATTATTATTATTATTATTATTATTATTATTATTATTATTATTATTATTATTATTATTATTATTATTATTATTATTATTATTATTATTATTATTATTATTATTATTATTATTATTATTATTATTATTATTATTATTATTATTATTATTATTATTATTATTATTATCATCATCATCATCATCATCATCATTTTTATTATGTCTATCATAACAATTATTATTGTTACTGTTTTTATTATTTCTTATTATTATCCTAAGTATTATTCTTATCAAATTATTATTACGGTTATTGTTATTATTATAATTACCATTACCATTCTTCTTTTTCTTCTTCTTCTTCTTCTTCTTCTTCTTCTTCTTCTTCTTATTATTATTATTATTATTATTATTATTATTATTATTATTATTATTATTATTATTATTATTATTATTATTATTATTATTATTATTATTATTATTATTATTATTATTATTATTATTATTATTATTATTATTATTATTATTATTATTATTATTATTATTATCATCATCATCATTTTTATTATGTCTATCATAACAATTATTATTGTTACTGTTTTTATTATTTCTTATTATTATCCTAAGTATTATTCTTATCAAATTATTATTACGGTTATTGTTATTATTATAATTACCATTACCATTCTTCTTCTTCTTCTTCTTCTTCTTCTTCTTCTTCTTATTATTATTATTATTATTATTATTATTATTATTATTATTATTATTATTATTATTATTATTATTATTATTATTATTATTATTATTATTATTATTATTATTATTATTATTATTATTATTATTATTATTATTATTATTATTAAATTTTTAGCATGGATCCGCCCATATTCCTCAGCTTTATTAAAATATTTTAATTATATAAAAAATTGAGCCGTACTCCAGTCTTATTTTATAGTTTTCGAAAAAGTATTTTAGTCATTTCGGAGAATTCCGCCCATATTTTCCATCTCAACTAAAAATAATTTATTTGGTTCCAAAAAATTATTTAAATTATTCCTTTTTCATGATTTTGGTCGTTCGGATTAATCTTTTTCCGAACTTCATTTTTATTGTTGCAACAATTTCGCGATTTCCTCGCTACCCTTTCCCTTTCTTTGGCCGTATGATCTGTGTGTGTGTGCGTTCATGTTGTATTTAATGAGTGCCTACAGTACTAGTCGGTGTTAGTGATTTTGAGCAGTTTGTGTTTTGAAATTTTAGTATAATTTATCAACCTCAGGAAAATGTGCAATAAGCCGCAAGACCTCTCTGTTTTCCGCTCATGGTTATATGTATACATAATTTTACGTTCAATCCAGCTTTTCCTCACAGAGAGGCCCTCACGGTCACGGGACCGTTATCGATGAACGGCGTTGATATGGTACATTTTATGTATGTAAGTGTTGGATGATGAGGGTAGACCCATCACCACATTTATTTTGAATAAATATTTCAAAGCAGGGCCTGGGAAGTATAGGGTCAACATATACGCCGAGGAGCGGATGTGAAGTAGAATGAGTCAAGATGCAGAACCCCAAAAAATTATTATTCAGACAATCAATTTCAAAGATACAGAATCCCAACAGATCAATGATGTCGTTATTCAAGCAATCAATTCCCAATATGAAGAATCCCAACAAATCATTATCAATAACAATTAATATGACAATAATTATTGTACAATTTCAACTCTCTTTGAACAATCTTACTTTTGTGTGAATTATGATTTTATATTTGAAAAATTTTATTTTTATTTTTGTTTAAATTATTATTTTATAGTAAATATGGGTATGGGTAAACAGTTATCATTTCTTGTAATAGAACAATCTTTATTGTGGTGTAATGTAAATAATTAATAGGAAATTTATTTTATTATTTTTCTTTTTGAACAATTTTTCTTTTTGTGCAATGTTAATAATTAAATTATTTTTCTATTGAACAATATAAATCCGCAAGCAAATATAAAAATAAATCAATTTGGCAGAGCAAATAAAAAATGAAACGAATTTCCCATTAAATAAGCAAATAAAAATGAAATGAATTTCCCCATTAATAAAGTAAATAAATAAAAAATTTTCTGAAATGAATTCCCCAATTGAATAAATAATAAGAATAAATAAAATGTTATTAGAAAAATAAATAAATTATTTAACAATCCAAATATTTTAGTATAAATACTGAGATATTTTTCAGTTTGAGCGCCCACTAAAATCATACAACAAAAGAAGTGATCTGAAAAGGTAATCTTTGGAAGATCTTAAAATAGAACAGATTTAGTTCAACACGATATTTTTGCATACACGTATATAACACGCACCGACATACATTTTAACAATTACATAACACTCACCCAAATTTCATTTTATTGATAAAGTGTGATCGAAAAGTTAAATTTGAAAATTGTCAAAATTTGATTTGGTAAATTTTATTTATTAATAAATTATTTATATACCGACTTGTCTTTTGATTTATAAGAAACACCAGTGCAAGTTGAGACCTCACTAAAATCGAGACCTCAACATAAGAGTTTTATAACTTGTAGTATTTAGTGGCTGTGGGCCAAAAAAACAAATAAATAAATCTGCTACACCCCATTTTAATCGGATAAAAGTTTCGATAAACAAGTTTTCCGCTATAAACATTTATTCAGCATCTAAAACCTTCCATGGTAAACAAAAAATTCATCCTCATAAACGTAATCATCAGCTATTCAAAAAAATCACCGTGAATAAATTCGAATAATAAGGAAACATTCATGTTAGTACGTTAACTTAGGTTATCATCATAATATTTTCTACAAAATTTGACTATGAATACCTTAAATAAATCTGATTCATAGTCAAAGTTTGTAGAAAATATTATGTCACTTATAAAAAAATCAGAGGTGTAAAACAAAAAAAGTCCTTATAATATTAGAGTTATCGTGTCCAGACAAAAAACTTTCCAGTGGTAATTTCCTGAATGCACGATTCTCAGCTTGTTACACACACCAACCAAATATTTGAACATTTTTTCTGAAAAATAAGACTGAAAATTTGTGAAAACATATCAGTATATATACCTAACCTTGTGTGTTATTTCTATTGCGATAAAACAAAATTTGACCTTGAAATTAGTTGTGTTATCTAAATCTAATTTTTATTATTTTCTTAATTGAAATTGGCAATTTATTTCTTCAACCAAAAATATTTTTTTAAATTTGTTTTATTCATTAATTTTCTACTTTTATATAAATTACCGATTTTAGGTCAAACTTTCTTGTTAAATTTCGTGTGGCTCTTGGTGCATTTTGTATTTATTTTATTTTATATTTATATATGTTTTCTCAAATTTTAGGGTGTTAGTTGATATTAATGTTGTATTTTAAGTTATCTAAGAGCTGGATTTTCGTGTTATATAACTGATACATTTAAACAAATTTCAAGTCCGTTTCTGTTCTGTTTCAATATTACTGAAATAAGAATAATTCATAAATAAAAACATTCACAAAAAAATAAGGTTAACAATCACTCTTTAAATTAAAAAATGATTTTCTTTTTACTAATGATCTTTACAGTTCAACCCAATAAGGCACTGACTACCGGTGTCTTTGTTTTTATAAAAGTTACTCTCCTGAAAGTTTAGAACAAAACAATTAAATTAGATAATTTACCAAGACACAATTATCGTTACATCACTGTCAAATATTGTTAGAATTTAATTCAAGGTTGTCAATATTGCCACGCTTCCTCCAATATCATAAAGGATGATTATTGACACTGAAATGCCGCGTGAAGGAACTAATGTTCTCATTGTTTTATTTTAATTTTTCAGCTTTATACAACTTTTCAGTGAGAGTATAAGATTTCTGTTTTTGGTCACATGCTTCATCCATTTTCGGGTCACATTTGACTATTTATTGGAATTTGATGGCTTATTAATAGATTAGAAACCAGTTATAAAGATTGATATTCATTGTTCATGAAACTTTTAATACTCCTATTTTAATTTTTTTTAAGATCACAATTCCGCTTCATTTCACAAGTAAGCACTTAAAAAGAAGCGTCGAAAATTTCTGTTAAATAGACAATTGAACTATAATAGAAAACTAAAAGAATATATCAATTATCTTTATTTAGACTATAGATCGATGTGTTGGGTTAATTTTTTATAAGTCAGTTAATCTCTGACTCTTCGTGTTCTCATTTATAAATTTAATCGCTGGTAAGCAACAAACTGTGAATGATCAAGAATTATTCTCGCAACTCGGGTCTAATTGGTTTTTAAATCAGAGTAATTGTTACTCGAGCATCTAATTTCATCGACCGATTACTAAGGTAATTTATCTGAATCAAAATAATTGTTCTATTTACATCTCGGGGCTCTCTGAACAGCTTAGCACTCTACACGTCTCGAATGTTCCTCAGCGCTCGAGTTTCCTGTTGACTCGGGCTTTTCATTTGCTCGGTTTTCTATTAAGAGATTAATTAATTTTAATAAGTTTGTTTTTCCTAAGGATCCCTCGCTAAATTTAATTATTATACTTGAGTTCATCTTTAGATTTTAGCGTTCCAACCATACCCTTTTTACCGGATAAATATTATTTTTCAAATTTTATAAATTTTTAATTAACTTTTGTATTTTGATTATTTTTTGTTCATTTCAGATTTTCTGTACTCTCATTTTATTTACTCTATTTTATATCAACCGCAACAAATGCATTCTTTTTGCTAATTAATAAAAATATATTGATCTAAATTTTTATTAAAGATAATAGATCAAAAGAGAAAAATAAATAAGTGACTTTACTGATAAGCGAAATGTTGATCTTTTAGTGCTTATTAAAGGCCCATTTCCAAATAATAAGGAATTGTTACTTGTGGCTAAATTCGGTACATTTAAATTTTGTAAATAGAATTAGTTAGTAGATAGATGTGACTCCGCTAGATCATGACTCGGCTGGCTCACCCTACCAACCCCCGCTCCCGGAAAAAAATTTTAAAGTAAAAGTACAAAATCTTTTTAGAGTTCAAAGATCAAGGTCATTGAAACAAAGACAAGTCATCGTATGAGTCATCAAGGTAATCGAAACAGAGACAATGAGTAATGATATGAGTTATCGAATATCCTCAAGGTCATTAAACCATAAACCATGACTCATTCAAGGCCAAAGTATGAGTCATAATTTCCATGTAGAATTAAAAAATGAATGTAGTGTCAATAAAAATTAATTTTATGGATTTCGGATTTAAATTGGCTGAGTATGTTTTGGCGAAGCTGGAGGAACAGCAACAAAGGACGCAGTGGCAGATAGTTATGGCTCTCTGCTATCTAAACAGGGTTAATGCGGACATCGCCGCAGGCCGGATTTCTAGTACCGATGGGTACGCTCCGAGTTACGGGATCTTTTACGAGTGGCATTACCCGGCCCTAGAAGAGATTGATTCGACCAACAGCTCTAGATCGCATAGGAGTTCCGCACCAAGACGAGGAACACGCGCATGCGAGTTACAGGAGGAAAAAAACTCGAATTACCGATACTATAATGCTTGATGGCCGTCCATGAGCGAAAATGTAGAATAAAAAATTAATGTAGTGTCAATAAAAATAAATTTTATAGATTTCGGATTTAAATTGAATAAAGTTAACAGTTGATTTTCAATCTGCAATAATTAATTTTCATTCTCCTAATTAAATAAAATAAAGATGATTAGGACGCTAAAAACACGAGTAAGGTAAGCAACCTGAGTAAGAGGGTCTGGCACTAATCTATAAATTTGCAAACCAAAATCAGGCCAATCTTAATCCAACAACACACGTACTTACATGAACGAACCTTTTATTAAATAATAATGATTTACTGAAAAATTTAACTGGTAATTCATTTATAGATATGGATACTCTCCGAGCACTTGGCAAGGAACTAATAAAATTTCTACGAGAAAACACTGAATTACACGCCCAGCTACTACAAATGAGCCAGGAGATACAAAAAATCAAAGCGACTTGGATTGAGCCGTCGCGAGCGAAGTAGACACATAAGCGATTAACCGATGCCCAACAGGGGTGGGCGGAAGAAATAAAATTGGTCCAAACGCAACGGACGCAAATCAGAAGTTTGGAGGAAGCACTGTTGGCTTGCCAAGAAGGCAACGCAGTGACGTACCCACTTGTATTCGCTCCTGCGCAGATTGCCTATGTAGATTAGAATCACCCGGTCAAACAAGCAGTACTCAAACGGCCTCATCCTCGGCCAGGGAAAGCGGAGTGCGCAAAGCGACGCTTGCAACAGTCAACGGAAACAATCCCGAACAATGGATCAACTAAATAAAGACATTGTGATTTTCTCGTTATATTTAAATATAAAGTCTTAGATCTATCTTATGAATTTATAAAAACCCATATCGAATTAATAATTTTCTGTAGTATGTAATAGAATAATAACCCAGAAGAGAATTGGTATAGTGTTTAAACTAGTACAGAAGGGACCAGAATCGTAAACCACGCATAGACATTCTATCGGTAGCGCGTTGAACCCACCATGAGGCCGGGTCTTAGCAGTTCTAAGAGCAGAGCTCACATTTGGCGGTCTCATAACCAGTGGTTGCAGCACCAACGTTGCCCCACAACGGGAAACCATTGGAGGGCAAGAAAGGTTGTATGCATTGGGTCAAGGTCGCGAACCACTAACCTTAATATAAACCACTTATTTTAATAGTCTTCAGTTATAAATTTTATATCTTTAAATGTTGATGATACAAATGATGACAACATGGTTGATAATAAAGTTATAATAGACGAACATAATGCTATTAAAATGGTAATAACAATAATAATAAAAATTAAAAGTATAATAATAATAATAATAATAATAATAATTTATTTTACATTTGTTGTATTACTTATAACATACATCTTATTACAAATAGACAATTAGCAAAGATATTGCAATACAAATGCATAGTTAACAAAGACATGACTAATTAATACATTAAAAACGATAAATGGCTTTATTAATTAATTTTAGAAATATAGTTATAAAAAAATACTTTACAATTATGTTGAGTATACCGGCGCTCGTTTAATATATTAAGTTTTGACTTTAACTTGTCCTCTCTTGTCTTCAATTTTTATTGTGTTTTTAACTATATTTATTTAATTTTTTATTATTATGACTCCTAGCCTTAGGTTTTTAAATATTTGATTATAAGTCATTTAGTCCTTTATTATCAAAAATATGTTGAATTTTTAACGAAAATAGGTATTAAATATAAATGTCTTTAAATTAGATCACTTATTATATGTATTTTCTTAAAAATTATCTATAATTTTTCTTTTATCAGTAAACCAAACTCACAGATTTCAATCAAAAACACATATGTATCATAAATTACATGCATTTTCTTAACAATTTCAAACTTTACATAAATACTGAACCATTTTGATGATTTAATACACACACAGATTATTAGCCATAAAATAAATATTTCATAAATTTTTGAAAAATAACACAAATTTTCATTAAACTTTTTCCATAAATACTGTAACATATCCATAATTTAACACACACATTTTGAGCCATAAAATAAATATTTCATAGATATATGCAAATAACACATTTTTTCATTAAATCTTTTCCATAAATACTATCACATATCAAAGATTTAACACACACATTTTGAATCATAAATATTTTTGATAATTATTTACACATATTTTCTTAAAAATATCAAAGTTTTGATTAACTTTATACACACATTTACACTTTTTCTATCCCTTGCCTACCATGGACCGCAATCGCAAACCTTCGAAACTTCCATTGAAAACCCTTTCAAATGATACCTCACAGACTCGAAAAATCGTTATTTAAGTTTTATACACACATATATTTCAAACATTAAACACGTGTATCATAAATAACACATATTGTTATTAAACCCTTTCTATATTGCATTGATATTGCAAATATCAGTAATGAGTGCATTGCATGAAAGTTATAAATCATTTCTTCGTAGTGTAACAAATCAATAACTTATTTTATCAAATTTTAACAAAATAAGAAAATATTGCAGTGAATTGCAACAAAATATTAAAATATTACAACAATTAATAAAATATTTCATCAAATTATAACAAAATAAGAAAATAGTACAGTTACTACAGTTAATTGCGTCATATGGATAAAGAAGAAATTGTTATGAAACATCGATATTTGGATATGTCATCGAACAAAACTAACTGGAGTGGATCCAATATATTTGTTATTGATAAAGGAAGGTGAAAAGTACCATTATACTGCAGTGACTAATTTACAAACGTTAATGAATTGCGATAAATACAACGATTTTAATATTCGAATTCGTTGTCAATGATATGAAATTTGTTTAAATGGATTTCGAAAGCCGAAAGCATTTAAAAAACATCAAGAATTATGTATGAAAAATCAGTTGGGTACAACATTATATACCTTACCTGAAGATAAAAATTAGGAATTTAAAAATTGGTCAAAGACAATAACACTCCTATTTGTTGTCTATGCAGATTTTGAAACTATATATTACCAAAAGATGACATTTATTTTCAAAAACATTTACCAATCTCAGCTAGACTCTTATTGATTAACAACTTTACTGGAATATCGAATTACTACCAATGTTTTGGTCAACATTGTGTTTATGATTTTTTGAAGAAGGTTTCATATATAGGAACAAACATTGTGCTACCATATTATAAAGAAGAGGGTCACAAACTGATTTCGCCCTTTACTTTAGATGAAGAACATTCCTTTAATATCAGTGAATATTGTTATTTGCGTGAGAAAAAGTTAGTAGTTATGGTTAAAGATCATGATCATTTTACAGGAAAATATATTGATCCTGCATGTTATAAGTGTAATTTATCTAGAAAAATTATAGAATTATTATCTGTGTTGGGCCAAAACAGAGTTTTGTTTGAATGAATCGGTAATAGCACGCAAACACAACACGCAGATTTAAAATCAGACCCACAAAATATCAACTAACCACTTCAAAATATAAGAAAGAAATAATTAAAATATAAAATCGAAAACATAAAAATAAATTAAAATAATAACAAAATGCAACAAGATCCGCTTGAAATAAACACAGAAATAACATGAAAACACAAAAATTTGACCAAAAATTGATAATTTACTTAAAAAAGCAAGAGTTCATGAAAATTAGAACTAAAATTAAATAATTTGAATTGGAAACAATTCATTTGAAAGTTAAAAACAAAAGTTGTCAAATTAAATCATAAAAATAATAAAATTAAAGTTAGAATATACAAAAAATCACAAGGTCAAATTTTGTTTTACCACATCAAATTTAACACGCAAGGTTAGGGTCACACAATAGGTATATATATATATATATATAGATTCATTTTTACAGAAAAAAACACATTGTCTTAAAGAAATTTTGAAGCAACAGTTATTTTAACTCATTTTCACGAAAACTTTGAACTTTGTAAGAGGACGATTTTTTCGAAGAACCTTCTCCCCACAACGCACAAATAATCTCAAAAGAACTCTGTTTGGGTGCTTGCGTGGGGAAAGGCTATTATGTAATGAATGCTCAGAATGATGTAAATGAAGCCAATTATGAGACTATTTTTACAATGACAATAAACGTTTAAACAGATATTATGTTGCGTCGAAATTTTTCCGGCCCACAGCCGATACACCACTTCAAGTCATTAAAATCAACACACCCCAATCGAACTGTGTAAGTGCGGTGTAAGTCTGCCAATAGTTCGTGCCTGTGAAGGCTCCGAATAACAAACTGTGATCGATATGTGTATTATACTAACCATCTGAATAATAAATTATAACTAAAATATTAAAAGGTATACTGAAATCTGAACCACTAATTAAAATCGTTGAAACCTCAATAGGCATTATAGTACCACGGCCGTGACCATTATATTAATAATTTGTTATTCTATACACCTAGTCACTATGACAGTTGGATTATCGTTAGGTATTATATTGTCGTTACTGTTTAACATCAGAATTACCGACTGTAATGACTAAAAACTGACATACATTGTGTTGATAACTATAAAGGAGAAATTTAGCTAAACGAAATGAGCTAAAATAATGCGTTTAATGAGTAAATTGATAAAAACTACAGCACGGTTAAAAATCACCACCGGCTCTTGAAATTACGATAGAACAGTAGAAAACCTACCACTCATGATTATTGATACAATTCGGAGTGCCCAAAAATTAGAAAAGGCAAGATCGCTCGAAGCCAAACATGATCATAATAATAATCAAAGGATTAAGAAAATTGAAAACAACGCGAATACCAAAATCATAAATAATGACACGACGGATGAATTACAGTAATAACTATCACAGGTTTAGAGGATAATATTAGGATAAAAATGGAACCATCCACCCGCAACCGTAAATCCATCTCATAGGAAACTAGATACCCACCAGGTTAGCCAATATTATACTGTTCTGGTTACCATCAATAGCACGTGCTTGAGAAGCAGAGTAGAAAATAAATTGAGCATAACCAGGGCTTGTCGAGTGAGGTCGATGTCTAGAGGATAATATATTTTATGCAGAAGTAAACGATCAAAATACTCACCAAATCAGTTAAATGGGGCTCGATCCAAGTGTATAGGTAACAAGTAGTTTGGTGAATTGATGAAACGAAGGTAATAATATTTTAAATGAACTTAGCCAAATTGGGGAAATGATAATCTAATGAATAGATAAAACAAATTAATCAAATAATTGAAATAAAGCCAACTGACCTTTAATATAAATTATCGAATTCCCAAAACAATACTTTAAATGAACTTAGCCAAATTGGGGGAAATGATATTCTAATGAATAAATAAATTAAGTTAATCAAGTATTGAAAATAAAGCCAACTGACCTTTAACATAAATTATCGAATTCCAAAATAATACTTTAAATGAACTTAGCTAAATTGGGGGAATGATATTCTAATGAATAAATAAATTAAGTTAATCAAGTCATTGAAATAAAGCCAACTGACCTTTAAAATAAATTATCGAATTACTAACCGGGTTGCCAACGATAAGGCCAACGCTTCTGCGAAATAAATCCATGAGAGAAATGGCACAGGCTGTCACAAACAAATAAAAGAATTTCTGCGCACGGCAACGAGAGCGCTACATCAGCTGTCACTGAGATAAATCACCTATAATATAAAAGAAAATCAATAAATTTATAGCATATAAACACACCAACTCACCTTGAGGTTGCTTGTAAAATCGTCAATGAGAGAAACCCTAAACTATAGAGACACAAAAAGTGATAGAGAAATAAAATAATGCACATTAACTCAACCTATAATAAAACATGCATGCTAACTTTTAACATGTAGCCATCCGAAGTTGAAAAAACCCCTATAATAAATTAATTTAGACATTTTTGAGATATTTTTAGAAAAAAAAATGGCGGAAAAATTTTTAAAATTTAATGCTAAGGAAACTTATCCAAATTTTTATGAAAATGATGAAACTTCTTCTTAAGATTTATTTGAAAATTGAAATAAATTACATATTTTCATAGGCTTTCAGACATTTCTGCAGAAACAATTCCATTTCGCGACGAAGAAGAAATCACATTGTACGATTTATTTGAATTCAATGAATTTCAAATCCAGATTCGATTTTCTGAAGGACGCACTGGATAACGAGCTGGTGAAAGAAGACTACAGAGATTTAACTAATTACTTTTGGCATATTAGGAGATTTTTTCCGAAATGTATAAAAAAAATACATATTTTTGGAGACTATTTATTGTTACTTACTTGATTTCCTAAATATTATTTATAGTAATATATGAAATAAATGATGATTAAAAGTTATATTTAAGAGCTTGAATTATGATCATATTTCCTTATGAAATCATAATTCAACTCTTAAAATTTAACTTTAAGTTATATAACAATATAAAAAAAAACTTACTTAGCAGCCATTTAAAAAATGGCTGAAATGAATTCACAAAAAATAAATTCCGCCAAGTTGATTTATGTATCAACTTGAATTATAGCGGAATTTATCTCAGTGACAGCTGGTGTAATCCAATGTATGGTAGAAATAGTGTGCCTGAAGGAAGAAAACAAATTCTATTCTACCCGCCACCCACTACCTGACGTGGCATGGCGTAGGTTCATAAATATAATCGTACAACCGACTTGATACTTTCATTTTTCTTCAAACAACGACCGCAGGAATATGCCATACAATCAGAGACATTCGAGAGACGAGGCAACTGATAGATTTCAAAAAGAAGAAGCCAACGGGATAACAATGGAAAGAAAAGCTGCATCTCGAGAGGGTAAGATTATCGTCTAATAATATTATATTTTCACCACTAATATGAAAGTTAGGCCACTAGATGACGCAGGTTCCGGCATAGGATTTTCTCTTTCGTCCAGATACAACTGTTCCAAGGCAATCTATAACGAATTCGCGATGAGGAAACCGTTTTGTGTTATTACCATAACTGTTACCACAACTTGATAATGAATATAATGTTTTTCCTCTATTGATCTATTTAATTACTTGCTACGTCGCCAACGAGTGGAGCCAATGGGGACCACGAAGCCTCACTCGGGATTACCAAAAGTCCAGAGTCGAAAGATTGACTCGCCAACGATGCCCGTGCTCCTAAGAAACAGAAATAAATAAATATAATTGACGAAATTAAATGGAATAAATCTAGTTATGAACTTAAATGAAAACAAACTCAATTAGGAAACTAAACGAAAGGATTGCAATGATGAATTTAATGGAACAAATCCAATTACGCAATCAAATGAATTAACTTCAATTATACAGTTCGATGAAACAAATCCAATTTTAAAATTTAATGAATTAATTACAATTAAGAAAGTAAATAGAATGAATCCGAGTATGGAGTTAAGGAAAATAAATACAATTACGAAATTAGAGGAAAGGGATCCCTTATAGAATTTAAACGAAATAGATACAATTGTAAAACAGAATAAAACACAATTTATGAAATAAAAAAAAACCCGTTATGACCATGTTATGTTTTCAAACACCTGTCAGGCAACGCGATCTGCTAGCCGACGACAGACCAAGTATCCACATCAACAACCCAGACTAGAGCTCCATGAACCTTAACGTAGTATGATGGCGTGCTTACATAGCTTCCTAGAACTCCAGCAAGTAAGGCATCAACAACTTACTAAGCTATATTACCTGTTCTGTCATTTTCCCGTTGACCATACCAACGCCAAATCACTACCAAATTTCCCTACTCAACGAATAAATCAAATCATTCAGACTATTCACGTCCGATCAAATTATTAGAATAAAAGTATCAAATAAACAAATAAACATTCAATTTTTCTAGACGATTCCTGGATCGACGCGTCCCGAATCACGGTACGATTCCCCGCACATTCTGCTGCTAGATTTAGACAAGCAATGTGGGACGCGGGATTCTCAATCTCCCCAGTGAAAGAATCCAGGAAGAGTATTCAAAAGGATTTCGGAGAAGCCAATCTTCCCTTCGTAGCCATAAAAAGAGAACCAGGCCGCAATCCAGCCCGGGAAATCCGAATACAGCCGAATACCTTCTAGCTCGCCTTGAGGAGCACCAGCGACAGATGGACAGGCAGGTGGAGAGGGCTAGGCACCACCTAGCGGAAATCAATGCAGACATCGCCGCAGGGAGAATCCCAAGCACGGATGGATATGCCTCTCCGTACAACACATCGTTCGAACTCGATGACCGGAGCCTAAGCTAGAGATCTGCAGCCATCAACGTGGTAGTTACACGAAGAATCCTCCCTCGGGAAATACGGAAAAAAGACGTCCCAATAACAATCTCGATCATCCATATGCTAGCGAACACTCCAGGCAGGACTCCAACCGATGCCATCCATGGCCCGAACGACATTAACTAGTATAAAATAAATATTAAGGCTTCATTTTCTTTGTTTTCTTCCATTAAATAATCAATAATAAGAGATTAAAATGAATCTTAAGGTTTTTTCTTCGACACAGAAATATAAGCAAGATGAGTGATGTTTGTAAAAGATTATAAACTTTGATGACGATTTTTCCCTCTTTGTAGATATGAAACCGTACGAGATCTTATGACGAGAGCTGGGCAAGGCACAAAAAACAAATGCGGAATTTCATCAACAAATGATGCAGATGATAAGGGAGATACAGCATGTCAAAGCAACCTGGGTAGAGCCGAGAAAAGTGAAGGCCATCTACCAAAAAATGACCGCAGCACAACGTGGATGGGCTCAGGAGAAGCAGCTCAATCAGACTCAGAAGGTTCAAATTCGCGGCCTAGAGGTAGCGTTATCGGCATATCAAGAGGGCAATGCGGTAACCTACCCGCTGGTATTCGCACCAGCTCAACTGGCCTATAGAGAAGCGACAGAGGCCACCCGACCCGCAACCAACCAAGCCTGTCAAGCATCTACCCGGAAAGGCGCAAACAAAAGAATAATATAATTTGCCAATTGTTATTTTAATAAATGGTTGTAAATGATTCTCGAATTTAAATTGATTGTTCCAATAAGTTATTTAACCTTAAGATTAATTAAATCAAATCTTGAGTAGTTCAAAGACTAAGTCCAAGTGATAAGAGTATCAGATACGCAAGCAGGGGACCAGGATAAGAAAGCGCACATGAACCTTCTATCGGTAGTACGTTAAACCCATCTTGAGGTCGGGCCCTAGTAGTTCTTTCGTAGCGCTCACCTTTGGTGACCTCAAAACCGATGGTTACATTACCAACGTTGTTTGGCAACGGGTAACCATTGGAGGGTAAGGAATGGTTCTATTTGTGGTCAAGGTCACATAAATCATAAACCCCACACCTGTAGTCTTTCATAGTTTACGTGGGTATGACTTGCATTATATCTTAAAGTATGGATTAAATCAATTTCCCAATTGGAATTTATCATGTATTCCAATTAGTAGTGAAAAGTTCTTATATCTTATGGTATATGTTGGTGGACTTAGAATACGGTTTATTGATTCATACCAGTTTGTAAACGATTCATTAGCTAAAGCTGTTAAGACATCGAACAATCTACCGTTAATAAAATCGGTATTCAATGGAACTGTAGTTGACTCAAAAGGAATATTCCCATATAATTTTGCAACTTCTTTAAAAGTTTTGGAAACCACATATGAATTACCACCATTTTGGGAAGAAGTTACAGAAGATAGATATCAAAAGGCAAAGAAAATATGGAAAGAAACAAACTGTAATACATTATTGGATTACATGATGGTTTATTTGAAATTGGATGTTTTCTTGCTTGCCGACTTTTTTCAAAAATTTCGGGCGAAATCTATAGGTCATAATAGATTAGAACCTTTGAATTTCTTTGGTATTTCAGGTATGTCATGAAAATAGGCATTAATGACATTGAATAAACCCATTGAATTATTACAAGACATGGAAATTTATAATTTCTACAAAGGGGGAATTAGCATCATGTGGAAACTACTGAAGATACAGAGTTATTGTATATGGACATCAATAACCTATATGGATGGGCTTTAAGGCAAAGTTTACCATATGGAAAATTTAGTTGTATTCATGATAACCTTGATAGTATTTTAGAGGATTGCAAGAATTTATACTTAGAAAAGCTGTCAAATGGATATATTGTGGATGTGGATTTGGAATTTCCGAATGAAATTCATGATTTATTGGATGATTTTCCAATCGCAGTAGAAAAGAAATGTGTTTCAAAATTAGAGAAATTACTCTTAATGCATAATCCAAAGCAAAATTATGTAGCGCATTGGTGATTGCTCAAAATGTTTTTATTATTAGGTGTGCAGGTTTTCAATATTCATCGTGCTATCAGATTTATACAACCTATTTTCAAAAACTATGTCGATACTAACACCAAACTCAGAGCTGAATCAACAAACACACTTGATAAAAATTATTATAAGTTACTCAACAATGGTAAAACTGCAGAAAACCAAAAGAAAAGAATGAATTTAAGATTGTGTAATGATCAGCAAAACATTATTACATATGCATCGAAGCCAACTTTCCGAAAAAGTATCAAGATTGTGGATGATTTAATTGCAGCCATACTGGATAAAGATTCAATATGTTTAGATATACCAAGTTACATTGGTCAAACAGTTTTGGACTTCAAAACTTCGAATGTATTAGCTTCAATATGTAGAATTAGCAAAATATCAAAATCAGTTCAGTTGCAGTATCAACATTGTTGTTGGAGATATAGATTCCTTCTTAGAAATTAAAAATTGCAAATTATATAATCTTTTACCTGCAATGATTTCAGATAATCTACTAGATACGTCTAATTATGACATTAATCACCGATTGTATAATAAAAAGTTAGACTCTTTCATTGGAAAATTTAAAGACGAGAGTAAGGGTATAGGATAAAAAGAGTGGATATTTCTCAAAGCAAAAAGTTACAGTTTATTAGGTAATACTTGTACAACAAAAGCAAAAGAGGTAACATTGAAAGATACCGACATAAAACACCAGTCTTATCTTGATTGTTATAATCGAATAGAAATACATATTGTGTCTCAATTTCGAATAGGTACCAGCAACCATCAGTTGTAAAGTTTCAAAACAACTAAAGTAGCACTTACAAATAATGACGATAAAAGGGTTTTGGTTGGAAAGAATTAAAGCCTGGCATATGGTCATTATATGATAGAGAATAACAATCAGTTTACAGAATAATATTCAAACTGTGCATGGTATGCTCTTCAAATCAATCATCAAGCTACCAATCAAACGGATCATTAAACTGTTCATCAAATTTCTCTCATTTATCAAACTTTTCATTGACATATTTGTAATTAGCATTGTTGTATCTATTTAATAAATGTATATTGGTTTCTGATTATGATTATTGTTATATTCGTAATAAAACTTTTGTAAATAAAGTAAGTGTAAAATAAATAAAATTAAATTAAAAATATTAAAATAAAAATTAATTAAATTAAAGATAAATCAATATATAATTAAATAAAAATAAAAAAATAAATAAAATAATAACAAAAATTAAGTCAATAAATTAAATATATAATATTAATCTTTATAATATAATAAGTAGTATAGGGGAAGGGTACAAAAAAGTGCGCTAGGTAGGACACATGTCATTACTTGTGTGTATTAAATCAACGATTCAGGACAGTCTTTATAAAAACGGTTTATTGACAATATGTGTTATTTATGATACACGTGTTTAATGTTTGAATTATATGTGTGTATAAAACTTAAGTAACGATTTTTCGAGCCTGTGAGGTATCATTTAAAAGGGTTTTCAATGGAGGTTTCGAAGGTTTGCGATTGCGTTCCATGGTAGGCAAGGGATAGAAAAAGTGTAAATGTGTGTGTAAAGTTAATCAAAACTTTGATATTTTTAAGAAAATATGTGTAAATAATTATCAAAAATATTTATGATTCAAAATGTGTGTGTTAAATCTTTGATATGTGATAGTATTTATGGAAAAGATTTAATGAAAAAATGTGTTATTTGCATATATCTATGAAATATTTATTTTATGGCTCAAAATGTGTGTGTTAAATTATGGATATGTTACAGTATTTATGGAAAAAGTTTAATGAAAATTTGTGTTATTTTTCAAAAATTTATGAAATATTTATTTTATGGCTAATAATCTGTGTGTGTATTAAATCATCAAAATGGTTCAGTATTTATGTAAAGTTTGAAATTGTTAAGAAAATGCATGTAATTTATGATACATATGTGTTTTTGATTGAAATCTGTGAGTTTGGTTTACTGATAAAAGAAAAATTATAGATAATTTTTAAGAAAATACATATAATAAGTGATCTAATTTAAAGACATTTATATTTAATACCTATTTTCGTTAAAAATTCAACATATTTTTGATAATAAAGGACTAAATGACTTATAATCAAATATTTAAAAACCTAAGGCTAGGAGTCATAATAATAAAAATTAAATAAATATAGTTAAAAACACAATAAAAATTGAAGACAAGAGAGGACAAGTTAAAGTCAAAACTTAATATATTAAACGAGCGCCGGTATACTCAACATAATTGTAAAGTATTTTTTTATAACTATATTTCTAAAATTAATTAATAAAGCCATTTATCGTTTTTAATGTATTAATTAGTCATGTCTTTGTTAACTATGCATTTGTATTGCAATATCTTTGCTAATTGTCTATTTGTAATAAGATGTATGTTATAAGTAATACAACAAATGTAAAATAAATTATTATTATTATTATTATTATTATTATACTTTTAATTTTTATTATTATTGTTATTACCATTTTAATAGCATTATGTTCGTCTATTATAACTTTATTATCAACCATGTTGTCATCATTTGTATCATCAACATTTAAAGATATAAAATTTATAACTGAAGACTATTAAAATAAGTGGTTTATATTAAGGTTAGTGGTTCGCGACCTTGACCCAATGCATACAACCTTTCTTGCCCTCCAATGGTTTCCCGTTGTGGGGCAACGTTGGTGCTGCAACCACTGGTTATGAGACCGCCAAATGTGAGCTCTGCTCTTAGAACTGCTAAGACCCGGCCTCATGGTGGGTTCAACGCGCTACCGATAGAATGTCTATGCGTGGTTTACGATTCTGGTCCCTTCTGTACTAGTTTAAACACTATACCAATTCTCTTCTGGGTTATTATTCTATTACATACTACAGAAAATTATTAATTCGATATGGGTTTTTATAAATTCATAAGATAGATCTAAGACTTTATATTTAAATATAACGAGAAAATCACAATGTCTTTATTTAGTTGATCCATTGTTCGGGATTGTTTCCGTTGACTGTTGCAAGCGTCGCTTTGCGCACTCCGCTTTCCCTGGCCGAGGATGAGGCCGTTTGAGTACTGCTTGTTTGACCGGGTGATTCTAATCTACATAGGCAATCTGCGCAGGAGCGAATACAAGTGGGTACGTCACTGCGTTGCCTTCTTGGCAAGCCAACAGTGCTTCCTCCAAACTTCTGATTTGCGTCCGTTGCGTTTGGACCAATTTTATTTCTTCCGCCCACCCCTGTTGGGCATCGGTTAATCGCTTATGTGTCTACTTCGCTCGCGACGGCTCAATCCAAGTCGCTTTGATTTTTGTATCTCCTGGCTCATTTGTAGTAGCTGGGCGTGTAATTCAGTGTTTTCTCGTAGAAATTTTATTAGTTCCTTGCCAAGTGCTCGGAGAGTATCCATATCTATAAATGAATTACCAGTTAAATTTTTCAGTAAATCATTATTATTTAATAAAAGGTTCGTTCATGTAAGTACGTGTGTTGTTGGATTAAGATTGGCCTGATTTTGGTTTGCAAATTTATAGATTAGTGCCAGACCCTCTTACTCAGGTTGCTTACCTTACTCGTGTTTTTAGCGTCCTAATCATCTTTATTTTATTTAATTAGGAGAATGAAAATTAATTATTGCAGATTGAAAATCAACTGTTAACTTTATTCAATTTAAATCCGAAATCTATAAAATTTATTTTTATTGACACTACATTAATTTTTTATTCTACATTTTCGCTCATGGACGGCCATCAAGCATTATAGTATCGGTAATTCGAGTTTTTTTCCTCCTGTAACTCGCATGCGCGTGTTCCTCGTCTTGGTGCGGAACTCCTATGCGATCTAGAGCTGTTGGTCGAATCAATCTCTTCTAGGGCCGGGTAATGCCACTCGTAAAAGATCCCGTAACTCGGAGCGTACCCATCGGTACTAGAAATCCGGCCTGCGGCGATGTCCGCATTAACCCTGTTTAGATAGCAGAGAGCCATAACTATCTGCCACTGCGTCCTTTGTTGCTGTTCCTCCAGCTTCGCCAGAACATATTAAGCCTTCTGCCGAGATTCTCGCGATGGGTTTCAACTTGGTTCGCGTTTAATTGCGATGTAAGGCAGGCCGACCTCATCGTTGCGATTATTAGCATAATTGTACCGGTTTGGTCCTTTGCTGGGGACATCGTGTATTCAGCATTGCACATCGCTTGGCCACACCGGGCACCTGTCCTTGCAGAAAATCGAATCGTGATCCTAGAATCATCATTCCAGGATCCGTCCGCGAGTGTAGAGTTTCTTACTAAATAATATCATAAGTAGATTAATTATACTTAACTTGTAGTCAAAATCAGAGAAGTATTTAATCTACCCCTTTCCAGTTTGCTCTCGTAAAACGGGAAAACAATCTTTTAGTCGTCGTAATCTACTTTTAATCATTCTTATTTTATCGATCATTATTCCATCATCTTAGTATCTAAACGAAAGAAAACTTTTCATTTGTTCACCGAAAAAAATCATTTGATAGAGTCACTTATTTCTTCCAAATACGGTCTCGATATATTCAGATACTTTACTGATTTTTATTTAATGCTTTCATTGTAATAGATCTAGTTATAGGATAGCATAACAATGGATGATATTCAAAATCCCGCGGATCTCCTTACGCGTAGGGAGTCTGTCACCGTCTGAATTGTTAATTTATCAATTGCATTAGGTTCGATATACTGTGGTTATCGCATAAATCAGAGTAAAGACAAATACGTTGAGCAAATGGTTTTATTTGAATTTCAATACATAATCTCATAGATATATCAGCCATTTTGCTTAATAATAATATTAATAATAATAATATTCATAAATTTTAATAATTTTACAGATAAAAATAGTTCTGATACTGCATGCTAACTAAATATTAACAAAATATTTTAATGGGGATATATAACTTGAGTACTTTGTGTTCAGATGGATGAATAAGGTTTTGTTTATCATATATGATTCAGGTCTTTTATGTAAAAATACTTGAAAATGAGTTGATTATCATCAAATTGATACTGTCCAATAAAGATATCATAGCTGATTTTAAATATCTGATTCAATCGAATTTCATTGCTTTGTCGTAGATTTTGACTCTAAAAAATCGAGAATAAAATTACTCTCAAGGGTTGATAAAGGTATCGATACAAAGTTGACACAACTGCATTCACATGATGTAACATTCAAATATCTACCAATCAAAATCATGCATTACTATTGCATTTTTTAAAAAAATTTAAATGACCTTGAACTTTGATTCTGAAAAAATTTGACTTTGAAAATGTACTTTTAAATAAATTTTTATATGTTGAGCCAGCGGAGTCAAAAATTTTGATGTACTTTTAACTGTGCTACGATTTGCACTTTTAAATTTTTTTGGGAAGGGTTTACCTGTGCTGCAACCTGTACTTTTAAATGACCTTGAAAATTTTTTGTAATGACTTTGAACTATGATCCTGACAAAATTTGACCTTGAAAATATACTTTTAAAATTTTTTTTATATATTGAGCCAGCGGAGTAATGTTTTTGAGAAATGAAAATGCACTTTTAACTGTGCTACAACCTGTACTCTCAAATGACTCTGAAAAAATATTACCTTGAACATTTTAAATGTACCTTTATGTCTTGTGAGCCACCGGAGTCATTTTTTTGAGAAAGGAAAAAATATGACATTGAAAATTTTTTTAAAATGACATTGCACTTTGACCTTTTATATTATGTGAGCCAGTGGAGTCACGGTTTTGAGAAATAGCAATTATGACTCATACTTTGACCTTGAATGAGTCATGGTGTTTGTTTAAATGACCTCGAGAAAATTCAACGACTCATATCATGACTTCTTGTCTTTGTTTCAATGACCTTGAACTTTGACTTTTAAAAATATTTTGTATTTTTTTATTTATTTTTAAAAAAAAATTTTGACGGGGGTGGAGGGTAGGGTGAACCAGCGGAGTCATATTTTATTACTTTAGTTTAATCAAGTTAATAAATTTTTAATTAATATGATTATAAGAAAAGTTTTGTATTTTAAGTTATAAAAATAAATATAATATATTGGAAAATTTTTAAAAATAGCACAAGTTAAAAAGTCGATTAATTAATTTCGAAATATTAAAATATATATTTATTATATAAAAACATTGCAAATTAAAATATTAAGTTAATTATTAAAAATAAATGTTTAAAAACAATAATGCAACATAAACAAATTATTTTACTAAAAACAAAAAATTCGTTTAAATAATTTATTTAATTCCTTTTGTCATCTAGAAAAATGAGCATTCAAAATTTACAAAGCAAAGGTAAAGTTTTTATTTTATTCAAAATAGCTTTTGACACATATTTACAGATCCTTTTGCTGATTCACAGTTGGATCAAGTTAATGATTCGCAAGTTATCCACATTAGAATTCAACAACGAAATGGAAGGAAGACCATTACCACAGTTCAAGGGATCCATGAGAAATATGACAAGGCAAAAATTTTGAAAACGTTTAAAAAACAATTTTGTTGCAATGGAACAATTGTTAAGCACGAAGAATATGGAGAAATTCTACAGTTGCAAGGAGACCAAAGACAAAAGATTAATGACTTTTTAATTTCTAGTTCTTTATCCACACAAGATTTTGTCAAGGTTCATGGATTTTAATTTATTCTCAATGTTAATAAATGTTTATTCATTCGCTTTTTTTCTTATTTATCATTGGTCAATTTAAGCTATGTGGATAAAGTAATACGCTGACATTATTAAAAAAAGTGCGCATTCAACTACTGTGAGTCAATTTCCATTGGTGCCACGGTGCAAGGCACAGATTTGATTTTTAAAATTTATGCAACATGATAAATGTCTGATTTACGACAAAACGCTCAATGAAAGATAATAATTATTGTGGTAACTTGATACCAAACTAGGTGCCACATTGAAACAGAGTTCTGGGAACGGGCAATTTTATATCATGCAACACGGTGGGGGAGTACTTATTTGATTATTGAATCAAATAATTATTTCATTACTGTCATGTTAAATCCAACTGTAACAATGGAAATGTGTAGAAAAACTTGAATGTCTTCCTCATTCTTATATTACCGTAAAGTATACAAAACAGTGACACTTGAATTGTGATATATAATTCAATTGTCTATTTGCCTTGGCAATGGGAATTTCAGCTGTATTGCTTTGGTTAATGACTTCATGTAAATGTTAGAAGTATTTTATACTTTCAACATTTACATAAAGTCATTAACCAACGCAATACAGCTGAAAATATCATTGCCAAGGCACTGTATTGTGAGTTGTTTTACATTCTTTCGTGTGTTTTTAACTTTTTTGAGTAAAAGCCGATTGGATGTTTGTCGAACTTGTTTTCTTGGTTGCACTTATAACAAAACCTGAATAGTCAGTAGCTAGGTTGTATTCTAGTTATGGATTTGGATATCCAGTATTGTTATTGGAATCAGCTTTTCGAAGTTTTGGATAGATGTATCTTTCGAGTGTGTGTCCAGGGAAATTTATTTCCATCTTCAGGAATCCAAATTTCTGGTTGTTTATTTTGAGGTTTAAGAATCTAAAATTTCGAAAATGTTGTCGATGTCTTTCAAGTGCGAGGATTTTTCTCGGTTCAATATGAGAATTTTAGCCAAATTTTGATTATTTCTAAGAGTTTGATTCATAAAGAGCAAAAATGTTGCGGCTGCATTTCTTAGATAAAATGACATTTTCTTATATTCGGGAATGGTTATTGGTGTTACAATTTCTCTTTTATTAATGTCTTCTTTTCTGATTAGTATTTATTTGGTAAAATTTTTTTATGACTATTTTTCAATGTATTTTGCGCCTTAAAATCTGTTGATTATGTCTCTTAAGATTGGTATGGGCTAGTTATCTCTGACTCTGTGGTTTTATTTAATTTCTGTTATCACTACATGCTCTCCATTCTTCGTTTGCATTTTGTCTGAGCATTAAAGCAGGTGACCAATCAGAGTTCGAATGTTTTACTATTTTGCTTTCCAGTAGATCTTTGAATTTTTTTGTAACATTTGTTTTTAGTTGGTCGAGCTGTCTCATTTTAGCGTCAATTGAGTTTCCATATGTATCGATTGCGTGTTGGGCTGGTTAATGCAAATTCTCATCGAATTTTATTGGTTCAATTAGTTTGTCGAACTTAGTAGTAAGAATGGATGACTCCAGTGTAATTTGACCTCAATTAAGGTCATGGTCATTAAATATGAGCTATTTGGATTGAGGGTTTTATTTAATTACTTTTATTTATTTTATGTTGAATTACTTATTTCATTTAATTATTTATTTGTTTGTTTATTTTTTATATGTTGGTAGTGGAATGAAGGCCCAATAAACCACCGGCCCTCTGGGACAAAGACATATACCCCCCACCGGCAAAAATTTTTATAAGTCTAAAAGTACAAATTTTTGTAGGACAAAGACTGACTCATCAAAAGTTTTCTCAATTTCATTCGAACAAAGACAGTGTATCATCAAGAAATTTCAAGGTCATTCAAAAATTTCTTAAGGTCATTGGATGAGTCATCATAATTTTTCAAGGTCATTTTCAAAATTTTCTCAAGGTCAAATTATTTTTCAAAATTTTTTAACTAGAATTTACTACTAAATATTATAAGCAGTAAAGTTATAATTTTATTTTTTTATTATTTTTATACTACTTATTATTATGTGCAGTATTTATATAATTATTATTATTAATATGATTATTTCTATTACTATTATTATTACTTATTATTACTTATTATTATTATTACTGATTATATAAAACAAGGACTAACTAATACTAAGTACATTCAAAAATAAATACATTTAAAAATTCGTAAAAACAAATAAAATCATGTTTATCAGGTTGGTTATCACAAGCTTCTATCATATTGATCGCGTTTCTTCACGCTGGGAACTCGTTATGAAAATATAATAAAAGTTATTACAAATATATTTGTGAGATAACAAATTATGAAAACTTTTAAAAAATAAAACTAAAACAAATAAATATTATAAAAATTTTTAAAAATAAAACTATACGAAATTAATATTATAAAAATGAAAGCTATAACAAGTTTTCCAAATAAACTGAATAATTTAAAAAATTAAATAAAATAATGTTTTTAAAAATATTTATTAAAATCAATCAGACAACAACACGTCGTCAATATCAATGTCTTCATCACTGTCCTCAAAACTGGGACTTAAACCAACGAAAAGCGGCAACATAATGTTTTTAACAAATGTTAACCCACCCTGTATTCCTCCTTCATAGAAATTAAACATTTCCATGCCCTGAAGAAGTTCTATGGGTTTCTTTAATGTTATGAGATCGGATGACCATGACATATCAGGAATTCCATAAAAATTCAGATGTTCTAAACCATTGCAAGCAATAGCCTTTGCACGAAATTGCTGAAAATAGTCTGCAACGAAGAATACGTCTAATTTTAGGTAAGTTAACATATAGTCTAACATTGTAGTGCAATTTTTCTGTGTCCAAATTAGTTGGGCGGTAGCGTATTCATCATCAGATACAGAATCCCATTTTGGAGGTAGTTCGTAAGTCGATTCAAGGACCTCTAGTGATATTGCAAAATCATAAGGAAAGATACCCTTTGCCTTAACTATAAGACCATTCAAAGCAGAACAAGTTAGAGGTAGATCAGTTAGAGTTTTCACAGCCTTAGCTAAAGAGCAATTTACAAATTGCATACTATCTAAAAATCTAACAGCCAATTTATTTATATTTACAATTAACAAGATGAATTTCTCAATGGTGGTAGGAATGATATTTAATTTCCAAAATGGAAATTCATTCAAACCATATTTTAAAATGTGATGAAGGTCATACCCTACCAAATTATGAAAGACGATGGGTAACTGCTTACTTATTTTCCTATTAATATTACAGTTACGACAGGCAGCACCAAGATACTGACCTGTAAAATGATCATGGTCCTTAACCTTATTTCTAATAAAATTTTTACAAAGATACCAAGTTCTACATGCGATGGACTGCTGTTCTTCATTTGAAGTAAGATCATTCATAGATTTTTTACCATATTTATCATAATACGGTAGAACAATTGATAGCAATTTCCTCTACTTTCTTTAAAAATTCCAAAACACATTCCAAGCCTATAAAATTGAAATATTGGGTTGTGTTTGAATAATTATTAATTAATAATAAGCCTGCTGATATCGGAATGTGTATTTGGTGATGTTTTATGTCTTTAAGCAAAACAGCCTCAAAATCTGCATAAATTACGAATGGTGGGGTAATCATTTTAGAATAATTTTTAAATGTAAAGTTTTTATTTTCAGGTAACGTGTATAGGGTTGTTCCTATTTGATTTTTAGCGCACAAATTAACATGTGCCTTAAATGTTTTATCAAGATAAAAACCATTTAAACAATGGAGACACCATTTTACGCGAATTCTGGAGTTACATTCACTACTAGAATGGCAATTAATAAGTTTATTCGAATTAAAAATGGTGGTATAATGATAATTATCACCGTCCTACAATAATAAAAGATTAATAGGATTACCGCCAATAACCTTTGTTCGGTGAATTAAGATGAGGTGAGGATGGTGGGGTACGTGATCAATATCATTCAATTGCTTAGAAGCGGTGTTATTATATACAAAAACATTGATTCCCAATTTTAACTCGCTATAGTTTCTCTCAAATTTTGGCTTTAAAATTATATCGCGTTTTAAAATCGCTAAAACACTATATATAAACACGAATGATCTGTGTTTTGAACATTTACAATTGCCTTTTTACCTACTAGAGAGTCAGGTGTAAGGATAAAACTATGCCCAGCTAATCAACTTATCGGATAATATGTGGTTAAAATAAAATCGATTTCACGAATCTTAACTACGAGCCACCCACTTCCTAAATACGTGAATTTGTCGATTTTCTCATTTAATCGACTCACCCCATCAGCAAGAAAACTATCGGAGAATACACTCGCACTATTAGAAAAGAAATTATCTTTTAATTCACCATCTTTTTCAAATTGAATGTGAGCTGTAAACTGAACTTTTACAGATCTCATTTTCTCTATTTCATTTTTTAATTTATTTATAAGTTTATCTGTTAGGGCGATTTGAATAAGGTTCTGATTTTCTAAATAAAATCGAATATTTTTATGGGAACCCCTTAAGTCAACCTCTATTTCAGGTTCATCGTTTATATTTATTTCGTTATTTACCGAATCCCCTATTTGAATATTTACAATATTTTCAGATTCGTCATCACTAATAACAATAGTTTCAATTTTGTAATTTTAGCAGGGATACACGGCATGATTTTACCAGCAGGTCTTTTTTATTTTTTATTATTTGTTTTATTATTTGTGTTATTATTTATGGTATTAATATTTGTATTATTATTTATATTATTATTTATGTTTTTATTATTTTTATTTGCATTATAATTAATTTTTTTTTTGTTTTTAGTATTATTTGTATTATTATTTGTGTTGTTATTATTAACATTTTTTGCATTAATCATTTGAAATAATGTCTTCTTATTAATTTTAAATTGATTTAAATGGGTAGAGTGCCCCTTATAAAACTCTAAATATTCAATATCTTGGGCAGTATCGCATTTAGGGCAAATAAAAAAGTCGGTGCCATAGAATCTATTCAATCCATCTTTGAAAAACATGCCACAATTTTCATCCAAAATTTGATTAGGAATATGACAATATCGTTCAATATTATTGATTGAGAAAATACCACTACACGTTTTGGGAACACCCTTCTTGTAATTGATTTTACATTGACTATAGAATAGAATGTATTGTACACAAATGTAAAGTCTTGCAAAGCAACTTCTCAATTTCCATGTAAATAAATGTGTGTGGTTTGTTTTTTACTTAACTTTGCCCCAAATATAAACTTTTCGTCGCCCCCAATGGTTACCCGTCGCTAAGCAACGTTGGTGATGTAACCATTGGTTTTGAGATCGCCAAAGGTGAGCGCCACACGGAACTACTCTGGCCAACCTCAATATGAGTTCAACGCATTGCCGTTAGAAGGTTTAAGTGCGCTTTCTTTTCCCGGTCCCTCATTGATGTTGAGTATATCTGAACTTATTAATCAACTTATTTCTGATTCGAATTTATTTAGTTGGAATTAACACAACTCCTCTAAATTTCTAAAACCACTCACAAATATTTATTGGATAATAGAGTAAGAAGATGTCAGCATAAATATGAGTTTTTCACCTGAGCCGCGCGACGCTTAGCTCATTCAGATTTTCCCGGTCGATGTTTGATTGGTTTGGGGTCGGGATTCGTGGCAGCCACCCTATCTCTGTAGCCAAATTGCGATGGGGCGAATACTAGAGGGTAGGTCACCGTCGCGCCCTTTTGACACGCCGACAACGCTACCTTCAAGCCTATGATTTGCGTTTTCTGACTTTGGTTGAGCTGCTTCTCCTCAGCCCAACCCTTCTGCGCAGCTGTCATTTTCTGGTAAAGGCATTTTACCCTACCTGGCTCCACCCAGGTGGCCTTGATTCGTTGGACTTCTTTCGTCAGCTGTAGGATCTGCTGATGAAGCTCTGCGTTGGTTTTCCACGTCCGTGTTAATTCTTGCTGTAGGATTTGATAAGGATTCATGTCTATAATAGAAACTTGATATAAATTCTTATATAATCTCATAAATCATATTCGATTTATTTAGGTATGCTTAGGCCTGTCAAGTTTGTATTACTTCGATTAACTAATTATTCCTATGGCTTTTCTATGTTTATTGAACAAGCAAAAGCTCGAGAGAAAAGTATATTCGTATTACAGGATTTAATTAGTTATTTCTCGGGTAATGCTGGACACTATCTTCGTCTTGGGTATTCTCGAGCGTATGGGTGCTCACGATGGCTGCTCGATTGTTGGTCTCCTTTCCGAATTTCTCCTGGCAATACCTTTTGTGGGACAACCACGTTGATTGCCGTTGTTGTTACGTCCAATCTTCCGGTGGCTATGTCCCGGTTAACTTCTTCTAAATATCTCCTGGTCCTCTCCACTTGCCGGTCCGTCTGCCGTTGATGCTCTTCTAATCGAGCGAGCAGAAATTCGACTTGGCCTCTGATTTCCCATGCCGGGTTGCGGCCGGGTTCCCGTTTGATTGCGACGAATGGGAGGTCGGTGTCGCCGCTGCTCGTTTGGCCTCCCATCCGGAACACTCTGACCGGCGAGATCAAGAATCCCGCGTCCCACATCGCTTGCCGACACCGGGCAGCCGAGTGTGACCGGAATCTTAGCGTAACCCGGGACGCGTCGATCTATGAATTGTCTAAACAATAAGGTGGATATTATCGCTAAATCTTGCATCTGTAATAATTAATAGGTTAAACTACTGTGGGTAAGATTTCGCTGATTGGGTTGTAGGTTGTCTTGTGGGTTCATGGAAGTTAATTATTCGCATGTCAAAATTAGAATATATATATATATTGCAGGGTAGTCTACTTCCATGGCCCTAGTAGTGTGGTTGAATCATCTGAAGTACTTGCACCTATCCTGATCTGTCTGACGGGATCTATCGTCGTCATGGCATCTTTATTGCGAACTAGCTCGCTTTCGTTGACGGGATCTTAACTGTTTCGTGTCCTTCCAGCTCTCCCACCTACCAGTAATTCGATCGGGATCAGATATTCGAGATTTGGAGTGCTTTATTTAGGCGAAGGTAAATACCCCCATGTCACACTAGTAGAGTTTCAAATAGCTACAGAAATGACGTTATCTTAAGTAAGATTACTCAAAGTATTGTTCATTCCTATCAGATGCTAATTTAAAGGAATTTCATAGAAGAAATTTACACAAGGTATGAACAACATCGAATCATGGTTCAAATGAGTTTAATTAAATCAATTCAAGTCAATTACATAATATATAAACAAAATCGAATCATTGTTTAAACGAGTTTAATTAAATCAGTTCAAGTTTAAATTATACTAGGTAACCCTTAAAAAATAAAAATATTAAATCACAAAATTTCCATTATCAGAAAGAACGAAAAAGTTAAAGCTGAAAATGATACTATAACTTTAAGTCTGTTGACTATTTTTAAATTTAAATTATCGTAAGTATCATTTATATTTTTAGAATACTTGTTTACAGAAAATGGCATTACTATACTGAATGACCAACTAAAACAAAAGGGTTATGCAATCAAGTTAACTTATTTTTTTTGTTTAGCATGTATCGCGAGTACCGATGGTTGGTGAGAGATGGAATTCCTTCTAAGAAAGGTCTAACTGTGGTCGGATCATCGATTGCATAAGAAAAATTCTGCATGGTTTTTTGATTTGCGAGATGAGTATAAAAAGAAAAGGCAGATCAACAAAATTGCCAGTTGTTCGAAGAGAATATTTCAGAGAGCGGAGCAAAGGAGGTAATAAACTTAAAGATAAATCAACCAGCCAAACAAATTAAATTCTTGCGCATCAGGCAGGAACATCTCCATTTGGAATACGTATCCCTATATATTGAATTATTGTAAAATCGTGCAGAGTAGTTTTGTAGAGTATTGTGAATTGAATCGATTTTTGTGAAAGTTGTGAATAAAGGTGTGATATATAAATTGGAAATAAATCTTATTGTGTTGGGTTAATTAAATCGATTTAAGAATGACACCAAGGAGTCAGACCTAAGCACCGACTTTCTATATAAAAACCCAACAATAATAATACCTAAATCGGTTTGCAAGTTTTCCGGATGCCCATTTTTAAATATAATATTAACTGCTTTAGATATTTACTCAGTATATTTTGTCTTTGTTGTACTCCGTGGTCAAAACGACTGAAAACATCAATACATGTTAAAATATATTTATAACCCTTGTTAATCTTTGAATACGGTATCATCTCCATCAAATCCATTTTCCATAAATCATTAATGCCAAATGTTTTGTTGGAAATCTTTTCCGCATTGGTTTGTTTAAACTGTATGCAAGCTGATCTGACAACGACTTTTGCGTTTCATTTTTTGAATTTGGGACTCTTTTCTTTAACTTTGACACTCCACCGAAACCTGCTTCGTCTTCTGTATTCGTCCAAATCTTCTCCATTACAACAAGATGATTTAAATTTAAATTTTACATTAGGTAATGATTGACCCATCGGTTATTGTAATCTACCTAATAATGATATTGCTAATAGTAATATTGCTCCGATAAAACCGCCTTGTTGTTTATATATGGTCTTTCTCATTTGCTTACGACTTTTATTATATACTAGCGATAACAAAGGCTTACGATGTTTATTCAACACAATAAATCATCAACAACAAAATTTGGAAAAGATTGTAAAATAAACATTCTTTCATACTCGAAGCCTTTAACAATGCATTAAAATACGGGAAACTACTATGATTTTTTACAATTTTAACTTTTTTACTCTTTTTCTCATACTTCTTTTAATAAGATTAGAGTTTTTTGAAATTAAATTAATTGCGGGAAAATTTTCGGTTATTAGTTTTTTAGATAATGTGTAACTAGTTTTTGGTGAAACTTTTTCAGTCGTTTTTTTCTTTTTAATAGTTTGTTTAAGTTTTCTGACATTTTTAAGCCTGGATTTCATAAACAATTTTACATGCTAATGTTTTCAACTTTGTTTATAAACCATGGCACCTTCTTTGTTGAAAATATCTGTTTTTACCTGTAAATCATCATTGCATTGTTGTGTGAAATCAAGAAATATATATCCGTGTGGTGATTTTGTAGCATCTTGAAATGCACTGATAAGAAAATTACCATTATTTGGGTATGCTTGTCGAGCAAGAAAATCAATAACTGTTGCATCTCTATGATTTTTGAAAATAACTAAATATTGAACATTTAAATTCCTTGTTCGATGTGCACCACCCTGGTGAAATAGATTTTGAGTAATAAAAATCACAGTAAGACCAGCATTTAGACTGATTTTGGTGAATAAATTATTGAAATCCTTTTCTTTATTAGCTTCCTGATACAAATCATCAATAATGATGACATCGCTTTTCCTTGATCGACTTGACCAGTTTTTATCAAAATCCTTTACTATTTTCATGTTTTTCAATTTACAGAAATGATCTTGAGTCAATCCATGTTCTTCATCTGCACCCTATGCCAATAAATCTTGTTGAATTTTGTTTGAAATAAATTAGATTTCAGTAATTTGCACACAAACATAGTTTTACCGCTACCACTTGGGCCGACGATTTGATATACCGCATCATTTCTTAATTCCATTATTAATTTGTATAAATATAGTTTTAGTTTATATTATAAAATTTAATTAACTTTTTCTAAAATCGTATATATAGATTAATATTTCATTATTGTTTAATTATGTTATCAAATATAAATTATAAAGGAACTTTCGACGTGTCAAAAATTACGTTTCCAAATGGTAAGTCACAGCAAATTGTTGATAGGAATGGAAAATATAATATTTTTCAAATCTGGCAAAGGGAGAATCATGGGATGCAAGAAACCTTTATATGTTAATACATTACAATGTAGAATAAAGGAAATTAAAATCCAGTCAATTACAGTTACCATGGATATGGGACATAGTATCAATCTATACAATGTGTCAAGAAAATGTCTTTGTATGTTTGAACCTGAATTATTTCTTGCATTGAGGCTGATAAAATACAACCCGATCTGTGTTAACGTGTTTGCCAGTGGGAAAATAGTCATATTAGGGTTGCAAAATCTAGAGTACAAAAATATTTCTACAGGCATACACAATGAAATCATGGGATTGGTGAATATCTGATTGGCTAATGATTGATTAAAATGACTTGCTTATTCATTTAATTTCATTTTAAAAATGGAATATATCACTAAGCCAATGTCGGATCACATACGTTATGGTAAACTTTTCTTTCTTTACTTCATTTTTACATTTAATTTGAGAAGAATACGAAACACTGGTAATCGGAAGAATGAATTATTATTATCTAAAAATCAACGCAATAATAAAATATCAAGATCCATCAATGATTCCCGAGCTCATATTTAATGAGACGAGAATATGGATTTCTGAGATAATGAACAAAGCTCTGTGTGACAACAAAATCAATCGGATTGAAAAGGAAATGGCAACTGAATATCCTTGTATTCTTGATTGTAGTTGCTGCAAATTCCGATATGTTTTGTTTATTTGTTTTTTGATTTAGTGAGTAGTAATAATAGCTAATAATAATAATAATAATAATAATAATAATAATAATAATAATAATAATAATAAAAATAATGATAAAAATAATGATAAAAATAAGTAATAATAGAAATTAATAACAGTACACCTTAATATAAACTTATATAGAAATAATAAATACAATATACATGCATGCAAAATTGTTGCATTTAGAAAGCAATATCCATGCACGATTCTGATTAGTTAATCAGTATCTAGCAAGGGTATAAAAGCTCGTCACCACCTTATAAAGATCATAATTTCAACAGGACTAAGATAATGAGTTCTATTAAAGAAGAACTTGTCCAACTAGTTCAAATGTTCCACAATTACAAAATGTATTTTTTAAAAGAAGAAATTAATATGAAATTGGTGAATTCAATCAAACTCAATCGAACTCAATTTCAATCTCTCTCTGGGACACTCTCAATGATAGATATCAAGGATATTTATACTGTTTTCAATAAGATGAATTCGAATTTAAAATGTAATTAAAATGCATTCCAGATATTATGATGCATTCGCAGAAATAGGTTTCAAAGAACAGGAAAACTGGTATTTAACAATAATAATACAAGGATATAAAGCTGATCAAAATGATGTGCTTTCTCCAATTTGGAAAATTCCTACTGCTAGACTTTCACAATTATTTTAATGTATATTTTAATGTTTAATGTGGATGTTAGTAAATGTATTTAAACGAATTTGTTTGTCTTCTTTACAACATATTCTATAAAGAAAATTATAATTAGTTTTAAAATTGTTTAAAAATGATATCTGAAAAAGTTAAAATATAAAATAATTAATTAATTTTCGTTTAGAATATTTAATAAACTTTTTGTTCGATAAACTCGAAGAAATAACAAAGAATAATACATTTATTAAATTTTATGATAAACTTTATTACATATATATATGACAGATATAATAGTTTTAATAAAAATTTACAATTTGAACTATAAATATCTGAACGTTTGGCTTCTGTAGCAACTTGAATAATTGATACCCATCCATCGTTTGCTTCTACCCATGGATCAATTTTTGTTTCTATTCCCTAAATAATGATAAAAATAAAACATTAATAAATAGTAATATACCTCTATAGACCATTGGAAATAATTTTCATAGTCGGAACCGGAGTGCGGTTTCACTATAGTACGTTTTTTGGGAGGGAAAAAATTAAAATTTATAATTTTTTATCAATAAAATGCGCAAAAACATATCAACAAGCCATTTAAAATATAAATTTCTTAATAATACAAACAGGCTTACTATTCACGAAACATAATAAAATCACAAAAGTGTAAGTTTATATTATTAGAAAATGTAATTAAGAATAAATAAACTATTAATTGGATACTGTACATAATACGCAATAGATAAGGCTTATTCGCAATTTGCAGAGTGAAACTCCGATTAAAATATATTTACTTAAATTACTGTTTAGTAATTAATATTATGTGAAAAACGTATGTTACAATAAAGCCATGTAAAATTTATAAAATTATAATTTTATATCAATAAAAAAAAATTTTATATCAATAAATTTTATATCAACCAGCTCTAGCCTAATTCAGTTGAATTAATTAAATTTTTGTAATTATCAAATTTTTATTGTAACCATGAGCACGAAAAGAAAAGGGGAAAATCAGGATACGTCTGTTAAGCCTAAGTGGTTGACATTAGTACAAAAGTTAAACATAATTAAGCTTCATGATGACGGTGCATCTTTCGCAAAAATTAGCAGAGATAAAGGTATCAACGAATCATCAATTCGGCTAATAACTAAAAATAAAGATCAGCATAAATCCCAAGGAATTGCTACAGCATCTTATTTATCAAAATCACTTGTATCTAAACACAGAACCTCTCGAATGATTAATATGGAACGTTTATTAGGCATTTGAATTGAAGCTTTAAATCAAAAGAGAATTCCACTAAGTCAAATGGAAATTCAAGCAAAAGCTTTAAGTCTTTTTGAGGACTTAAAAGACGAAGATAGCAGCGAAATTAATGAAACTTTTACTGCAAATCATGGCTGGTTTTTTCGTTTCAAAACAAGGTGTAGAATTCACAATGTACGCATTATTGGTGAAAGTGCAAGTGCCGATAAGGAAGCAGATTTAAATTATCCTATAGAATTAAAAAAAATTGTTGAAGAAGGTGGCTATCAAGATGAACAAATATTTAATGTGGACGAAACAGGATTGTTTTGGAAAAAATTACCGACACACACATTTATTGCCGAGAAAGAAAAGGCATGTCCTGGATATAAAATTTCAAAACACCGTCTAACACTATTATTGGGTGGAATTGCTGCAGGGGATTTCAAACTAAAGCCTGTGCTAGTTTATCACGCTGAAAATCCCAGAGCACTTACAAGTTTCTCTAAAAATACGCTTCCTGTATTATGGCGTGCAAATAAAAAAGCATGGGTGACAAGAACTTTATTTGAAGATTGGTTTCAAAATTATTTTTTATCCTGCAACAGAGCGTTATTACAAAGAAAATGGCTTAGATTATAAAATTTTATTGATTTTAGATAACGCACCAGGTCATCCAATTTAAATGACCTGATTTAAATGAATATATAAAAATAATTTTTCTTCCCCCAAATACTACCTCATTAATTCAACCAATGGATCAATGTGTCATTGCAACATTCAAAGCCTATTATTTACTCCGAACATTTTCGCAGGCTATAAAAGCAATTTCAGGGGAAAATACACCAACTTTAACTGAATTTTGGAAGAGTTACAACATCAGAAATGTTATTGAAAATATCGGCGAAGCTTAGCACGAAATTGCTGCCAGCAATTTGAGGGCAGTTCGGAAACATATTTTGCCGCATTGCGCAAAGGATTTCGTAGGCTTTAAGACTCATTTTGCTGAGGTTACTCATGACATAGTAGAAATTGGAAGAGACCTAGGTTTTAGTGAAATTGATTCTGTCAATGTGATAGAGTGCATCAATTCAAATACGAATGAATTGGACAATGAAACTCTTCTTAATATAGAAGAATAACGAGCATTCAAAGAAAAGGACAGTGACTTAGATAATGCAGTTGCAGTTGATACGCCAACAAAGGAATTATCAGCTGATGAACTTTCAAAAATTATTAACATGGCCGATAAGCTTTCAGAACATATCATGGAAGTTGATCCTAATTTTGAACGCAGCAATCATGTTCGCCGAAACATTGGCAGTTTAATTCGTTGCTACTGAGAGTGGTTTGGAGAAAAATAAACCAAAGAAGATAAGTAAACAAACATCGATCCTACAATTTTTGAAACTAAAAAATAAAATATTTTTTTATCTCGAATTTGCGAGTGCTTCTATATTGTAACGCATAATAAATACTTCTAAATTATTTATTTGGTTTTATTTCATTCATATCGTAATATTATTAATTCGTGACATTTTTTATTTATTTTGAACTTGAACACATTTATCATATATCGATATGTATTAAAAAAAATTTGGAACCAATTACAATTTTTCCCATAGACTACATTTAGTGCGGCATATCGGCGGATGGGCTTTATCTCAGAAACTTCCTGTTGGAGGGTTCAGATGGTTAGAAGATCAGACTGAAATGAATAATATTATTAAAAGATTTGAGAGAGGAGATGAGTTTGATTGTGATCTAGGTTATGTTTTAGAAGTAGACATTGTGATTTCTGAATGATTTGTCCATTGCACCTGAAATTAGTTCTCCACCTGGCAGTAAAGTCTAGAAACTTTTATTAACACATGAACCAAAGATCAATTATGTGATTAATGGTAGGATTTTGAATGAGTGGTTAAGCTATGGTGTAGTAGTTTCAAAGTCAATCGTGTTGTAGAGTTTAAGCAGGTAGTCATTTTCATAAAGTATATCAATTATAATACCCAAACGATAGCAGCTAGTACAGATCCTTTTCAACGAGATTATTATAAGTTAAAGAACAATGTTTTATACGGAAAACTGTTGAAAATCTGAAGAAACAAATAAATTTCAAATTATGTAGCAACAGTAAAAGACTGATAACTTACAGCAGTAATCCTATGTTCCAGTGTAGTATCAAGGTAGCTGATGATCTAATTGCAATTTTACTTGACAAAGAAATGGTATGTTTGTATAGACCAATGTATAATGGACAAACCATACTTAATTTATTCAAACGTCTCATGCATCAGTATCAATACGAAGAATTACAGAGTTATAGAGAGGAATTCAATTGTCAAATCAACATCGTAGTCGGTGACACTGACTCATTTTTCTTGGAGTGTAAAAATGTAGACTTTTGCTTACAATTGAATCCAAAAATGATTGCTGATGAGCTTCAAGATACTTCAAATTATCCGGTTAACGATAAATTGTTCTCAGATAAAATTTGTTCTTTAATCGGAAAATGGGAAGATGAGAATAAAGGATCTCAATATAAAGAATGGGTGTTCCTCCGACCCAAGTGCTACTCACTCCAAGGTGATAAAGACACTCTAAAAGCCAAAGGAATATGCCATAGAAATTCTGATCTAGCACATGTAGCTTTTGTTGGGCCAGGACTGGATTTTGTTTAAATGGATTGGAAATAGCGCACACATACAACAATGCAGATTTAAAATCAGACCCATAAACATCAAATAAACAACCTTAAAATGTAAGAAACCTCAATTAAACATAAAATCAAAAAACATAAAAGTAAATCAAAATAATAACAAAAAAAGATCATCATGAAATTAACACAAACATAACAATATAACAAGAAAATTTGACCGAAAATAGATCAATTTATAAAATCAGCATTTTAATGGGAAAGCTGGTTGAAAATAAAATATTTCTAGTCGGAAATATTCAAATAAAAAAATAAATAAAAAAAATTATCTATTTAATGCAAGAAAATAATAAAATTAGAGATAGATATTACAAGTAAAAAAAAGGTCAAATTTTATTTAAATGCATCAAAAAGAACACACGAGGTTAGGGTCACAAAACAGGTATATATACCAATTCATTTTCACAGAATTTTAATGCAAACATTTTGTGAGCAAAGTCAATTTTCTCGCAGGAACAGTTAAACTATCGACGTTAAATTTTCCATACTACGACTTCAAGCATTATTAAGTAAGCACTACTTGAGTGTATGTATGGAAAGATGATTTGCTACTTATGCCTATGAATGTTGGAAGCAGAACATTATGTATCAATAAAGATTTTCGAAATATATGATTAACTGAAAAAGTTGTACTCTGTCGAAATTTGTCCGGCCCACAGCCGACACACTGCAAGTTAGTAAATTCTACATAATAACCGAGATGTGTAAGTGCAGGTTTATGCGCCAATATCTCGTGTCCGTGAAGATTCTGCCGTGTGTAACGCTAAAATCCAAACGTCAATTCGTACAACCTATAGGGGTAGATGGAAGATAGAGGAGCAGTCTTTTGGCTGTCCCTTCGTCATTCATCTCCCGAAAATTCGACCTAAAATTGATATTAACTTATCGGCTTAAAATTTTTCACACCGAGTAGTCCAGTGGGCACTTATAAAATCCTAATATCGATATATCTAACCCTAGGACTAAACAAAGGAGGGAGTATAGGAAAAGAGCGGAAAATCGTTGCAACGCTAAAGACAATTATCTAAAATGAATAAACTAAAATAACGATCCGAGTTAAAAGCCTTTAATAAAGTATCTAATAACGACAAATCTACAGGAGGACGTGAAACTTCTGTTTATCACTTAGGATTTAAAACAGTTATATTTTGATAAATTTAGGAATATTAACTTCAAGGCAATTCGATTATGAATTAGATTGAGAAGAACCACGAAATTCGATGGCTACAGAACCTAGTAGACATAAAACAATAAGGAGTTACTAAAACATTCACATACTGTTGGTCGGAAAAATCAACAGAGGAGTTATAACTGGAATCCGATAAAAAGTTGAAATTCATCAAATAAATAAAACTCTCCCGGATTAATGTTAAAATTTTGATGAGCATCGATCATGTCCAATAAATTATTTACTAAAAAACTAGAAAACGTACTATTGTGTTCTATTTTCCAAATCCTATACGGTGATACAATTTATTTGGGCATCATAGTAATAAAAAGGATCGAATCCAATTCATGCATCTGAAACCCGATTCAAAGAGTATACGTGTTATATGAATTAACGTGATGATCCGAAACCAGTCATGCACGTTTTCTCCCGACCAGCTTTATTTTTCATTTCACCTCCCAACGTTACTAGGATACGGGCTAAAGAACCCAATAAACGGCTACATTTCTATACAACACAAGTGCCTTAGAGAAGGAAAATCTTCACTAGGTAAATCAGAGATAATTAAGATCCGTCGTCGCAACCCAGATGAGAATCTCGTAAATAGAATTCAACCATTATTTCATCCTTCGTTTCCATAGATGTAAATACAGTAGAAAACTCAAGTTAAATGTCGGTACATGAAAACTCGATTGACGACACGTATCGATTTGGACCAAGTTAATAAATCCTGAGGTGCAGAAAAATTGCACGTATCACGACACGCCCCCCAACCATATAAACCAAAAGCCTCTCATTTTCTTTCAAACATCTAAGCAAAATTTTCTTTTTTTTTCATATTTCTTGTTCATAAACTGACCAAATGTAATGGTCCACTGTTATAGACGGCTCATGAATCGACGCATCCCGAATCACCGACAGATTCCCGGCACAAACGGCAGTACGATGCCGACAGGCGATGTGTGACACCGGCTACTCAATATCCCCAGTACGGGAGTCTAGGGAGAACCGCCTATTCAGCAACGACGCAGTGGAGCTGCCCTATGTGGCTATAAAACAAGAGCCTGGGCGAAACCCAGGGCGAGAAGCTCGTCAGAGAGCTGAATTCACTCTAGCTCGATTGGAGATCCACCAGAGGCAAACCAATCGGCAAGTCGCAATGGCCAGACGACGGCTGGACAGGGTGAACTCGGACATCGCCACAGGAAGAATACCGAGCACTGACGGATACGCCCTCGGATACGGAGTATCCTATGAGCTCGACGATCCGGCTCTTGGAGAAATGGATGCCCGATGGACGTCGTTGTACCGAGACGGTTACTACCAACGGATCTGAAAAATTATGACAGAAGATCACCTCAAGTGCAGGACCATTCCTATGCTCGCAACCGATTCAGGTACCCATCAGGCTTTCGCACCGGTAATCATCCGAGAAGATAATGGCCATAAAAACAATTACTTTGTAGTGAAAAATAAATTTTTTAGAATCACTTTGTTTCGTAGTTTGACGGTGTATGCTATTATTTAATTCTAAATAATTAATATAATAACGCTAAGCCGTAGTAATCATAAGACGATAATTTATCGAGTCCCAATAGATTTTTGAAAAGGACAAGTTCCAGTGTAACCAATAAAATGAAATTCTATCAAGAATTGTTTCTAAAAAATTCATCGCTAAAATTTCGTAAGCTTGTTAACCGATAGCTTATTTGTAGATATGGAATCACTCAGAACCCTGAGTAAGATGTTGGTAAAATCTCAGAGAGAACACGCAGAGCTCCATACCAACTCATCCGAATGAGTCGCGAAATGCAGATGATTTGTGCGACATGGATCGAACCCGCCAGAGCAAAAACCATATACCAGAGATTGACCGCCGCTCAACGTGGATGGGCGGAAGAAAAGCAATTAGTCCAGAACCAGCGGACTCAGATTAGGAGCTTGGAGGTAGCACTGTCGGCTTGCCAGGAGGGCAACGCAATAACCTACCCGCTGGTATTCGCGCCAGCTCAAATAGCTTACCGAGATCCAAGTAGCACCACTAAATCGGTAGCTGCTAAACGTCCTCAGCGACGACCAGGGAAGGCGGAGCGAGCAAAACGTCGCGCGCAACAGGTGACGGAGCATGATTAACGACTAAAATACACCAATAGTTTAGACCGAAAACATGTAACTTGTAGTATAAAAATAAAATGTTTTCTCATTCGTCTTTTAATCTTAATAATCTACTGTGAAAATTAATAAATTGAAATCGAAGGAATAAGCGAATAGAATTCTTGTGCCTATGGAGTTCACACAGAAGGGACCCAAGTAGTAAATCACGCGTAGGCCTTCTATTGGTAACGCGTTGAACCCACTGTGAGGCGGGGCCTTAGTAGTTCTACAGTTAGAGCTCCCCTTTGGCGGTCTCATAACCAATGGTTGCAGTTCCAACGTTGCCTAGCAACGGTTAATCATTGGCGGGCGAAGAAGGCTTGTATGTAAAGGGGTCAAGGTTAGAAACCACTAACCCCACACTTTCAAAAACGTTTATACTGATGGTGGTATAGTAAGCATCCCTAAAAAGAGAATAGGAATCATCAACCATCAAATGTATACTTTTAAACCAAAAAAACGAACTCTACAATATTTGGATGATAAAAGATATAGATAGCAGCGATACAATTAAATATTTTAATAATAAGTCTTAATTATTATTTAAATTTAAAAATAAACTTATAATAAATAAATTTATTCATTTATTAATATATACGTATTTTAATTAAACTTTTTATTCTGAGAACAAATTTTATATCACCAGTTAAATTATAATAAATAAATTTATTCATTTATTAATATATACGTATTTCAATTAAACTTTTTAGAACAAATTTTATATCACCAGTTATATAAACATTATAAGTTGTAGATTTTAAAATAAATTATGTGTTTTAATATTACAGTTTAATTTAAATTTTACTATTATTTCGTCATGAATGTAACTTTAACTTATAGTTTATTTAATTTGGAAAGTCTGCCAGCAATCGCTGCTGCTTATTCTAGAAATATTAAAATTTTCGAAAAACTTTCTGAAAAAAATGTTTTATCTATGGCTCCTGAATGTGAGTTGATTGTATCCAGAAATGCTATTGTCTTGTAAGTGTTTTTTGAATAAATAAAATATTAATATAAATATTTCTAGTTTTCTGTTAAACGTTGATCATTTAAAATCCATCAATTCAGATGATGTTTTATGGCATGAAAGCTTTGTCAAAGTAATATTTTAATTTCGATAATATATTAATCATACCTTAGCCTATTTTTTATCAATTTTATAAATCTTTTAATCCAAAATTGCAAGACAAAATCCAAAACAACAAAATAGTTCAAATTTTGCAAATCATTGATGAAAAATTTGGGGATCATTTGGAACTTCAAATTAAACCTTTAGAATTAGTTCTTTGGGGTGATTTATATATTATTTTCATCGAAAACTCACCATATGATCACAAATTAAATTTACCACCAAGATTAAAAATCTGGTTTGATGAATTCAATAAAAAGGAATATTTACAAAAGGCAGCTAAATTAGTATTGGGTGATGTTCAGAAGAACTTTTTGGAAATCACAAGACGAATAACTTTGCATAATATTTCATTAACTGAAATTGAAAAGAAACTAGAAAAATTAAATATTAATTCCAAACTAAAATGCGACATTCACTTAAACGAGGTTACTGATCATATAAAGTCGCAGTTTATTAACGGCCACGAATCAGTTTCTGCCCCATATATCAGTTGCACGCCGAAATTACCCTTGAAAGGCAGGCGAAACATTCTCATAACATCCGCATTACCATATGTCAATAATGTGCCTCACCTTGGAAATTTAATTGGATCAACTCTCAGTGCCGATGTATTCTCTCGTTATTGTCGCTTGCGCAATTGGAATTGTCTATACATTTGCGGCACTGACGAGTATGGAACCTCAACAGAGGTGAAAGCCATCCAAGAGAAAACCACTCCCCGACAAGTCTGTGATCATTACCATGCGATACACGCCGATATTTACAAATGGTTCAATATCGATTTCGACAAATTCGGCCGCACATCTGTCGACGAACACACAAAAATCGTTTGCGAAGTATTTAATGACATCCACAAGCAGGGTTTCACCATCGAAGATACCGTTACCCAGTTATTCTGTGAGGCATGTGATAAGTTCCTCGCTGATCGATTGGTTGAAGGAACGTGTCCGTTTTGCAGCTACGAGGATGCCAAAGGAGATCAATGTGATAAATGCGGCAAGCTGATGAATACTGTGGATTTGAAGAGTCCCAGGTGTAAATTGTGTTCCAGATCGCCGATATTCAAAACATCGAAGCATTTATTCCTGGATTTATCAAAGATCCAAGAAAAATTAGAAGAATATCTCAAACAGACAATGAACGCGCCGGATTCGGCTTGGTCAACGAATGCGAAGAGTATAACGAATTCCTGGCTTAGAGATGGGCTGAAACCGCGCTGTATCACGAGAGATTTGAAATGGGGGGTTCCGGTACCCCTGGACGATTTCAAGGAGAAAGTTTTCTATGTGTGGTTCGATGCGGTGCTGGGATACCTGTCGATTACGTCGGCATACACCGATAAATGGCGACAATGGTGGATCACGAAGGAAGGCGAGGGAGCTGTGGAACTGTACCAATTTATGGCCAAGGATAACGTATCGTTCCACTCGGTCATTTTACCCGCCAATCTGATGGCCACCGGCAGTGGATTCAATCTCATCAAGCAGCTCGCCTCAACTGAATATCTCAACTATGAGAACAGCAAATTCAGTAAGAGCCGCGGAACTGGAGTGTTCGGGAATGATGCCAAGGACAGCGGGATTCCAGCGGATCTCTGGCGGTTCTATCTCATCTCCAGCCGGCCGGAATCACAGGACTCCTCGTTTATGTGGGACGAGTTCGCAACCAGGATCAACTCGGAACTGCTCAATAATCTCGGCAATTTCATCAATCGAGCTCTCACTTTTGTCGTGAAGTTTTTCGATGGGAAATTGCCAGATTTCCGAACTGGATTCTCTGAGGAGGATTCGGAATTCGTGGAGGAGGTGAACACGCAAATCGAGTCCTATGTCGATCACATGAGCCAGTTGAAGCTGAGAGACGCGCTGTCCATTGTGCTGAAGATCAGCAGCCTTGGAAACGGTTACATTCAAAAGCACAAGCCATGGGTCAATGTAAAATCGGACGCTACAAGGAATCAGGCGGCTGTTGTTATCGGGGTTGCTGCGAATCTTGCAGCACAGCTGGCAGTGCTGCTGTGCCCTGTAATGCCGGTTATTGGGGATAACATCCTTAGCCAATGCAACGCTCCTGCCAACTCCAAACAAATCCTTGATGACTGCCAGTTCAAGGCCTTCCTGCAACCGGGTCATCAAATCGGCACCGTTGTGCCACTTTTCCAAAAGATTGAGCCGGAATTTGTTAATTTAATGAAGGAAAAATTTTCTCAACAGTGATAAATTTGATAAATGTTGTTTTAACTTTGTTTAACATTTATAAATAAAAGTTGATTCATTGGACTTCATTTTCTTTTGTTTTCATTCATGAAGCTTATTCATTAAAAAAATTTAATAGTCGGTTATAGATCAATAAGTTAAAAGCTAGTTCATTTATTGATTTCCAACATAGAATTATAACTCTTCATGTATTTGAAATATTTGTCGTTCAAGAATCTATTGTTTCTAAAGCAGGTAACTCGATCGATTAAAAGTTAACATGCGATTTGCTTTTATCGTTCAAATGGCCAACCTAATATTGTCTGCTTCTCAATAACTATTTATTTTGATTTCTAGTCTTCCAACGTAATGGTGGTTAGCTTCTCTGTGACTCCTTTTATATAATTTATCTGAAAACACTTCAATTACCCGAAATTTGGATCTAATAGCTTCCAAACCAAGCTATCGCCTTTGATGCCCTATCTCAAAATTAGTTTAATAATCTTCCAGGATACACTTTACTGCTCAGATCTCTGTGTGTCTCGCTTTTTTCCACACTGCTCGAGTTTTTAATTAAGGGATTAATTAACTTTAATTAGTTTGATTTTACTCAAAATTTCCCCCATTCAATTTTTATTATAATATTTGGATTCAACCATATCAGTTTTGCTCGATGAATATTAATTTTAAAATTTTTATAATTTTTAATTAATTTTGTGAACTTTAATTATTTTTGATGTTCTTTTGTTCAATTTATACCCCAACCACTCTATTTAGATCTATCGTGTCCTTGCTTGGCACATAATAATCACATGGCAAATATATCGGCCACATCTGTAAAAATATCGAATAAACAGCTGAGCTAGTTGAGCCATCAAGTGGGGATATCGAGAGAAGAAATATGATTGGATTGCCATGGAATTATGTGTTGATGATTTTTGGGACAAGAGGAAGACAACCTAGAATGTGGATACAATTAAATAAACATCGGGTTGAAGCCTTGATCGATTCCGGTTCAACTTATACAATAGTATCATTGGATTCCGGCGAAAGAGATCAAATACAAAGCACTAAAGAGATTTTAAAGTCTCCGATAAAAACACAAGTTGTGTATCATTGAGCAGATTAACGTATATGTAGTCATCGGAAATATCGAAGCTGTCCATGATGTTTTAGTTATGAAAAAGTTAGTTAGTTAGGAAAAACCGGTAAGGGTATTCATGAGACTGGATATGTATATATAAACCAGACATTAACAGTTTCATCACAAAGTGTGATTATTTGTTATGTTTATACAATGGGAGTTCCAGATGATGAGTTTATATTCGAACCAAGTAAAACGTTAATAGCTAAATACGATATTTCAATGTGTAATGAACTAGTAAAAGTGCAAAATCAATTAATTCCTGTTCATTTTACTAATGTAATTATAAAACAGTGTCGAATTCCTTATGCACATCAAAATGAAAGTGATAGACAAATAAAAGCTATGAAAGAATTTGATATCATCAGAGTTTTTCATCATTCTCATCATCCATTGTAGAAAAAAGGCGAATTAAGGTTTTGTGTTGATTATCAAAAATTGAACCAAGTTTCGAGAAAAGATATGTATCGAATTCCTGTTTCTCAAGAAATGTTTGGTCAATGACAGTACTTCATTGTTATTGATTTAAATAATCAGTTCAAAGTCAAAGAGGAACATAAAGGAAAAACAGCGTTCTCCGATGAAAAAGGTTTGTATAAATATAATGTTTAACCTTTTGGTTTAACAGGTGCGCCAGCCACATTCCAAAGAGGAGACATGAATTTGGTGTTGCGAGATATTTTACATGCATTAGTTTATATCGACTATATTATAATATTTTCAAACAATTTTAATGAGCGCATGAGAGATGTCAAAATTGTGTTTAAACGATTAAGGGAATCAAATCTAAAAATCAAACCCTCAAAGTGTGAATGGGGAAAATTCGAAGTAACGTATATTGGAAAAATTATCTCAAGAAGAGGTCTTCAACCAAATCCAGATAATGTAAAGAAAATTGAAAACTATTGGTGGGTTGCTGGGTGTGGGTGTTTGTTTAAATCTTCTTATGGTTACCCCGGTAACGTCATATAAATATTTTCTAACTACCACCCGGCACCCGTTGCTAGGCAACGTTGGAAATGTGTTCGAGTGGGTGGATTGTCCGCAAAAATTGAGCGATATTACTAATGCTGTAATTGCTCGGACAACCCCTGGGTCCAAAGAGCTGTCGTTAGAAGACTTGCGCTCGCTTTAAATCATTTGGTCCCTGCCTGTCGTGCGTTTATCATTAGAGTTTATCGTAATAATAAACAGTCCTACTCGTCATATTGTAGTGATATATTTGGTGTGTTGGATACGGGGTTACAGGCACTATAAATTCCAAAGTAAAACGCCTAAAATCAACATTTATTCACAAATTAGGTAAAAATTTTATTCACAAATTAGATGCATTTGCTGAGTTTATCAGGCCTTGTTCAGCAATCGAGCGGCTCGATGCTTAGCTCGCTCCTTCCGCCCGGGGCGGTAACTGTTTGGAGTTGGGCTTGTTATTGCGGTCGTGGCGGGGGATGTTATCGCCTCCCGGTAGGCCACTTTAGTGGGAGCAAATACGAGAGGATAGGTCACAGCTGCCCCTTCTTGGCAGGCTGACAGCGCGATCTCCAGCCCCTTTATTTGAATTCGTAGACTTCGCACCACCTGTTTCTCTTCTTCCCATCCATTTTGGGCTGCTGTAAGCCGCTGGTAAAGCGACTTTACCCTTTTGGGCTCCATCCAAACGTCTTTCGTCTGTTGTACTTCCCTCGCCAGTTGGATAATTTGCTCATGGAGATTTTTGTTAGCTGCTCGGGCGCGTTCTAACTCCAGCTGCAGTATTGGTAAAGGCTCTATCCCTGTAATGGCGAATATCAACTTTTTGTTAATAAATCTCTGAATCCATACACGGCTAGTTACTTCAAACATATTTTATACGATGGGTTAATAATGGGCGAAAACAAAACAAATTCTCAAACAATTATTTATTACACATAAACAGGATTTACGGTTGGTGAAATTACGAGTCCTCGAAGAACTTCTTTATTCCCTCTTCCGGAGAATAGCCTGAAATCACAAACACGGGTCATTTCGTGTTACGGGTCGGCCGCGGACTGGGTGGATAGGCATCGGCGATCGTGTTGTTGGCAATGTCCTCCTCGACATTTGCTAAGTAATCACGGGCCCAGTCTACCAGTAGGTTAGTCCGTCGTTGGCGGTCCTGGAGGCAGGCCAGGAGGGCTCGAGCTCGTTCGTGAATTTCCCGGGCCGGACTTGGGCCGTTGGGTTGGCCTTTCCCCCTGAATTGTTTCATGGTGTCTTTTATCAGGAGTATATCCTCTCGCCGTTGTTTCTCAGGTTGGGGCGGGTCCGGTTACCTCTCCTCATGGGCAAGTTTCAATGCTTGACGCCACTGGTCTGCAACAGATGGGTGGACCCAAGCGAGAGATTCAGAACTTCCTAAACTGGTAAATAAATTTAAGGGAATTAAACAAAATTAAAGGTTTTAATGAGCAATCAATGCAGCGAGGCCTCACAGTTAATTTGAGGGGGATTATGTTACGATTTAAATCATGTCAAGATTTAACCACCAGTGGGTAAACAATACTCGAGGGTCACGAATTAATTCGGAAAAATCAATATATCTAGAGTTACACGTAATCCCAGGTACATTAAGGATTTTGTAAATAGTAAAACTTAGGGTGTATTAAAGATTTTGTAACTAATGAATTAAAATGAGAATCGTACCTAAAGGTATCATGGAACCAAAATACCTAAGTTGGGCCAGAACGTAAACGGCCTTGGAAAATGTTTAAATGGATCAGAAACACACACGCAAAAATAACACGCAATTTAAATAAACCCACTGAAACATCAAGTAAACCTGATAAAATCTGAGAAATAAAAGAATTAAATATAAAATAATAAACATAAAAATAAATTAAAATATTAACAAAATGCACCAAGATTCGCACGATACCTATACAAATGTTGGGCCAGAACGTAAACGGCCTTCAAAATGTTTAAATGGATCAGAAACACACACGCAAACACAACACGAACTTTAAATAAACCCCAAAACACCAATTAAACCATATAAAATCTGAGAAATAAAAGAATTAAATATAAATTAAGAAACATAAAAATAAATTAAAATAATAACAAAATGCACCAAGATCCGCACGATACCTACACAAATATAGCAAGAAAACACGACAAATTCGACGAAATTAGAAAAATCAGTTAAAGTTCATTAAAGCAAGATTTAAATCGAAAATTTGAATTAGCAATAATTCAATAAAAATTCTAAATAAAAAATTATAAAAATAAATCAAAAATAATAAAAATAAATAATAGAATTTGCTGGAAAATAACAAGGTCGAATTTTGTTTTACTGCATCAAATTTCACACGTCATACAAATAGGTATATATACTGATCCATTTTCACATTTAACTTAACCTTATAAAACCAAAAACCATTTTTTCAAGAATTGTTTGAATCTTGTTTAAAAATTTTAAATCTATTTGAGATCAGTGTTTTTGAATTTCAGAATTTTAGGTGAGGATCATTGATTTTGGAACCCTCTTTCCACGCCCCGTACCTTGCATCTCTGTAGAGCTCTGCTCGGACGTCGGCGTGGGAAGAGAGGCATTTGGTTTATTGTATGAATTTATGCTGTTTTTATGAATTGGAATGGTAACTTGTTATATTTATCTTATAATTAATAAACATTATTATGCATAAATTGTTTCATATATATATATAATTTGTTAATTAAATCTGTCGAAATTTTTCCGGCCCACAGCCGAAACCTAACGCAAGTAAATAAAATCAACACACAATTCAGATTCGTGTAAGCGCGTGGAATATCGCCAATGATCTGTGCCCGTGAAGACCCGGCGTGCGGAACGCAGGGTTGGATCGTCAATATTATCCCTATAGCTGAAGCGAGAAATGAGGAAGAAGTCTCCGGCTACTTCCTCGTTTCTCAATTCTGTAATATCGACTTAACTCATACTACACACGGCTCAAAATCATCACACCGAGTAGTCCAGTGGGCACTCAGTAAATATAATATAAACACAGAATGCGCTTAAGGCTTATTAAAAGGGATTGGAACTGGGGTTAATTAAAATGGAAATCGTTGTTATAATTCAAATTAATAATTCAAACAAAAATTAAATTTGCGAGTCAAATAAATAAATAGGGATCAGTTAATGAATAATTTATTGATTTTCATGGATTAATATAAAAATATTTAGTATCCATTTATTAAATAACTCATCGATCTTGATTGATTAATATAAAGATATCTAATTCGTCAAACTATCATACTGTAAATCAAGTACTCATTTAATAATTCTAACTGATTAATCGAAGTATCGTACCGTAAATTAAGTAATCCTTTAATAAATAATTCACTGATTTTAACTTAATTATTACTTAAAGTAAACTCGGTAAAGCATTGATTTGATAGGTAAATTATCGATTTTAAATTGATTATTAAATCATTAAAATATTCATTTGATAAATAACTCATTTAGTATTGTTAGAGAAAGGAAAATTAATTCATCAAGTGTTCATTTGATAATTCATTAACTTTTAATTGATCAATATAAGGAAATTGATCTCACCAAAGTACTATATCGTAAATTAAACATTCATTTAATAAATACTTCGTCGACGTAAATCGATTAACATAAATAAATTTAATACCGTAGTTTAAATATTCAATTAATAAGTAAATCATTGATTCTCACTCAACCATTTAAAGTAAAATATTGTACCGTAAAGAAACAAAAAATTTTGTAAAGATATTTGACTCGTTAATTTATTAAACTGAGTAATCGTTTAGTTATTGATTAACGTAATGGAGATCTAACACCTTGACCCATTTCACCATAACGACAAGTGTTTGAACCAGAGTAACGGCTAAGGTAATTGATGAAAAGTATTGAACAAAAATAGGTAAATTAAATTGTTATCGATTAAAAGTGAAGAAAATAAGTACCATATTGATTGAATTTCATTAACGTATCCACTAAGACAAATTGGAGTAGCCATGGTTTAAACTATAAAATTTTCTTAACACAATTCGGAAATTAATGCGAAACGTATAAAATCCTTGTTTAATAAGATCGATCCGTTGATTAATTGGATAAGAATTGTTGGTTAAACCAAGCGATTCATTAAATTTGAAAGAACTTGAATAAGCGAAATTCATTCCCGAATAAAAGGAAAATAAAATAAAACTTGATTATCGATAAAATACTAAAATGATAATTTATTAAATTGAAGAAATTGGCGACTTGACAAATTATGGAAAGAAGTAGATAACGCGAATGATGGAAAATTTAATCTGAGTTATTATTTAAACGACCCTTCGAGTTGAATAAAATAACTTCCAGGTGAAAGCAGCGGGATTTAATAAGTAACATAGATTTCTAAACGAGAATAAATTAACAGCCATAGATAATTTATTAGGTAAAACAAAACAACATGAACTATAAAAATCAACTTTACCAATTCAACAGATCAAAGGTTTAATGACCAGACTTTGCTAATGTTATTTGAATGATGAAGGCTTGATTTTCATTATAAAAGGTTTCCCGTATCAATTCCCAGTGTGAGGGATGACGCTCGCTCGAGAACCGCGAACCACTTTCCTTAGAATGATAAATCAAAAATATTCTTAGCCAAAACCGCATAGCTCACCATTTCATGAATACATGATCTTGAAGGCGCCCTGTCTAGAATAAAATGAATTAAAAATTTACTAGTACTAAACTAAACAACCTTTGATCACCATCATTTCCGTCGACATAAACAGTTCCCCGTCTTCAAATAGTGATTGACTCTCACATCCTGTCATTTTTGTTTATAAAGGAAATGACGATTATCTAACATTGCGTGAACGTCTACTTGTTTAATTATACTTATGAATGCTTAAATTGATAACCATTTGATTGTTTAATCAGGTATATAATTGTCTAATTAGTTAATCCATATATAAAATCTGATTATTTAACGATATGTAAATGCTTGACTAGTTAACCATAAATAGATATTTGATTATTTAACTACATACTCAGTTAGTGAACCTCATTTACATATTTGACCATACCACCCTATGCAAATGTCTAATTGTGCAATTATAGATAAAGGTTTTCTTAAAAAATTTTTTGTTTAATTAAAATTTTCAATAATCGAATTTACACCCACCCAATTAAATCATCCAAATATATACAAACTCGAACGGTTGATAATACATAACCCATTTAAGCTAAGATGACCGACCATTACGTTCTATAATTTTTTAACATTAAGCATTTCTCGAATGGCCGTACAGCAGGCAGACGCATGACCAGTAACTTAAAGCATCGTTTTCTTCTAGATTCCAACTGCAGCATTAGACCGGACACCAAAACGCGTTCAACTTCGAGCCCTTAAGTTTAACGTATGTAGGGTTGAATTGACTCAATCTCTTCCTTAAACGACTAGAAAGTCTGTACAATTTGTGAACCCCGAGCTAGGCATCTCCCTATAAATTATCAAAGAAATCTTGAATGAAAACTACCAACCTCACTAAGTTATTTCCATTTAGTAGAAACCGGAGCTATGATCGAACTTCCTGCCCATGTAGTAGAACAGTGGAGGCAGGCATGGAATCGGGTGTATCAAGAACGATACCCTTCCATGCCTGAAGATGACCAACCGGAAGACATAAACCCCGAGGAATTCATGCGGCAGTTCCGGAAGCCATTCGACGAGCCTAATCCTTCTCAAGATATCCTAACCCAGGCTCAGGAGCTTCTGGAGGACCTTCTCCAACTCCAACGTCAGGTCGAAGCAGATGTGGCAAGGGCCGCAGCACACCTGGCCAACGTTCAAGATGACCTGATGGCGGGGCGGTTAGCCAGTAGGTATCCACCCTCTCCCAGACCGATCAGAAACCGTAAGCGACCGGTGCTCGTTGTCTCGGGCTACGCCCCGGAAGAGGGAATTAAGCGATTCTTCGCGGAGGAGTAACTCTATTAATGGGGACATTGATTATTATTGTAATGACATTGTGATCGATTCAAAGAACAAAAGTTTTCTGTCTCATCTTTTCTATCATTATCAAAATGTTCATTTATAAAATTGTTTAAGTAAAGCTGCTCATATTAGTATTAGTCGCCATCCAATTTACTCGTACTATTTTAGAAATGGATCCCGTAAAGCTATTACAAAACGAGTTAACTCGAGCGCGACAGACCAACAAGGATCTCCACAATCAACTCATACACCTGGTTCGGGAAATACAACAACTCAAGGCTACGTGGGTTAACCCCACGAGGGTCAAGCCGCTGTATCAAAAGTTAGCCGCGGCCCAGAAGGGGTGGGCCGAAGAAAGACAATTGGTGTCAAACCTGAAGACCCAAATCAGGGGGCTAGAGGTAGCGTTGTCCGCCAGTCAAGAGGGGGCAGCGGTAACCTACCCTCTAGTTTTCGCCCCGGCTCAATTAGCATACCGTGAGTCGAATCCGACCCCATCCGCGATGCCAACCCCTGTTGAAAACCCTACTCCAACAATTCCTTCAACGTCCAGTCGACGACCGGGTCGCAAGGAGCGAGCCAAGCGCCGAGCCGCTCGACTCTCCAATCAATTCGTTTCGTAGAGAAATAGACTATTGTTAAATATATCGTTTCCCGTACATCTTTCATTTCATTCACGTACTAGTAAAGTTTTTTTTTAATAAAATAACATTGTGAGGGATTAAACAAACCCACCAATTACTTTGTCTTCTCAAACTGACGCCGATAAACCAGTTGGATAGACATTAGAAATTTAACGCAAGGGGACCGAATACTTGAAAGCGAGCGCAGGTCTTCTATCGACAGCTCGTGAACCCGAGGATTGCCCGAGCAACTATAGTATTAGCTAATGATACTCAATTTTTGCGGGCAGTCCCCCACTTGAACACATTACCAACGTTGCCCAGCAACGGGTGCCAAGTGGCAGTTAGTATCTTTTGTATGGCGTTACTAGGGTCACCGGGAAGATAAGCAAGATTTGAAACCCTGTAACCCACCACAAATATAACAAGAAAACACAACAAATTCGACGAAATTGAAAAAATCAATTAAAGTTCATTAAAGTGAAATTTAAATCAAAAATTGAATTAGTAATAATTCAATAAAAATTATAAATAAAAAATTATAAAAATAAATCGAAAAATAATAAAAATAAATAATAGAATTTGCTAGAAAATAACAAGGTCGAATTTTGTTTTACTGCATCAAATTTCACACGTCACACAAATAGGTATATATACTGATCCATTTTCACATTTAACTTAACCATTTTTGAAAACCATTAACCATTTTTCAAACCAATTTTGAACTTTAACCAATTTTGAAAACTAGCTATTTTCAATTTGATTAAAAACCATTTTTAGAAACTATTGTAAAACTATTTGAAATCGTAGAACATTAATTTCAAGCTATTGGAGCTAGTTCAATTGATTTTAGACTATTTTGAAATCTTATTTTCCAATCGTTGTGAAGCTATTTTAGAACATTATTTTCAAGCTATTGGAGCTAATTCAATTTTGAAATCTTATTTTCCAATCGTTGTGAAGCTATTTTAGAACATTAATTTCAAGCTATTGGAGCTGATTCAATTGATTTTAGACTATTTTGAAATCTTATTTTCCAATCGTTGTGAAGCTATTTTAGAACCTTAATTTCAAGCTATTTGAGCTAATTCAATTGATTTTAGGTGAGAAATACTTTGGTTGGAGCTCTCTTTCCACGGCAACGTGGGGAGAGAGGCATTTATGTTTTCTGTTATGATGTTTTATGATATTGTTTGAAATATTTGGAATGGTTATGAAGGGTAATTCTGTTATTTTGTCCTAATTAATAAATATTATTAATATACATGAATTATTTGACATATATTTTTTTTTTTTTTAAACTAAATTGACATGTCGAAATTTTTCCGGCCCACAGCCGACACATCACGCAAGATAGTAAAATCAACATAGTACAGATGCATGTAAGTGCGTGGAAAATCGCCAATGATATGTACCCGTGAAGACTCGGCGTTGAGAAACGCAGGGGTCGGAACGTCAATATTATCCTTATAGCTGAAGCGAGAAATAAGGAAGAAGTCTCTGGCTGCTTCCTCGTTTCTCAATTCTGTAAAATCGACCTAAAATTATGTTACATACGGCTTAAAATTATCACACCGAGTAGTCCAGTGGGCACTCAATAAATATAATATGAACACAATATGCGTCTAAGGCCTATTAAAGGGAAAGGGTACGTGGGTTAAATTAACTGAAATCGTTGTTATAACTATTTTGGGTTAACATTTTGAAATAAATAAAATTTATTGGGAATCATTGAATTCGATTAAATTGAAATTATTGATAAAATTTAAAGTAACCATTGATTATAAAGGTAAAGTGTTTTATGGCTAAAAATTAAAGTAAATATTGGGTAAAGATAGTTTAAATGCTCGTAAATTATTGATTAGGGTATTAGCAAATAGTTTCATCAGTCAAGTTATTATAATTCATTTCAATAAAAGCAATCTGATCTTTGGGTAAGAACGAGTAATGTGTTGATCTGATCCAAATCAACCCCGATAAAAACGAAAGCAGTTAAGAATCGAATTCATTGGTTTCAAATAAACGTATCAATTAAAGGTAAAACAACTTTCGAATAACAGTATGAAATCCCTTAACTTAATTGTTGATTAAACGACACGTAATTCATTGTTAATTCAGTTTGATAAAATTGAAGAAGTGATTGAGTAAAATCAAGTGTTTGATTAAATTATTGATTAAAAAATAAATAAAAATAAATATATCGTTTATTAAATTGAAACAATTTATCGATAACAGTAAAAATGATCAAATTAGTGCAAATAACTATTGAGAAAAAACCCAAATAATCTAGTTTTGGTAAAGTCAAATATTGAATAAGGATAAACACAATAAGTTCCTTAATGAACTATGATTAGTGGATTAAAGTAACTCATAGATTAAGATTAGAGATGAACTGAATAACCGTATAAATGTAAGTTAAACTAAAAATGGATTCACAGATTTAAAACGATTAGCATTAAAATAACTTTGTGGTAATAGTTGATCCAAACAGCCTTAGGGAAGACTAGTAGAAATCGGAATAACAGATGTCGATATTAATTACCGATAATATCATCTCTTAACTAGAATTAAAACAATCCATAAATCTATCAAATAGGTTTCTTCAATTATCGTAAATGCAGGATTTATAGCAAATTAATTAGCGGTAAAGTGAATGAATATTTACGTAAATTAAATTAATCTAATTGAAAAACACCAAAGTTTAAGACAAGCGAAAATTTGTATTGAACCAACAAAATTCCACATAGCGAAGTTATTCCAATAAAAGGGTATCGCATCTATTTAGAAACCTCGGTAAGCGTAGAAGTTTTCAAAAAGTTGCTAATAAAGTACATTTAAACTAGTCAACGAAATAACTTACCGGAAATTGAGATAATCAGGTGTAGGCGAACATTTGACCAGTAATTCTAAAAATACGACACGAATCATACAATCACCGGATGTAAACAACGTAATTCACTTTTAGTCAACCGCTTAAGTTGTAATGGTAAAATCCGCCGGAAATCATTCGCCCACCAGGATACACCTACACGCGACCAAGTTATCTCGGATCAACATCCGGCCTAAATCTTAAAATGCGAGCAACTGTAATTAAAGTTAGTAAACAAACTTTAAATCAATGTCCAAATTCCCTTAAGTCAACGTACGAGTATCCGCCTACATGAAAAACTTTTACGTTAAGACGCATATATCGACTAAGTTAAACATCAGGTTACCGCATCCATACGGTTAATCATATAGAGGAGTGCACCTTAAGGAATTAGACCCACAAAGTGATCCGACCTGCATGATAATAGTAACCTGGTAGTTAGTGAATTGGATACCCAACCCGAGAGATCATCGAAATGAAACTGTTTTCTCACTATATACGCCAACATTTAATTTTGATGCGTTTTAGAATATGCCGATCGAAATGACTGTCATCCAAATGCCCGACGACCAATGCCGGGAGGAACCACAATCAAAACGAGACATATTCGATAGGATTCAACAACGGTGGCCGTACCCCACTATCTGGAGGGTACTGGGCCTAAACAGCGACCCATGCGGACTCGCCGGACAACAATACCCGGCCGCAGAAACGTACATGAATGCGCGAGAACTCCTCACCCAATGGGAACGGGTGCAGGAACAAGTAGACCTACAGGTGGTCAAGGCGAGGATGTATCTCGCCAACGTAGAAGATGACATCCTCGCCGGGCGACTCGCAGAAGCATACCCACCTCGCCCAGTCCGAGATACCCGACGCCCATACCCAGTGGTTCCTCCGAGAAAGAGCCGAAGGAAGTCCTTTCCGAAGAAACTAGAACTCCAGAGACTCTAACAATTTGTATGAACTAGTTGATGTTTGTTATTTAGTGAAATAGAAATGTTCTTTACCCCGTTTTTACGTTTGCTCATTTGTTTAAGAATATTCGCTTCAATTGATATGTTTGCGTTAATGATAAAATCACTTGTATAAATTATTAACAGTAAATTTAACGAACCTATCCATTATAGTTATGGCCACCAACCAGATATTACAAGCGGAATTAGATCGCGCGCGGAACACAAATGCGGATCTCCTCCATCAAATACTCCAACTGACAAGAGAGGTCCAACAGATCAAAGCGACTTGGTCGGACCCGAAAAGAGTCAAAATGTTGTACCATCGAATATCTGCAGCACAGAAAGGGTGGGCCGAAGAGCGACAGCTCAATCAGAGCCTGCGCACCCAGATACGAGGATTAGAAGTGGCCCTAGCTGTTTGTCGAGAGGGGGAAGCGGTCACCTACCCGCTCATATTCGCCCCGACACAGAGGATACAGAAAGACCCTCAACCAGTAGAGCAGTCCTCAACTCAACCAATAAATCGTCGGCCGGGACGCAAAGAGCGTGCTCGACGCCGAGCTGCTCAGCAATCAAAACCGTCTCATTAACTGTTGATAATTCACATTTCTGTCGATTTAAAATAAAATAGTTGTGCTTACGGTTACAATACTTCTTAAAAGGTGTTCACACGCAGATATTATTATGAGTACCCGCGTCGCAACTTTAAGTCATCTCTCCACATTCGATCGTGAATTTACTTCCACAGGGACAGAGCTAAGCGAGCACAGGTCTTCTATCGACAGCTCGTGAACCCGAGGGTTGTCCGAGCAACTACAGTACTAGCACATGGTACTCAATTTTTGCGGGCAATCCACCACTTGAACACATTACCAACGTTGCTTAGCAACGGGTGCCAAGTGGCGATTAGTATCATTTTGTATGGCGTTACGAGGGCAACCGCCGATTAGTTCAAACAAACGATGAAACCCTGTAACCCACCACCTACAAGGATATAAGGATGATCAAAATGTCTAAACATTTTATCAAATAACCCAATATAGACGTGCCCAAAGTTGTGAATTTTTCCGAGAGGTTCAAAAAAATCATTGTAAATTGATGCGACAAAAATATGATTTAAAACGATGTGAGTATTACAATCCAATTGCAACAAAATGCGAGTTAAAATGATTTGAGTAATTCAACATAATTATAATGAAATGATACAACAAAATTATGATTTAAAATGTTTTCAATAATTCAATACAATTATAATGAAATACTGCAACAAAATTATGATTTAAAAATGATTGGAATAATTCAATACAATTATAATGAAATGATGTAACAAAAAGAAAATGATTAGAACTTCTCTTGAATCAATTGACAACGTTGAAATCCTCCAGCATAGTTTGAGCTATTCCCACAATTTTTCATAACAACACTTCAGCGATTATATAAATCTAAAATGAGGGAATTTATAATAATTTTTTTCAAGTTAGAGTAGTTAGTCTTTCTTGGAAGGACCCCAAATAATAAAAATTGGGTAAGTAATTTGAAGTTCGAAAATCACAAATAATATTTTGGAAATATATTTTTTCTTTCTGTTCAAGTAATTGTAACCCCATTGCCGAAATTAAATACCTATAATTTTACCTTAAACAACTAATAAATTATAAACCTGTTTCCAGCTGTCGGGGTTTTAGGATTAATAAATTCATAGTAAGGAATGTAAATTTGAATCATTATTTATCAAAATTTTCCGCCGCTGCATTAGAATTGCTCCATTTCATCTGAGTTAATGGACTGGCCATAAGGATTTTTTTTATGGCTTGTACCGGATAAAACATTAAACTACAACAAAATAAAATTATAATTTACTTGAGGGCTGCCTATCCAATTCGACGTCTTTCCCCATGATTCGGTCCCAGTATGATTATTCAAAGGATTGTCCTGCAGATTATTGAATGAATTTTCTGGTGGGTTGCTCAGCGAACTTTCTGATAAATTCATTTCTCTTTCCATTTGTAATTCAATCCGGCGTTAGAGTTGTCATTTAATATATAGCACTGGGGTGCCATTCGCAGACTTGGCAGAGAATACGCACACCGGTTAGTAGTGAGCGTGTGTCGTAAAGGTCACTACCACTGGTAATTAGTGGTGTCGGTGTGCGATATATCTGTTTGGCTTTCATGGATTGTTAATAGGATCGCCACGGGCTTGGTTTTTCCATTACTGCCGGAACTGCAGTGAAGTGGGCAAAAAAAAATTCTGTTGTGGATTTAACGATTTTACACGTCCCCGGTAGATATTAATAGGTTTCATTTTCCTTTTCTATTGGATATTAATTTGTGTGTATACACCAGCTGTCACTGAGATAAATCACCTATAATATAAAAGAAAATCAATAAATTTATAGCATATAAACACGCCAACTCACCTTCAGGTTGCTTGTAAAATCGTCAATGAGACAAACCCTAAACTATAGAGACACAAAAAGTGAGAGAGAAATAAAATAATGCACATTAACTCAACCTATAATAAAACATGCATGCTAACTTATTGTTACTTACTTGATTTCCTAATTATTATTTATAATAATATATATGAAATAGTTGATCAAAGTTATATTTAAGAGCTTGAATGATGATCATATTTCCTTATGAAATCATAATTCAACTCTTAAAATTTAACTTTAAGTTATATAACAATATAAAAAACAACTTACTTAGCAGCCATTTAAAAAATGGCTGAAATCCATTCACAAAAAATAGATTCTGCTAAGTTGATTTATGTATCAACTTGAATTATAGCGGAATTTATCTCAGTGACAGCTGGTGTATCTCAGCTACTGACATGCATGTGTACGTGTGTGTTGCATATTCGTTCTTACAGATTTTTCTCGTTAGACTGCCTGATAGTATTGATCGAGACAGTAGACTGGGTTTGTAGGTATATAATCGTTGATAATATTGATGGTGCTTGCTGTTTTCAGGGCATTCTATGTGTATAGTATCTAATTCCATGCATGTTTGCTAAACCGGATAGCGGGTGAGAGATGGTGTCTATCGATTTATCTGTAGTAACAAATTTTTTCTTTTTGCTGATTTTATTTGATTTATCTTCCGTGTAGATTAGGCTTGATCGCAGTTTAGTATTGATTTCCCCAGATCGATTGGTTGTTTCGCAGGAATATTTTTAACTATTAGATAGACTATTCGTCACGGAAATCAAATTACCTCTTGAGTCATTTTATTTATTGGAGTAGTTAATGTTGATCTAATATTAGGGAATTTTCGGATTGCTTATTAATGCCATTTAAGGACAATTTTCTTTTCTATTGGATTTTTTGGAAATTTACATTTTTGTTGTTGCCAGTCAATATTTGGGCGAGGTTTTAGTTAGTTGATGGTGTCGAGATTTCGACCAGGTTTAATTTATAATCCAATAATATTGTTAACTAAAATTTTCCTTTAGATGGATTTGGATTGCTTATTTGTTTGCGTTTTGGTAACGATTTTCGATCAGGTTTTATTTTAATATTTTTTTTTAAATTTGGTCATTTTATTAACTAAATTTTTGATTATTATTTTAGTTATTCATCGGTAGGAGGAGTTGATTAGGTTTCCGATATTAAGTTTTGTAATATTATCAATTGAACTTCAGCCAAAATTAAAGTTATTAATTGCTGGATGATTTGGTCAGGTTCTATATATTCTAATTAGTTACATCCTAGACTAAATTTTTCTATTCGCCGGGGAGTTGATCAGGTTTGACATACTAATGTTTGTAATCGGCTAACGTTGATACGATCTTTTAGACGGGAACTCAAGCGATTCGTCCAGTTATCATGGGTAAGAAACTCTGGTAAGATCGCTGAGAAATATGGCATTATTGGTAGGGATGGGAAGGTTTTACTTTAAGGTAATTTCAAGTTTCGTCGGTCACTTATCTGTTGCCTCGCTTCTCTATTAGAATCTCCGGCTCGGATTTAATGATTTCGTGCTCTATAGGCTGGGTTCTGGGCGAAGGACACTAACCAAACCAAACAGTGGAGAATTATATGTCTGACGAAGGGGCTCGATTAGAAGTCTCATCTAAGTTATCAATACTGTATCTCGATGGATGGTGAGTTTGGTTATTTTGGTATTTAAACCGAATGTGGATTTTAATAAATCTTGTCTCTTCTGATTTGACAATTTTGAGTTCTTACATTATTTTTTCAAAACTTTATAGACGAGTCATTTTCTACTTATAGTTTCTAGTAATTCAATTACCAAATAATCCACTATGGTTTATAGATGTAATGAACTTAATTTTATTAGTATGGAGTTCTAAATTTTATTAGAGGGCATTGGTGGGTTCCTCAGTAATTTAATGTCCCCTGTTACACGTCGTCTCCTGGAACATGGGTCTCTATTCAACTCCTCCTATAGCGTTTGTTTAAGAAATTTATCGCTCGTACTCTATCATATTTTGATCATAGCAACGATTTCTTTCAATTTTTCCCCTAACCTTCCCCTTCGTTTAGCCTTAGGCGCAATTGTGTTCATAATATAATTAATGAGTGCCCACTGGACTACTCGTGTGATGATTTTGAGCCGTGTGTAAATATAGTTTAGGTCGAATTTAAAGAAAATCAAGAAACGAGGAAGTAGCCAAAAGACCACTTCTTTACTTCTCCTTTCTTCTATACGGGATAATATTGACGTTCCGATCCCTGCGTTCCGCACGCCGGGTCTTCACGGGCACAGATCATCGGCGATATTCCACGCACTTACACGAATCTGAATAATATGTCTGATTTTAATGACTTGTGATGTGTCTTTGGCTGTGGGCCGGAAAAATTTCGACTTAAAATAAAATAATTATAGAGAAAAATAATTTTAAATATTATAAATAATTTATTAATATTAACAAAACAACATAATAAGTACTTGATCCAACGACAATTCATAAAAAATACTACTCTCCCCACGCCAACATCCAAGCAGAGCTCCATCGAGATGCGAGGACGCGACGTGGAGAGAGTTCCAAAATAAAACTCACCCTAAAATAGATTTTTAAACAAAACTAGTTTAAGTTTGAAAAACTGATAAACGATTAAAAATTATGTGAAAATGAGTCGGTATATATACCTATTTTTTGTCCCTAACCTTGCGTGTTCTTTTTGATTTAGTAAAACAAAATTCGGCCTTGGAATTTTCTAGTGTGTTTTCTAATCTTAATTTTTATTATTTTTTAATTTCATTTGATAATTTTTTATTTGAAATTTTTATTGAATTATTTCTAATTCAAATTCTTTGATTTTAATTTCATTTTCATGAAATTTTCATTTTTGTTAAATTATCAAATTTCGGCCGGATTTGTTGGGTTTTCGTGTTATGTTTATATTTATATCGTGCGGATCTTGTTGCTTTTTGTTATTATTTTAATTTATTTTTATGTTTATTATTTTATATGTAATTGTCTTTTTTCTCATTTTTTGATAGGGTTAATTGGTGTTTTCATAGGTTTTGAATTTAAAGCTGCATGTTATATTTGCATGTGTGTTACCATTTTATTTATACATTCACAAGGCCGTTTGTGTTCTGGCCCAACACTATCCAACTTCTAAAAATGTCGATGATGTGAGACAATTTTGAAAGGACAAAACCCATGATTAAAAAGCGCATGAGCACGGAATTAAAATTGGAGATTAAGTATATTTTAATCGACCTGAGCCAGTAAAAGGATTGTCAACAAAGTTGCAGAGGCCATTTAAAGGTCTGTATACAGTTTGTGATGCAAATAGATGGCAAATTACTCATCTGCCTCATTATCATTTCAAGAACTAATAAAAGTGGCAATACTAATCATCACTCGCAACATCCCAAACCGCAATAAATGAGGCAGTTGGATACATTTGTATAGTAAGATATGGTTCATTGCATGATATCCGCGTGGTATAATAATTAATGTTCTTTCTTTATTATTTCTCAATTATTCTTTCATCGTGATTTAAACATTGAAATCTAATTATGCTCATTTTCTTTATATATAATATGTATTAACAAGTGTGTGTATGGGTAAATTATAATATTAAAATAATTTCCATTTGTTGAAAACTGACTGGCTGCTGAGTGGTTAGATGGGATGACGCTTGAACTTAAAAGAGAAAACCAATTTTAAAAAAGAGGTAAACGAAAATGAACAAGATCGAAAGAAGTGTGAATCCTTAGCAGCATTACTACAAAGAAAAAAGATGCCGAACGGAAAAGAACGTCAAGATAATGAAAAATTTGAAGATCTCAAACTGGACAAAAAAGTTGAGGATGAGATGCGAGTGTGCATATTTGGAGTGAATCGAAAAAGAACAATAAAATTATCAGAAGAATTATTGATCAATAAGGGAGCAACACATGAACTACATGTGATCAAACGGAAACTCGAAATACTAAACAATGATGGTACAATATGGAAAGAAATGCTATCCAGGACGTCATTGGAGATAACAAAGAAAGTGTGGCAAAAAAGAATGACAGCATTCAACGAGATTGTATGGATAGTTTTGGAATGTCGAATAGAAAGTTCAAGAAATCGAACAATGAAAAGATAATTATCAAGCGAAGAAGCTAATGAATTGTTGCCAATAACTGAAGACACTTTGAAATACAAAATATCTTTTCTGAGAAAAAGAATGTCTAAAAAATAAATTAGAAAATGTAGTATTTATGGATGCGTAATATGGGGTTACGTAATAAAATAAAACGATTCCATTATCGGTATGTTTAATGAAGTATACTGACAAGATCATTTTTAATTCATTAATTAAAAATTAAAAAATTATTTTTATTCAAGTGCATGGAATTACCGAAAAAATGTTGAGAAATTAGGAGGAGCAATACGAGAGTATGAAGAAAATTCATCAACTAACAGCAAGGAAAAATTTAGTTGGCCATGATTTAAAAAGTAAATTGTCTTAAAGCGGAGTAAAAGTTGAGGATTTATGGGGAGTTCGCAATCTGGCTAAAGCTTAGGCATTATTAAAAAGGAAAGTAAACATAAATGGTCAAAGGTTCAAATTAGCAATTATAGCCTGAGAAGTTTGTGTTATTAAGATGCAAAGTGTAAATCACTCTGCTATGGAAAATACAAACGCCATTATAAGAGTATATATGGGAGTAGAAAATGATTGGGAAGATGATATTGTTTTTTGACGAATTGTCAAGAAAAAAAAATCAATGCTATTTACAGGAATATAGAAAAAGCTAAACTCAAATATTTTAAAAAGATGAACAAAACAAATATCAAACGCCCAAAGAGGTATCAATAAATATGAATGATGATGTGCTCAGAGAAATTTCAAATATCCCGGATAATTTTGAATACTGACAATGCAAGAAAAGATTAACATTAGCTTTTCAGATGAGATTAGAGTAAAAAGATCCGCAAAAAGAAAGCTCTATCAGGACTATGGAACCCAGACAATGGTCAAGGAAGTGTCAGTCAAAAAGAAAGTAATAATGGATGTGGAGGATTGGAATTTATCAAAATCATAGCTATATATAAAAAAGGAATTCAGAAACTAAAAATTGTTATGGATCAATAAATGTATTATACCTAGCTATAGTTTTTGGTTTTGATGCGCTATCCAATTAAAAAATTATAGAATAATGATGGTAATAGTTAGTTTAGTACATAAGTAATATAATAAATATAAATAGAAAGTTAAAAGAAATATAGTAATTTTCGAAATACAAATAAGCCTATAGATAGATACTCAGAATACGATGTTCTATGTCATTAATTAAAGTTGAAGTAGGATGAAAGTTATCCGTATTGATATTTGTATATTATTAACTCTTATGAAATTTATCTGAGTATATCTTGGAACATTATACTTTTCAAATTGAACTTGGGGTCTTGCGTATAAAATAGATATTATAATTAGGTTTCCATGAATTTCTTTCATTTATTCGCAATCGTTGGTTAGTAATAAGATCTCTTATTGTTCCTTATGTGAGTGTCCAATTTGTTACAATTATAGCTTTTGATTCATAACCTTTGAGATAATAAATGGTTGCATTGTTAAATGTGATTAAATTTTGTAAATTGACTTATAATTTAATTCGAGGACGAATGCTTTTAAAGCGGGAGATTTGTTAAGGATACCTAAATAACAAAATAAATTAATCACTAAAATAAATAATCTGGGGAAAAAGTATAAATTGGAGAGTATGTCGTTCCGAAACTTGAAAAAAAAATTGAGAAAAGAAAGACTAAATCAATAAAATAAAACAGATAAATACGGCAAAGGTCATTCTTAATTAATTAGTATAAATAGAAAAGATGAAAACAAAAATAGTTTTGGAATGGAATTTCTTTATAATTCAAGATGAGAAGTTGAAGGCAGTCGAGAAATCATTAAAGGTGATTTGGATAGGATACCGAAAATTGTCAACAAGCAACCACCTAATGGAATCATTAAAAATAATAAGTTGATTATCATGACATTTTGTCGAATATGCCAAAAATTTGTCAACAAGTAATCACCAATAAAAGCCAAAGAAACAGAAGGGAACGAGATAACAAAATATGGAAAGAGTTAATGTAATGAAGAGAAAGCAACTAAAATTTATGTAACAAGTCTACTGATACGAGTATATAAAGGAGTTTAATCAAAGAGGCTATTATCGATAGGGCTATTACTCAATGTGTGACATAATAAGTTCTGATTTTAAACCTTGAGTGGTGAACCTTTTGTGTAATTGTGTTAGCGAAATATTGAGAATTGTACTGATATATCAAGACATACTTGGAGTCAGATCGATAATTGATAATACTTAATTTCACAGACAACCCCAACATTATATTGGATTATAAAATAATTATTATTTTACACTAACACTATAGAAAACAATTTAAATTAAAACTAATAATTTTTACTCACCGACTTCGTTGCTATTCAAGGGTCAACGTGACCCTGTTACTACTGTTATGTCACGAAATATGCACAAGAAGACTGGATAGAACGACCACGCGCAAGCGAAAGTGCAATACTAAGAATGCATGGGCGTAAAAGCCGGGTTATGTAAAAGTTGTAGTGCGAAAACTTTGTTTCAAAAGCTTCTAGATTTTCGTAGACTCATGAATATTACCCAAGAATTAATGTTTTAAAGGTTTCACAGGCTGTTCAAAATTACCGAAGCTACGAAAATTAGAATGCTGTACATGCAAGAAAACTGGTAACATTGGTTGAGAATGCCAAGTGATTTTCATGCGGAGTGAAAGGCCACTTACGGCAAGACTGATCAGCGATTCAATGTCAAAGATGTCATTTACGTGAACAAAAGTAAAGGGATTGTTATACAAATTAAGAAAGAAATTTTCGGACAAATTCACACCTGATTAAAATTAATTATTATGTAAACCGAACCGCAAGCTATCAACAGAACAACTACTGCAAGAGAAGAACATTTGCAGCTATTGAAGTTAATGATGATACGAGTATTCAGATGATGAAGACAAGTACGAGGATATTCATCACTCAATAATTTTAAATGTTATATTTATTTGAATGCAGATCAAGCTTTAACAAATAATAACAATGGCACGTTTAAGATTCGAGAAGAGAGTAATGGATTTAACGACGTAGAATACAATAGTAAAATGGAAGGTGAAGAGTTTTTAAATTTCTCAAAAATATCAGAAGATCAATTAGATAGAAATGAAATTATGTAGATTAATTAAATATCAGAGGAACAAAATATTTTAACTCAAGACAAATAGAAACGACCACGACCGACAAAACGCAAAGTAGACCGAAATTTTGTTTGTGGAAATATTTTCTACAGCACAACTCGATTGTTGTCATATAGGTTTTAATGACTAAGCAAATTCAAAACAAACCGAACTGGCAATCCGTAAAACTGAACAATAAATAATATACTATCAATTAAAACAAAAAGATAGCAATATATAATTTATTAATCTTTAACGTTTGAGAGACATCTAACTATTGATTTTGTATTTCTCCAACAGTTTCTGAATTTCCATCCTCGCATAATGGTACACATCATTTCCGTTATTGTCTCTGAGAGATGTGTCAACATTCTTCCATAACAATAACTGTACCACAGCGATATCTTCATAGCAAGTTGCCATCATCAAAGGCGTACGAGAATCATCATCAGAAAATGGTCTATTCAATTGTTCGGTTGTTGCAGTCACTAAACTAATCAGTTGCCCCCGTCGATCTTCTTTACTGATAGCAGAGACAAGCTGTTTTCCTATATCATCCGTACACTTCACAGATGTCACATATTTTTTATTTATATATTTGTTCTTCAGCCATCCTATAACCGATTTATCCCCCGGAGTCGGTCTGAAATTTTGATTTAAGGGAATCATAAAAACGAACAGAATGATTTAGTCAGAAAGATGACTAAAGAAGCATTAATAAAGGACTTTTTTTTACTTAAGCCTCTTAACCGATGTTCCAATTTGTCATATTTTGTCAACAATACTTAATATTTATTAAGTCAGTTTCGTGTAAAATAAGAAATGAAAGTCATTTGGTTACCATTAAAATGTTTGGTAACTTCCTTATTAAACCGTTTCATTGTAACTCACCATCTACTTATAGATACTGACTAATGTCAAAGTGAAAATTTTATCAAAGGCAATTTAGCTAAGATATACGATTAGTTTCATAGCAATTTCAAAAGAATAATTTATTTATATTTCTGAATCAATATAATATAAAATCAATAAAAAATATTTCCCTTATTCATTTTCAGTTAAATTTTATTTTGTAAATCAACTAAGAATATTATTTATTCCTTATATTTTATTATTTAAATTTAATAATGAAATCATTTTAAAATAAGGACCAAAAAGAAAATTGACTTGATAAAATTATTGAGAGTGTAAAATTAATTGAGAGTGTAAAATTCTAGTTTAAAGAAGCCAAAATTTAAAAAATTAGATATCAACAACAAAAATAAAACAAGAAAATATGTAGAAATTAGTTTGAAAAATTTCAATAGTAATGAAATCGCTGTAACTGATATATAACCAGATATCTAGTTATTTTTTTATTTAATCTAAACTAGGGAATAAAATTTTATTTTGAATACACACATATACATAATACGTATATACATAATATTTTAAATTATTAATCATTATAAATGTATTGATAAGCGATATTAATAATTTTTCTACATTCAATTATTGGTTATTATTTTATAAATTAATTCTATATTATTGATTAAAATAGATCGGATAAAATTAATCATTTTTTACTTATTGATTATTATTGATTAAAATAGATCGGATAAAATTAACCATTTTTTACAAATAAATTCATTATTATTTTAAATTTAAAATTCTGAGTAATGAAGAGCGATATAGAGAACACTAGAATCGAAATCATTTTAAAATTAGAATTTCTAATTATTTAATTAAGTAAATTATTTAATATTAAAAATTTAAAATATAATCCAGTTTAAAATTATGTATTTTTAATGTCTATTAAATTTTCTTTTATCAAAATTATTATTTGCCTAGAAAATATTTATTCAATAACTTTTAGTAAATTAATTATTTATTGATTAATGATATTATTTATTTTTACTGATTTTTTTTTATTGATTATAATTAAATATTTTTAAAATAAATTCAATATTATAATTATTACTTTAATTCGGTTGGAATTTCTTGTTTACATTAATTAGTAATTTTTATGTTCTAGGGGTGTAGAAATTAAAATATATAATTATATTTTATCAAACTAATTTGACAATGCACAAGATAATATTAAATACAATATTTTTGGTAAATGTTCGATTTTTTTCGAATAATGCACATTTTATCGTTCTTGAATTATTGAGTTTTTCTGAACATGTTAAGGTAACGTAGAGCTGACTGTGCTTAAACAGGCTCATTATATAAATAATTTGTTCATTACTTAATTTCATTCTACTATTAAATATTGATAAATTTACCTACTTACTGTTATAAGTAACTTATTTATAAGCAGATCAAGTACTACAATAATTATGCATTTAAAAGATTATTATTATAAACCTTATACAAGTTATTAAAATCAAATAATTACTTTCTATCTTCAGTTAAAATTAATTTTGCTTCCATAACCGAATTGACCAAACAATTACCAAATGATTCCAGGATTTTTAATTTAATGTGGTCCAACCCATCTAATGTCAATGATCCTATTTTGCTGTATTCAACTCCTAGATTTCTATGATCTCCTGAACAACGGTCACAAACTAGAATTCCAAAGTTGTAAACAATCCAATTCGGATTTCCAGAAGAACATTCAGCACAGACATTATTGCCGTATTTGCTGCGAATCTGATTCAGTAGTTCCGTTTTATCAGCCAATATATCAGGTTTCTCAATCACAATCTGACTTATCAGTTTAGTTTTCGCTTCTATTATTTTTTCCATCCAATCGTGTTGTTCATTTTCATTGGCAGCTTTAAAAGTGTACACTAATTTTTTCCCTTTATTTCCCTGTCCCAACAATTCAATTTTTAGACTACCTATAATCTAATTAAATAAATTTTTCTTGATAAAGTTTTACTCTCTTGTTCAACAGTTTGGGGTTTACTTTGTTCTGAACAATGCATTAATATTTGTATTGTATTTTATAGGAATTACTCGTGTATCCATTTTGAAAATTGTTTCCGGGAATTTTTGGAGTGAACACAGATAAATCAATAAATTTTGGTTCAAGTTTCTTATCAAATTCCTTCAAAATGAGTGTAAAAATCATGGCGATATAATGTTTTCTTACGTTTTTGGAATTATGATAGTACAATTTACCATCTACAGTTAATGTCAGAACTACACTAGATTTACTTTTCATAATATTGTCTTGTTTCACAATTAAATCCTTTGAATAATCATAAATTGGAGGACACTAGAGAAACAATTCCAGTTAAAACAAAAAGAGGAAAGACGTGAAACTATTAAAATTGCATTTATACTATTTAAAATCAATAAATGCAACACTACACTTACAAATTTTCATTCTCATTTTGACCATAGATAGAAAATGTATAATCAATTTAATACATGAGTTTTACTGATTTGTGAATAATTGATTTTTAAATGACTCAATATCACATAATTTACGGTTTTCCCCTTTATATCCCCGAAACAGTTTAGTAAATTGATCTTTTGGGTCCAAAAAATTCAGTTTCTGCCGATCATAAGATTATATGGGGAAATATTTGACTGCAAAAGTAACAGTAAGGATTGATAATATCAAAAGGTGAATTTAAGAAAGTTAAAACACAATAATTCATTTTATTATATACTTTTACTTCATTATGCACTGAAATATAACAAAATGGATTTTATATTAGTAAATTTAAATACTGTCACTATACTATTCTATAATTACTAAAAATATAATTTAATAATATTTCAATATGACAATAATAAGTAAAACTAAAATTTTCAAGTTTTTTTAACTTTTTATTAATTTTTTTATAGGTTTGATATTTAATTATTTTTATAGAAGAACTCCGAATTCAGTGCAATTGTATTTTATTTATAGTTAATAAAAGTAGCAGAATTAAAAGCCAAAAACCAGAATACAATTTAAATATTTTTAGGGGTTTCGTACGTTTGCAACTTAACGGCAACTACTTGGTCAAATTGACAACATTATTACTAATATCTTAAAATTTCAAGGAGGTATCATAAATTAATATCCAATACTCGCAACTCCCGTTCAGAGACGTTAATTGAAAATTTCTACACCTGTCCCGTTTGAATGTGTTTCTACAGGAGAACATGTCGTAAATAGAAGACTTACATTATTATCCCTAAAGAATTTAGTTGCTGCTTATGAATATATTCCAAAGGAGGATTTGATTCAAATATTAGTTAACCCTTTCTAAGGCAAAGTAAACTAAAAGTGATGTAAAACTCAAAGTTTATTGATAACAATTATGTAGTTACAAATGATCATATGGTTTCAAATACTATAAATTTGTTCTCTTGTGGCTCAATATGTCAGTAGTTGTACCAAAAGTAAAAATGATTACCAACAGCGTTACACTTAGATATTTTTATTAGTTTAAAATTGTGTACAGTATATTGCCACCACCTTAGAAAGGGTTAAATAAAATGCTACCTTTCTGTACTGATATTTAATAAATTCATATTCAAAGTTTAAATTTAAGTTAAATCAATATAAATTATTTTATTGGCAGCATTTAAAAAAAGATATAATTCATCAAGTTATTACCTTTTATTAAAAATATTTGTAAACTAATGAATATTTAGATTTAACATTAATAAAATTGTTTAACACTGACTACAAAAATGCAAAGTTTTATCGTGTGAGTCGCATATAAAAGTCAAGTACATTATGTATAAATGAAATCATATTCAATCTTTAATTACTGTTATATTTAGTTTTGTATTTTAACATTGATTAATATTAAAATTTATTTGATTTTAAGTCTGAAAAAGAAAAATAAAAGGTAAAGATATTAAAAGATATTGATTATAAGAACATGTTCCAAGGCAGGTTTTATCTATCATTTTGATAACACTAAAAAATCGGTTGAATACAGCTCAATAGTTATAAATACCATTCAAAATTTCAGATATACTTATTAAAATCAAAGGATTTTCTTTTACATTTATGCTGGTATTTATGGAATATTTTAAACAATAACTAAATAAGAGCAAAATAACCAATTTTAAACTTGCAAAAAATAAAGCAAATAAACTTCACCATCTTACATTCACTATAGGCAAAATCAGATTTCTTGCCTAAAATAATATTTTTCAACTGGAATTCAAATAATGGCCCCCAACCTCTGACCAGCCACATTCGGCTGTCCATAGTATTCAAAGCGGCCATTAAACAATTAAACTATACTTTGAATTTTTAGTATTTTACTTAAATTTAATTATTCAAAAATAATAAAACATAATAATATAATATAATTTACAAATAAAACAGAATTCGAAAACAAAAGAATAATCGTTTTATTGAAGTTGTGATAACAGCATGAATATATTTTAAAAATGGTGCTATTTTATTTATATGGATAAATTATAATTGTTATTTAATTTAAATTAAGATTTTAGAAATATTTACTTTATTTATAAATCAATTTTTATTACTTGAAATTTTAATAATTTATATTTAATCGATAAAATGATAATATAAAATATTATTTAATGAAAAATTTTCATAATTAAATTACAGTTTTTCTAAAATGCTTTGTTATATTTTTCATTGATAATTTCAAATAAATGTTGGATAAATCGAAATTTCGTGTATAAAATGAAATTCAGATGTTAAAAAAAGAATCACCATTTCTCTATGTGATAAACTATGATAGAAAAGATGATACTGTAAATTTTAGTGGAACTGAGACAATTCTTTCTCCCTACCACCAATTCAGAATAAGTTATAGAAAAAATATAATAATTATTCAACAGCAAAATTTATTTTTCCGATTTGTTTTTGTATAATTTAACTGGTTACAGTCAAATAAAATAAATATTTTTAATAATATATTGAAACTTGCAATTTATCTACATTGAATAATTTAGCATCGAAAGAACTCATAAATTTATTTTCATTAAAAGAATGAAAAATTTGAAAAAAATACAACATATAAATATATAGAACATTCTATTATATAGATAAAATATTACAATATTATAAAACAGACAAAAATTAAACAAATTTGAAGTTGATAATTTATTAAAAAAAAACTACACAATTTAAAAAAACACCAAATCCTTGGATTAAAAAAATTTGAAAATTAAAAGGAAACCAGGCGAAATAGAAATCCGGTCGATAGAATGGAAAAGTGCAAGGAAATTAGAAAATACTTATTTATGTGTATTTTGACATGAGCAATTTTTCATTAAATATATTAGAAAAAGTCTGATTTGTCGGAGAACGTTAAAAAGATGAAAAAGTAAAATAATGAATTAATTATAAAGAAATTTATAATTGAATAAGAACATCTTTTAAAATTATTGGTAATTAAGAGCGTAAAAAATTAGACAGTGGAAAATACAAACCAATAGATTACTCGTATGAATCGAATAGTAAAAGTATAAAATAAAGAAAATTCGAATTGATCGTCAGGTAGGGGGAAAATATATCTTAGAATCAGAGGATTAAACGCTAGACATGATAAAGTAGATATTACAGTGCTTTAGAGATATTAAGTGTCAACAAATTAATAACCGAAGATTCGGAATTTTATCCAGGTGGTTATTGTTTCGTTGTGGAAGGTTTCCTTTTTAATTGGGCCGAGAGAAACCGAATGTTATTAATTAGGCATTCTTTAAATCTTATTTTCTTTTTAGAATTCTAATTATTTTGTTTTTTATAAACAGTTTAAAACCAAAAATCAAATTATGCATGTTTTCCAATTAAATTTAACACCTTGTCTGAAAGTTGTGTAATAATCTTATATCAAGTCTGATCTTAATAAATCGATTTTGAAAAAATTTAATTTTTTAAAAACGAACTTTCATAGAGAAATTTCTTGTGATCGATCCGGCAATACTATATCGCTTTTTTTTCGATGAGCCATTATCAGAATTATCCCTAATGTCAGTTTTTCTTTTACTTCCTTTGTTAAGACTTGTAGTTTTGTCTATGATTTCTTTATCATCTTCTAAATCGGCAAGTTCATTCGTCGGAATGAACCCTTTCCTGCATTTACTTGCTAATGTTACACCTAGTTGATTATTAATTAATTTCTACTGAAAGGTAATATATTCTGACAATATTCAATCATAAATGAATTATCGGATGGAAAGGGTTTTTGAAATTCAAAATATTCATCAAATTCATTCTCTACAGCAACGCATTTCATATTGGTGTAAAAGTTCCAATTGTCAATGCAATTAGGTACCAAATCTACAAAAGGAATGAATGAGAATTTTATTTACAAGACTGGTTTTTTTACATTTACAATAAATGAATACAAATCATACACAATAATTGCAACTGGTTGTATTCTTTAATAAACATTTAAAAGCTTGCTTATTGCGCAATTTTAATCATGCATAAAATCATTGATGATAAATAGAGGAATTAAAAATAAAATAATATTTTTTTCCACTTCAAACTGAGATTAGATAATTTCAAATTAGTAAATTTATGCTTTTTTTTAAAGTTAATTTATCAATTATATAACATATGGTTAAAATGTTAAAAAAAACCTGAAGCTGACGAGGAAGCAAATCAGTTCTTTGCATAATCAAAACGAAGATTGGAGAAAACTTGCAAAACATTAAGCGCGATGAAAGCAACTGGTAATTAATTGAGGAAAAATAAAAATCCCCTGAAAAATATCGTGATGGGAAGTCAAAAATAGAAATTGCTGATCAATAAGCATTTGTATTTATGAAACAGTATATTGAATAAAATTCCAGGATAACTTAAAAAAAGACTTGGCGAAAAAATTCAAAAGGATCATAAATTTTTTGATTGTAGAGAATGCTTGAGAACATATTCAGATGGCTTTTTAAATATGTTAAATGAAATTCTAATGGATGCACTCATATTACAACAGGTGGTAGAGGTATATAGACAATACAATAGGGCATAAAGGCAATATGTACTTAATTCTCGAAGAAATTTAAGAAATCCAAAGTGATTCAGTTTAGACGCTAGGCATCGAATTTTAATGATAATTAATCAAATGCCTTATCATGCTGACATTGAGGAGGTATTTCAAGAAGATGGAATTCCTAAACTTTTCTTACTAAGACTTGGTTCCTATAGTCCAATGTTTAAAAGCAGGAGTAAAAATTGATTAAAGTATTCAAGTGCCGCAAATCTTAGTTGGTGAAAACAGATAAAATTGAGTTTTGTTTACAAAGGCCATAAAATATAACTTTATAAAAACATAAAGATTGTATCCTATTGTTCCTAATTGTATCCGGCTTAGCACTCATATTCAAAAATTTATACCGTATGCAATGATTTTTTAATTGTTACAAATTTTTATTCCCAATTTGAAGTTGAAAGTATATAGTTATCTAGAGCAAACATCAAATTATTTCCATTTTATTTACTGTGGCGTATTTCTCTTTGGATAGTGCTAATTTTGTAACAGAAGAAATCTTGTAACTATTTTAAATTTGTTTATCAAACATTTCAAGATTATTAATCAAATTGCAGTCATAAAATTGAAAATAAATGCGCTTTTTGAAAGAAAAAAAAGAGTTTTTATTGAACAATAAATAAATGTAGTCATTTATATAAATGCTAATTTCCCTCCTCTCAGCGGACCACGGTAAAATTATCAAACGTTGATTGGTCCACGAGGATGGGGAGCAGTGATCTAGAGTATTGTTATCATTCTTTATTTAATATTATAATTATAAAAATTGAAGTTTTACTTAGAGTCTCTTAGAAAAAAGTTGGTAACAAGCAGTAATTATTTCAACTACAAAACAATTTTATTTATTGTTTCTAATTTCATAAAGTATTAACTTAAATGGCTCAATAATTAAATGCACTGACCGGATTAATGTTTGGGATGTTTTAAATAAATTTTAAATTTAACGGTCACTTTTGAATAGTATGCAAATTTTAATTTTTTTAGGCATACTGTTTAATAGTGGATTTGGGTATATTTAATAAATATTTTGCCAATTAACTACTTACCGTAAGCGCTCGTGTCAGATTAGTTCAAAGAATAAATTCAGCTCCAATTAATGAATTTAGAGTATTATTGACAATAGGAATAAAGATTAATCAAGACAATTGCTGCTACTGGTGTATATGTTTAATCCGTAATTTTTAATTGACCATTTAAAGGTCCCTCAAACGTGAATCGTAACCAATCTTACTTTTCAAAAATATTTAATTTAGTATTTCCCAATACTATGGAAACTTGAGGTTTAAATAGTTTTTTAAATTTGTGATCTCTAATTATATGCTGATAATTAACTATATTCAATAAACTGATTTATCAAGCACTATAATAATCAAAAGAATAATTCAAAAACCTTTTCAAATTTAAAATTCCAACGCGAATTTACCGCCAGCCTTAAAAAGTTAGACATATACTAAATCAAAAAGTATTTGTTTAGCATTTATAATTTTTATAATAATTTTCATTTAATGATTATTTATTATTTGAATTAATCCAATTAATAATGAAATCTTTTCTAATTTTATTTCTAATTTAAATTTTTAATAGAAAACAACCATTTGATTAATGTACAATTTTATTTAATATTTATATGTAAAATAAATATTGTTAACCTCCTCCCCGAATATAATTCAAAAATAATTCCTACCTCGACATCCAACAAGAATAAGGGGACAATAATTTTTATTCGTCATTTTATGTTGTCTAAATATTTTGCGTGATATTAGAGCTTTCTGCAAACTTTGCTCGTCATCTAAATCAAATGGGAAAATTCCACAATCTGCCCAATCACTGATGTCCACATTAGAAGTACTTTCTATTTCATGTCGTAATATTAATAGACATTCAGTATTATCTGCTAGCAACTTTTCGCTTTTCAATCTAATTCCAGCTTTTAAGTTAAGCAACCCACCACTAATCCCTGTAATTGCAGTTAAAACATAATTCCAGCCACTGTTATCGTCTCCCAATATAGCCTGAGAATTTTTAATCTACATTTTTGCAGTACAAATGAATCTTACAAATTTCAACTGTGAAAATTCATTGTTGTAAATATATTCAGGACTTTGGATAACTAATTCTTAATAAATATTTATTAGATAAATGATTTAAATATAAAGTAATTTACTTTCTAAATCACTAAGACATAGAAGAGTCTTATATCTTTTTTGGTGATCAGAAATTGACGACGTTATTAATGAAAATAATGCTTCATATTTCTCAGCCAATAATTCCACTCTTTGGCGTTCTTTTTTATAGGGATGATCAATGTTCATTTAAAATTAATAGTTTTAAATTTTATAATCCTCACTATATTTAAACAACTAATATCAAAATATATTTAATTAATGAAGTTAGTATTTTATTTATTTGATTATTTAATTATTCAAATACTTTTCAAATATTTGCTGAAATAAAATTTATCAGAAAACTTTGAATCACAAAATTTAGGTAACATCAGTTTAAATTATGTAAAACTGATGAATTTGTTAGTAGATTTTCATAAAAAAGGAAAATTAAAGTGAAAATTAAAAATATCATATGAAAGAAGTACTTGGTAAATTCAATTTATTCTAAAAAAACTTTTACCATCCGAAAATATATTTTAATAAACCATGATTGATAACGAATATTTAAGCAAATAAATTTGTTGGGTTACTGGGTTTTGACATTTTTAAAACTATATGGTTGTTACCCAGACAACCCCATACAAATATCCTTTCGCTTACCACTCGGCACCTGTTGCTAAGCAACGTTGGAACTGTGTTCGAGTGGGTAGATCGTCCGCAAAAAGTGAGCGTTATCGCTAACACTATAATTGACCGAACGATCTCTGGGTCCAACGATCTGTCGATAGAAAACCTATGCTCGCTTTTAAATTATTTGGTCCCCTTGCGTCTAAATTTCTAACGTTTATCTAACTATTTTGATGACCTTAATTTGGAGACAAAATGGGTGGTGCTTCCTATTAATCCCTTCTACACTGTTGTTTCAAACCACTAAGATATATACCGGGACTACAATATATATAAACAACGATCTCTATCACGCTTTATTTATCTATTAAATACATGAACTATAGGATTCCCGACTTATCTGAAGGTCGAGCGGCTCGGCGCTTAGCCCGCTCCTTGCGTCCAGGTCGACGACTGGTTGTTGCTGTTGGAATTGGAGTAGTGGTCGTGATAGTAGGAGACGTCAGGGTTGAAAATGGGGCAACACTCGCTTCGCGATAGGCCAATTGAGCAGGGGCGAAAACTAGGGGGTAGGTCACCGCTGCCCCTTCTTGACAGGCTGATAACGCTACCTCTAGTCCCCGGATTTGAGTCTTCAGGCCTTGGACCAATTGCTTCTCTTCCGCCCATCCCTTTTGCGCAGCGGCCAGTTTTTGGTATAGCGGTTTGACTCTCTTTGGCTCTATCCACGTCGCCTTAATTTGTTGGGTTTCCCGGACTATTTGGACGAGTTGGTCATGGAGTTTCTTATTGGCCTGTCTCGCATGGGTTAATTCGGTTTGTAGTAATTTCACGGGGTACATTTCTAGAATAATAAGGGTTGAATTTTTGTGATGGTTGCTATAATAATAAGTGTGATTAATATTAAACATATTTATGAAACGAATTTTTAAAATAACAAAAGAAGAAGAATATTTAAGTCTAGAATTCTAGTAGTATACTAAATAACAAAATGTTCCAATCATTAATTGTCATTTGTTTTAGCTGATTACTCGTCTGTGAGGAATCGCTTGATTCCTTCTTCTGGGGAGTAACCAGGGATCACAAACACTGGCCTCTTGGTATTTCGGATTGGTCTTGGGGAGGTGGATAGGCACTCGCTAGACGTCCTGCCGCCAGGTCATCTTGGACGTTGGCCAGGTATCTCGTGGCTCGCTCCACAGCAGCCTCGACATGGCGCTGGTGTTGCAGGAGGCCTTCCAGGAATTCTTGGGCCTGAGCTAGTATGTCTTGGGATGGATATGGTTCATTAGACAGTTTTCTGAACTGTCGCATAAATTCTTCTGGTGAGATATCCTCCTGCCTGTCGTCTTCTGGCATGTTGTGGCATCGCTCTCGATACACTCGATTCCATGCCTGCCGCCATTGCTCCACGATATGAGCGGGGAGTTCAACGATAGCTCCAGATTGTCCTGAATAGAAAAAAGGGTGAGATTAGCGTTATTACTCGGTAGTTCTCTTGGCATTTTTAGATTTGATTAGCTATCTTGTGATTCTCAATTTTATAAAATTCCTCGTCGTTTAAAGAAAAGACTGAATTAACTAATTTTTAAATGCGCTAAACCTCACGGAACTCGAAGTTGGACGTGGGTTACTGACCGGTCTGGCAATGTACTTGGAAACAAGGAAAATCGGTACTTCAAAGCTACTGGGGTACACGTTCCAATGCCGTGAAGGTCCATTCGAGAAAAATCCTTACCGATGTTTAAGATAGGGCATGTTTAACAAAATAAAAAATTGCAATTCATTTATAGCTTTATCTTATTTAGATTACAAATTGTTCACTCATTACTAACCTTTAAAATTTGTATATATTTATAATAGTCAACTAGATAAATTCAAATATTAATATAAGACGAAAGGAAAATAAATAATGTCCATGAAAACATTATAAGATATCCTTTGAACATTTATAAATTTTCTGAACAGAACAGAAATAAAGTGGTCTATCCTTTTATGAAACAACAACTTGACAATTAAACATTTATGTGTCTTTTATAAAATAAATTGATTTTTTAACAATTACTGTTCAACTATTCAAAATAAAACAGTTACAAAGGTTACAAAATTCATGCTTAATGTGTGGTTCATTGATCAATTAAAAATAACTGGGTCGAATGGGACTGATAATAATAGAATGTTCTAACGGTTCGACGGAAGAATTTAAAAGAAAGTACTTGGAACGATCGCCAAGCCAGTATCTTTATTTCCACGAGATTTGATTTTAATCTAGATTACTGAAGCAAAATATCCAAGAAATTCGTTTCCCCAAAAATGAATCGTCGAACGATTTTCTTAAGCAATCAGAACCGGAATTTTCGCGTAGTTAACTAAATATTTGTGACACTGTAGACCGATTGGGATTGACGAAGGTGCATAGCAACAAAGAAAAATGATTGTCGTGCTTAACGGTGGGAGGTCAGGATTTTGGGATTTGTCTGGTGCGGAAATATTACGATGCATTAGCAGGTATGAGCTTATTTGGTCATTGCCTTTAATCCGGAGAGTTTACTTACTAACTCGGGTTTTCACTTGGCGGAAAAGATGATATGGTTTTGATTCTGGATTGTTTCTAAGGCTCGAACGGGATCATAATTTCGTTATTAAAATAATTAAAACTTACGTGTCAGAGGGGCGTCTGCAACATCCATAGATTGAAGTTCTAAATCTGCGCCTGAGACATTTACTGAATGCATGATTTTTGTCAAGTGAAAAATGATGTATATTCTGCTATCGCCGATGGATATATTGATGAATGTACGGGTGATTGAATCAGATGGACCGGAAATGAATGTCAATCGCAACTCGTTCACGATGGGTGAATGTTTACGTCGACGGAAATGTCAGCGAGTTGAGGTAATATTGTTTATTTTGTAACTTGTAATTTTACGAATTACCGTTTAGGCGAGTTGGGCTTTTGGATCTCGATTTTGTGAATTATCGGGTAAGTTTTATGGATTAGCTTATGTTAAAATGAATTTCTTATTTAGCGTATAGTGCGGGTGAATTTAGGAAATCGGGTCATGCTGTGATTTTGCGGAGCTTCATGTCATTGGATTTTCTTCCCTTTATTGATCACTCAGTCGACTTATTAGAAAGTTTTGTCGGATCATTACCTTCTCAGGTCATTTGGTAATTTATAGTATATTGTTAATTAATTAATTTTGGTGCAAATTTCAGGGGATTTTCCTCGTTCGTGAAATTATTTCGTCGGATTTATTTACCTTCTCCTACCAAGCATTGTTCACCATCATGATAACGAAAACTGGCTCGGGTTCTGACGGGATCTTAACTTTAACATCAAACTACTCTGCTTACCATCCGGATTTTATCTTCGTCATTTTATGCCAAATTTTAGTAAGCGAGTATTTTTAATAAAATAAAGTTTATACGGCTTTACTTTCGTTTTTAATATTAAAGTGATCTTTTTACGATGTTTTTGCTGATTATAATAAAAGATTGTTAGTGATTTTTAATAGCTTACGATGATTACCTTAGAGATTTTATACTAAAACCAATCACTCGGGTGGTATGATCGCTTAAGGGTTAGAATTATCCCTGTAAACCGTACTATAGGGGATTTATTCTAGTGATTTCATTTATTACACGGTAATCAACAAAAACGCGTCTATGCTTTGACTCAGATCCTGATTAAATTCTCCATGTTATTAGAAATTCGGGTTGATTAAAAAGTCTGATTCAAAGTTAGTAGAAATTTGGGTTGATCTATTTAAATTACAAAACATTTTTAATTCAAAGTTAAGTTAATTCATTAGTAATTTAATTTTTATAGCAGCGATTTCATATTGATTTATTCCCCGTAACCTTTCCCTTTAATAAGCCTTAAACGCACTTTATGTTCACATTATATTTAATGAGTGCCCACTGGACTACTCGGTGTGGTGATTTTGAGCCGTGTGTGAGAGAATTTAGGTCGATTTTACAGAAATGAGAAACGAGGAAGCAGCCAATAGACTCCTTCCTTATTCCTCATTTCTTCTATACGGGATAGTATTGACGTTCCAACCCTGCGTTCCGCACGCCGGAATCTTCACGGGCACAGATCATTGGCGATATTCCACGCACTTACACGAATCTGAATTATATGTTGATTTTACTAACTTGCGATGTGTCTTGGCTGTGGGCCGGAAAAGTTTCGACAAATGTTTAATTAATTTCAAGAAAACAAATTTTAAACATCATAAATATTTATTAATATATATTAAAAGCAAAATACAGAATTACTTGATCCATTCCATTCAATCGAAATTTTCATAAAAATACATCTCTCCACACGCCGACATCCAAGCAGAGCTCTACCGAGGTTGCGAGGATGTGACGTGGAAAGAGAGTTCCAAATAAAACTAATTCTCACCTAAAAATTTCGTAATAGATTTTTAAACAAAACTCAAAAGTAATTTTTGGTTTGAAAAATGGTTTTATGGTTAAATTTAATGTGAAACTGAATCGGTATTTATACCTATTTTCTGCCCCTAACCTCGCATGTTAAATTTGATGTAGTAAAACAAAATTCGACCTTGTTATTTTCTAGTGTATTCTAATCTTTAATTTTATTATTTTTCAATTTATTTTAATAATTTTTTATTTAGAATTTTTATTGAATTATTACTAATTCAAATTTTTTGATTTAAGTTTCATTTTCATGAACTTTTATTAATTTATCAATTTTTGTCGAATTTGTTGTGTTTTCTTGTTATGTTTGTGTTTGTATCGTGCGGATCTTGTTGCATTTTGTTATTATTTTAATTTATTTTATGTTTATTATTTTATATTTAATTCTCTTTTTCCTCATATTTGATAGGGTTTAATTGGTGTTTTAATAGGTTTTATTTTAAATTTGCTTGTTATATTTGCATGTGTGTTACCGATCCATTTAAACATTTTCCAAGGCCATTTGCGTTATGGCCCAACAAATTATTTAAATCAAGATAAATAATTTATTTAATTTTCTTAAAATCTTTCCATCTTCTTTCATTTATTACATCTTGAGATTAGAGTTTGACTCACTCTGGCAATAAACATTTTATAATTTTCAAAAGGTTTTATTTGTTGCTCGTTATTAACCTGATGTTTCCTTAACAACAGTTGCTTAGTGTATCGCCAATAAAACATTTGGTTAAACCACTTTAGTTAGGCAACGTTGGTACTGTTGGGCCAGAACAGAGTTTTGTTTGAATGAATCGGTATTAGCACGCAAACATAACACACAGATTTAAAATCGGACACATAAAACATCAATTAACCACGTTAAAATACGAGAAAGAAATGGCTAAAATATAAAATTGAAAACATAAAAATAAATCAAAATAATAACAAGGTGCAACAAGATCCGCACGAAATAAATACAGAAATAACATGAAAATACGAAAATTTGACCAGAATTTGACAATTCACTCGAAAAACAAGAGTTCATGGAAGATTGAACTAAAATCAAATAATTTGAATTGGAAACAATTCATTTGAAAGTTAAAAATAAAAGTTGTCAAATTAAATCATAAAAATAATAAAATTAGAGTTAGAATATACAAAAAATCACAAGATCAAATTTTGTTTTACCACATCAAATTTAACACGCAAGGTTAGGATCACACAATAGGTATATATACCGATTCATTTTCACAGAATTAACGCTCACTATTAAACCAAATTTTGAGAGGTTGAAACTCGTTTTAACCGATTGAAAATATTTTGAATTTTGTAAGTGGACGATTTCGAAACTTTTTCCACGCAGAGCACAAACAACCTCAAGTGAGCTCTGTTTGGGCGCCTGCGTTGGGAAATGTTATTAAGCATTGTATTGATGAATGCCAAGATGATGCGATCAATTTTACAACTGTATTTTACCGATTATATTGAAATAAACTTATAAAACAATGTGCAGGTTTATGTCGAAATTTTTCCTGCTCACAGCCGCTACAACACTACAAGAAAGTAAAATTCACATAATAATTCAAGATGTGTAAGTGCGGTTCATCCGCCAATAGCTTGTGCATGTAAAGGTTACGGCGTGAACAAGCAGGACCTAAACGTCAATTCTATCCGTTATAGGGGAAAATGGGAAGGCGAGGAAGTAGTTTTTGGCTGCTCTTTCACCACTCATTACCTGTAAATTCGACCCAAAATAAAATCATTCTCACATAACGGCTAAAAATCACAATCATTGAGTAGTCCAGTGGGCACTCATAAAAATATAATATCGACATGTCTACCCTAAGACCAAATAAGGAAGGGAGAGAGGGGAGGGATCGGAAATGGTTGTTATGTCATTAAATAAATAAACTGTTTTAAATGGATCTTGAAGCTAGGGTAGGAGGGCAAAACAAAGTCGCACCTAAAATCCGTAAAATGAAATATTTCCCCGAACACGATGAACTAGAGTGAACTTAGAAACCGCCACCGTAACCGAAATTTAATAAATAACGATAAATGACCTATACGACGACTACCACCAGATTGAGTTAAGAGGAACTTAAATAGGCTAACCATAGTTTAATAATTCGGCCACCCGCGACTTTCCCCATAACAATTTGAAATAAACAAGTTAATTATAAATTAATATTCAAGTTACCGCGGTTATCGCAATGACCATTTGAAACGAACCTAAATACTTAGGGATAATAATTAGATCTCTAGCGACTACCCTCACAATAATTGAGAGTGAACATCAAAGTCATAAAGTTATTGAGAACTCAGTTTGGATCACCAAAGCCCAATAATGATTTCTCACAAAAATAACAATGAAATTAATACACGAATCTAAGTACCGCCCTAAACTAACCCCGATTGCGTGATCGAATAAACCCAATTTATTCAATAAAATGTCCGATTATGTAATCAACTAGACTTAATTTACCCGATAAAAACGAAAAATATTCAATATCGCACATATGATAATAAAGAAAAAACTCATAATACGCTAGGAGAAAATTCATAATTAATAAGGAAAAAATCGAAAAAAACCGGAAGAGACGATTGAATTGAGTGGAGAATGAATGGGATCGTAGGATGAATCGGAAATCTTGATCCTTGAAGGAACCATAGATGAGCTTGTGGCTCGAATATAATCCAACCACGAATCCTACATAAAAATACATAAACGAGATTTGTAGGAATAATTATATTGTACCAGATGTAGAGGTTGAATATAGCAAATTCTGAATGTACTCTGCCGTTCTTGAAGACAGGAGAATGGGAAGATGACCACGATATCCGTAGGAGAAGCGGTAAATAAAATCCATTAGGAATTGGAATGACAGTGGCTCGTAGACAATCAATTTATCATAATCTTCCCGATCGATGAAACCGGAGAAAGAATTATGACACAGTGGAGACACACCCGACGAGATTGATGAATTAGAGTAAAGTGAACTTGCCACGTGGCAGAGATAATGCGAGAAGAGTATGCCACTAGTTAGTTTATCGATTGTTTGGTATAATTCTAGAACAATCTGTCAATAAGAATATGAATCATGCCATTGCTAGATCTGCCGCTACAGACAGGAAATTGAACACACGTGCATTCAAATGACATGCATGCCTGCGAATGACAGTATAAATAGTCTGTCATTTCGCTGCGTAACCAGAAAATTTGGAGATTTTAAAAAAATGAATACGAATGTCGATAAGAAACAAGGATACTCCGCGGTCAGGAGAGGTTCATCCACACAAACGGACGACCCAGAACTAGACGTAGTGATCATGGAGCAGAAAACTAGGAATAGAAATGGTAAGAGATTAAATTATGTTATTTTACAAAATTTAATACATTGTTTCATGCCCACGACGTACTACCTTCTCGTTCCATCGATCCAGTATTACTACCCAGTGAACGAGATTACCGACTATAAAAAATCGAAGAGATCTGATGTTTATCCAACGAGTATACGACACGATAGGAAGAATCGATATTTATTAGATAGATACCCTAAGGGGTAGGAGGAACCGAGGTTCATCAATGAATGCCACCTGATGGAATTAAACCAAAGTCTATCGAATAAATACACCATATGGAATAGAGATTTATTAAATGAATATGTCCTATGTTAGAATAAATCTATGTCCTTTAAATGAATTTATGATATGACAGAGTCGAATTTATGCCCGTTGAATAAATATATGCTACGATAGAGTCGAATTAACGTCTATTGAATAAATATATTGCACGATAGAGTCGAATGAAGGATAGAGTCAAATCAAGGTTTTTCACTATATGTTCGAGTTACATCCACGCCTATTAAACGATTATGCTATGTGAGAGAAGGATACGAGGTTTTCAAGAAATAGATGGCCCAGGCGATGGGAAGACCAGATGTTCTATTAGCGAAATAATCTATCGGACGGGATGATACAATGACTTTTTTAACAGAGACCCTATCTGAAAGAATGAATCCATTTGTTTCTCTTTAAATGAACCATCACCATGCCGGAAAGAGTGACGTCTTACAGGTAGCGAACGCCCACCCATAACGGTCTTGAATATCTATCCACGTAGTTTATTTTGGTCTCTTCTTATGATTAAAAATAAATATAACGAGAAATCGAGATAAGAAAACAATTAACCGCTAACGCTCCCCCACTTTCCCATCAGACCCAAGGTCGATCAACCATGCTTTCCTTCGATCCACTGACGAAAAATTTTCCTTTTCACGAAATTATGTAATGATAATGATCACCCTTTTGTTTAGAAGATTCCTGGATAGATGAATCGCGAGTTACTATAAGATTCCCTTCTTACTCCGCTGCCAGATGCAGGCAAGCAATGTGGGATGCGGGATTCTCTATTTCCCCCGTAAGGGAATCGAGATCAGACCGACAAGGAGGTTTTGAAGATTTGGAGCTACCGCACGTCGCGATAAAAGGGACGACCGAAACAACCAAACCCGCCGTGAAACCTGCTCAGCGTCGTCCCGGAAAGGTTGAACGCGCGAAGCGCCGGGCCTTGAAACTCAAAGGACACACAAATGACTAATTGTTGAAATTTAATAATTAATCATTTAAGCGTTTTAGTTTTATTTATCTATCGGTAGTGATAGAATTTAAGTCCGCGATAAATTGAGGTTTTAGAGGAGTTCGGATGAAAGGTAAATGATTGAGTGTGCGAACATGACGAAAAGGGGACCGGAACAAGAAATCGCACACAAACCTTCTATCGGTAGTGCGTTGAACCCACTATGAGATCGGACCTTAGCAGTTCTTTCGTAGTGCTCACCTTTGGCGATCTCATAACCAGTGGTTACATTACCAACGTTGTTTGGCAACGGGTGACCATTGGGGGCGAGAACAGTTCTATTTGGGGTCAAGGTTACACCAACCATAGGCCCACAGTACTGAATCAAATGATTGCAAATCTTCGATCACCTTTTCCATCGTACTTATTATTGACCTATTCCAAATCCAATTGTTGAAAAGTATAATAAAATATTGCTATATAAATAATAAAGTATCTTTCTACCATTATTTTGCATTAACAAATGTAAGTGCGTGTGCCAAAATTTATGTGTATATGAATTCTAGTTTTTAATTTAGACGATTTAATGCATTCAAAACTTTTCTGACCCACAATTAATCAATTTTTATTTTTACATGCAAATTTATAAAAGAATAAACATTTATCACAAGATTTCGCACCGGGTAGTCGATGTGCTGGACGAATCTTTTCGTCGATGGAAATCAATAACAGTGATTGATAGATAACCATAACGTCCTGCACTTTCATTTAGGGTATCGCAGAATCTTAGTGTAACGGCACACGCTTTGAATATAGCATGGTGTGAAGCCATGAATACCTATTCATATCATATATAGGTTCAGAAATTTAGAGAAAATCTTTAGGTCTGTCCTTAAACTCTATAAAATTTTAAAATCGATCTAAATCTCTATTCTAACTACCCTTGAACTTATCACACTTGGTAGGTTGGTTAATACTTATAAACCCTAACATCAACACCAAAAAATGAAAGAACCGTATAAATAAACTAAAATATTGAATGAAAATGGAATAACAAAAATGGGGTAGTCTCAACAATTATGTAATCTACCAATTAAAATCGTAATTATTAGGTTAATTTTGCTTTGTTTGCTGTTGCAGCTAGGCTTGTGATTGTTAAATAAAGTGATGGGCACCGCTAACCAGAAAGTTCTTCACTACAGCTAATTCGACCACCGCAATTTATTAGCTTCGCTAACGTCAATTCGCTAAAGTTAAAATAAAATTAGCGGAAGTTAACGCTAACCCCAACCGTTAATTTTAATGACCACTCGAATCAAATTTGATTGCAATCTGCAAGAAAATTGTCACTACCTTCAACTTAACTTACCACTTGTCTTTCACTGCGTTAACGTGGCCAATTAAAAAGGATGAAATGAAGTGATACTAAACCATCTGAACTGAATTCAGAGAAAATTCAGCAGAATATTCCTTTAAAATTTAACAAAAAGAGGAGGAAAAGTAACGGATTTTAGCGATCCAAAATTTGAAGTTCCGTTAACTAATCCGCAAACCAAAATGAAAAATAGCTTCAATTTCTATTCCGCTAAAAAAATTGCCTATCACTGATCACTGTCTGTCTTAGTCTCATTTAACATAATGAATATATTTTATGTTGTTATATATCCGAACTTTCTTTAAATTTATTACCTTCGTAATATGGATCTTCTAAAAGTAAGGAATCTGGATTTTATGACTTTTTGGCTCTTCTTAAATCATGAGTTATCTAGACCAGAACTTCTTAAACTTTTGTAATTCACGACCCCATTTATGATTGCTAGTTTCTTGACGACTCCATACAAATATAAAAGAAAAATAAATTTATATTTTTTTAAAATTCCTATAACATCTTCTAATTCTAATTCATAGTAAATGTTATTCAAGTTATTACAATACTCTTAATAGAAATGCAGGTACAAACAATCTTTCCGAACTAGAAGATTTTATGATATATTTATCTACGATAATTGCTATTTTATCTTTATAACAATAATTTTACAAGTTAAAAAACATTTTCTGTTAAATTGTATTTTTATCTCTCACGACCCCAGAATTTTGCTACGCGACCCCAAATGGGGTCGCGACTCATGGTTTAAGAAGCCCTGGTCTATACTAATCCTGCTGTTGCTGTTATTGTAGGAAACTAGGAATCTTTATAAAGTGTTACTTGACAAAGTCTAGTTACTATATTTTTCTAATAGCATGTTAGTAGGCCTATATATATTATATATTTATTCCATTTTTATTAATTTATTTTTTAATTGAATTCTAAAATAGGCGATATGGATAAAAAAATAAAACTTTCTGGATATGAATTTAAGAAAAAACGAGCGGAAAAAGAAAATAGACATTGTAAAGATAGTCTCCTTAAGTGTTTATTCAATTCTACTGCCTTTTTAAGGAATGGAAATGATATGGACTTCCAATCCTTAACTTCAACGAGCGCTGCAATTGAAGTGGCAGTTGATGCAGTTCAGTCAGCTCGTCAAGAAGATTTTGTAATTGAAGAAAAATTTGAAAATGAGGAAATGAATCTGGATCTGGACTACGACAGAAATAGATTTAGTAATGTAGTAATCACTGACCCTGTTACAATGCCAACAATGAATGATAAACTGGAGAGGATTTTTGAATTGAATATAGGCCATATTGAAAATCATGCTTTCCCAACTGATAAAGACAACAGAAAATTCAAGACCTTCCATTATCAACGAAAATTATGTAATTGTGAAATGATGACAAGAAAATAGCTGCAATAGTCGTTAGATAAAGATCGAGTTTTTTTGTATTTGCTGTAAACTTTTCCCTTAACTGCATCAAATTCATCATTAAATGACAGTGGAAGTAATGATTGGAAGAATCTGGCTGCGCAGCTTTCAACGCATGAGAGAAACGCTAAACAATGATTCCAACTATGGCGGAATTAGAGTTGCGGCTTATAACTGTAGGTACAATTCATCAAGCACAATTAGCCATAATTAAAGAAAAAGAAATTTATTGGCAAAACATCTTAGAAAGATTGATTGATTTAGTAGGGGTTCTTGGCGAACAGAACTTGCCGTTTGGTGGTAGTGGAGTAGAACAATTAAATTGCCCCAGAAATCGAAATTTTTGAAAATCATTCAATTTCTTGGACATTTTGACTTTATGATGAGGAAAATTTAAGAAAAATCACAAGTAATGAAGTACATGTTCACTATTTAAGGAAAAATATTCAAAATAAATTAATGCATGTACTATGTGAAGCAATAAATAACAAAATAATTTAACATATCCATCAGGCAAAATATTACGCAATAATCCTTCACTGTACACCGGATGCGAGTCATGTTGAACAAATGACCATGATAGTACGTTTTGTGGACGTGGAAAAACTGCAGCAGTCGGAAATCTTCATTAGGGAGCATTTTTTAGGTTTCATTCCAATTAAATCATCAACCGGAGAATTTCTAGCAGAAACTTTTAAAAAGTTGGAACAGTTGGAACAATTAAAACAATTGGAACATTCGTCGCAGGATTTTCAAATGCTTCGTGGTCAAGGATATGACAATGGCAGTATTATGAAAGGAAAAGATAAAGGTGTGCATATAAGAATCCTTGACCTGAATCCGAGAGCTTTCTTTGTCACATGCAATGCACATTCCTTAAACTTGGTAGTCAATGATACCTCAAAATCATGTTTAAGTGCAGCAAAATATTTTGGCCTAGTGCAACATATTTTCGTGTTCTTCTCCGGTTCAACAAAAAGGTGGGACGTAATGAAAAGGCATGTTAATGTATTGAATTTAAAATCACTGAGCAACACAAGATGGGAAAGTTGCATTGATGCTTTGACCGCTCTGCGTTTTAAACTGGGCCATACATATGATGCTTTATTGGAAATATATTATGACATGTCATATAATGGAACATTAGAAACTTCAATACGAGCAGAAGCACAAGTACAGCTACAGGAATTTAAAATTATAAATTTATCGTTCAGTTGATAAAATGGCATAGCATTTTATTTGAAATAAACATTACCAGTGTTGAGAATACATAAATAATAGAATAAAATAATTAATAAACATGTAAAATGATTTGGGGAAACAGTGATAAGTGATTAAGATGTGGTTCTGGAGCTTAATAAAAAGGGAATGAAAAAGAAATGTTGAACAACGAGAAAGGAATAAGAGGAAATTAATAAAAACAGACAATTAAATTAAAGAAGGTCATTTATAATTAGCAATTGCAAATTAAGGAAAACAAAAACAAAACCAAAATTTGCACGTTATCTCGAAAGCCCTTTCAAGATAAGGGAAGAAATGTTGTTTGGGAATCCGGGTAAGGGCATCTCTAAAAAAATTATTTATCTGTTCAGTTATTTTTGTTGATTTTATGAGTGGTTACTACATGTATGCGACAGCATATGGATGTTCGCAAGCAATTATGATTCAAAAGCTACCTTTATATCTAAAGGGAGCAGCGAGAGAGGTGTGGCAGCAAATTGATAAGAAAATAGTTGGCAATGATTGGGCCAAGTTAAAAGATGCGCTGGCAGCTAAACTCATTGGAGGAGATATAAAGAGACTAATGCGTCAAATGTTTTATAGTCGAGTTCTAAATCCAAACGAAACAGTGAGCGAATTTGCCTACCATTTATCAACCTTAGCAAGTAAATCATTCGAGGACGACTCAAAACAACCAGGTCTAACGAAACAGATGCAAGAAATAGTAAAAGATCAGTTTATGTCTGGAGTAAATAAAGAAATAAAAACAGCATTGTGTTGCGTAGATTATGATAATTTCGATGATCTTGTTAAAAAGGCAATGAAAATTGAATTAAACTTAAAAAGTACAAAAGAGAAAGCTCATGCATTTGCAATACTTCCAGTTAAAAGAGAAAGATCGATTACCCCACCACGGAGCAGTAGGGAGGCAGTAAATACATTCCAGCAATCAAGATGTCCATCGCCAAGTTGGAGAAATGAGAATGGTATAAGGAGATCAAGCGGTAAAATGCAAAGTAGTGAAAGAATAAGACTCATCCAATGTGAAAATTGTAAAAAAATAGGACATTATACAAATCAATGTTGGTTTAAAAATAATGGTAGCAGAGCCCCAAAAAGAGTAGTTTCTATCTTGCAGAGAAATGAGATAGAAAATAATTATCGAAGAATAGAGCTTGATAAAAAGGCTAATGTTAATGATGTTCAATGTTATCACTGTGGGAAAATGGGGCATATTTCAATTAATTGCTTCTAAAAATCAACGTCAACATCCACTTCTCCATCACCACAACGTGATAACGTGAATATAAATGGACAAATTCAATGTCATGCATGCAAAGGTTATGGGCATATGGCTAGAAAGACTCGAATAAATTTCAAAGACCAATATTAAAGAAAACAATAAGATGTCAAGATGAAAGTCAATCTTCCAGCAATGTAGCTTTCGTTCAACGAGGCAATTTTAGAGAAAAAATCAAAAGCGATGTGGAAATCCTTAATCAGAAATTGAATAGACTATTATCAAAATTTGAATCAGATGATGAAGCTGATTTAAAGACATAATGAGAATATTGGGGCAATCACTGCGAAAGCATAAATGGCTAGATCCTATAATTGTCAAAGTAATTGGACTAGACAACACAACGTCATATTGCCAAATTGGAGCTTATGAAAATATGTGAACCAGCATTACGAGAACAAAATGAAATATGTATTCAAAAAATTGCAAAAAAATTAAAAAACAGACTCCGTACTGTGTTAGAATATGCGAAAGAAAATATGGAATTTTGTGATGAAGATGTAATATTGAGTATGATAAAAGATGAAATAGATAAAGAAACAGTACTGACAATTATGAGTTATATTTTATTAGAAATTGGACCATACCTTTGTTTAAATAATGATAAAGAAGAAGAAATAATTGAAGCGGCAACCAAGGTTTTGAATAAACATGTTGGTAGCTGGATAAGTGAAAATGGAGGTTGGGAAAAGTTAACAAAAAACCAAACTAAACAAACAGAAGAAATAAATGAAAAGTGTGGAATCGCAATTTGAAGAAAACCAATGAAAATTCCGTTTATAATGTTTATGATATTGACGTTATGTGGAATTGTAACCCATACAACGTCATTAGTTGCATATGATTGCTCTCAAACAGAATTGGGGAAGATTTATTCTGTGGTAGATATGACAGAATGCCCCCACGCGTACCCGATGAAACTGAAAATAGAAAATGAAAAGAAGTATTATGTTTATCAGGAATCGGGCTTTCGACGTTCAACAGTACGAGAATGTAGTGTCAAAAGAACAAGTTTCATATTTTATTGTGGAAAGTGGAGTCATGCGTCATTAATCAAGATGTATGCGATTCCAAGACCAGTTGATATAAATCCAGAAAATTGTGTAACCGCATTTCAAACAGGAGAACTTAAAATTAGCTCAGAAATCAGATTAAAAGCCAAGTTAAATCACGCAGTACGAGAAAAAATTATTGAAAGAGGAGTAATGAAAGTTAATGGTGATTGTGTAAGAGATTCTTACAAAATAAATGGAGAAATTATCGATAAAGTTGTTGTTATTGAAGAATATTTAACAGAGTTGAAAGAATTCGAGGGAACTTTTGATGATGACACAGGTAAGTTACAAACTCATCCATTTTGTAGCATGAGGTAAACGAGTTGTCAAACAGGAGAATCAATCCTTGTGTATGAAATGAAAACAAATATGTGCAATTTAGTACATCTAAAAACAATGAGTTTTAACGAAATTGTTGGAGAACAATTGAAAGAAGGGTCGGAAAATTTAAACGCGAAAGCAACAGCGAATGTGACACTTTACTCCTTTGATAACAAGAAAAACTCCAGTAGTGTTGATATCAACATTGCCAGATGATGGTATGAGATTCATTCGGAAAAATATTGTTAGCATATGTGGCCAAACAGCGTATAAAACCAATTATAAAGGAATTTATGTATCGACGAAAAACATTGAACAAGCCCAAATTCGAATACATAGCATGGATATCAAATTAACGAATTATTTCAATAATAAAATTACAAATCCAAATCTAGTGGCGCCTATGTTAATTTCAGAAAATGGTGTATTTGAATGGATATTTGGCGAAGCATTGTATAGTTATAAATGTAAAGAAATCTCTGTTCAGATTATAAAATACGAGCAGTGTACAAATGAATTGCCTGTAAGTGTCAATGGGAAATTGAGATTTATGGAGCCAATAACTTGAATATTAATAGATGAAGATACAAAACCCAAGCTATTAAAGTGCAATAGGTTATTGGCACCATTATATTGGTTAACCTCAGATTCATGGATATCCTTGCCAGATCATAAAGGGGTGAGAACTCCAGAGAGATTAGAGTTGAAAAAACTTGAATATTTAATAAATTTTACATCATTAAATAAACTAGCTCAAATTGGACTGTATTCTCAAGACAATGTTGAAGAAGCACGGATAAATTTGTTATTTCGGTCAAAAAAGGAAAGAGTAATTACCGAGATGATTGATACTATATTACCCGGGGGTGAAGGAAAGGTAAATTATGATTATTTATTAACGTCAGATCAATATAAAAAAGCCACGTATAACACGATGAAAAAATATTTGGGGTAAACTCATGTTTATGGGACAAGCTTGTGCAGGTCTAATTGGAATATATGTTATTATTATTATGCTCAAAGTTATGATATCTCAAATATTGACTACTAGCCAATTATATATTATTTCAGGATGGTCATGGAAATTGATTATTGGATGTATACCTTTTCTCGCAAGATTCATAATTACTAATCATCAATACAAAGAAATGGGAAAAGTAAAATCGAAATTAAAAAACAGACGAAGTAACGCTGATTCAAGCTCAGACAATGAAAGTGGGAACGGAGGGGATGACAATGACAAGATAGAGATACCACCATTGACTACTGTAAAGGAGACACCGTTTAAGCAACCGAGAAAGCAACCGAGAAAGAAACCGAGAATGAAACCGATACATTTAGTCAGTTATGCATTCCTAAAACATTTCTTCCAACAGCACCGATATATCCGGTTGAGAAACTAAAAGAGATGAAGCCAATTAGGAATATTGAATTACTGGTTGAGCGAGTTGATCCATCAAGCGGAGATATCGAGAGAAAAAACATGATTGGATTGCCATGAAATTATTTTTTGATGACGTTTGGAACAAGAGGAAGGCAACCTAGAATGTGGATACAATTAAATAAACATCGGGTAGAAGCCCTGATCGATTCCGGTTCAAGTAATACAATAATATCAGATAAAGTATTGAATTCCGAGGAAAGAGATCAAATACAAAGCATCCAGGAGATTGTAAGGGCTCTGACAAAAAACAAGTTGATTAGGCAGATTAACATAAAATTAATTATCGGAAATATAGAAGTTGTTCATGATGTGTTAGTAATGAGAAAAGGCCCAATATAGTGTTTAGTGAGAATGGACGTCTTGGAGCAACTGGAATGTATTTCTCTTGATTTAAAAACCGGAAATTTAATTGCAGGGAAAACCAGTAAAGTTATTCATGAAGTCGGAGATGTATTTTTAAACCAGACATTAACAGTACCACCACAAAGTTAGATCATTTGTTATGTTAATACGATGGGAGTGCCAGACGATGAGTTTATATTTGAACCGAGTAAACCGTTAATAGCGAAATATGATACTCCAATGTGTGATGAAATAGTAAAAGTGCAAAATCAACTAATTCCTGTTCATATTATTAACGTTAATGATAAAACAGTATCACTAAAACCGAAAACAAAATTGGGAAAATTAACGAAAATATTAAAAATTGGAAGTAAAAAGTTACCAAAAAACATTAAAATATATAAAGAACCTCAAATTACTATTAAAGAATTGTCGGAAGAGCAAATAAAAATATTCACCAAATTATTGATAAAGTATCAAGATATTTTCGAGAAACACGAGTATGATTTTGGCGTGACTTCAATAATAGAACACGAAATCCCATTAATAGATGAAACTCCAATCAAGTTACGACCATATAGAATTCCATATGCACATCAAGATGAGAGTAACAGACAAATAAAAGCCATGAAGGAATTTAATATCATAAGAGACAGTTTTTCACCATTCTCATCATCCATTGTACTTGTAAAGAAAAAAGATTGCGAATTAAAATTTTGTGTTAATTATCAAAAATTGAACCAAGTTACGAGAAAAGATACATATCCAATTCCAGTTCCTCAAGAAATGTTTGATCGAATGGGAGAATCACAGTATTTCACTGTTATTGATTTAAACAAAGGTTATAATCAGTTCAAAGTCAAGGTAGAAGATAAAGGAAAAACCGCGTTTTCAGATGGAAAAGGTTTGTATAAATTTAATGTTTTACTTTTTGGTTTAACAGGTGCTCCAGTCACCTTTCAAAGGGGCATGAATTTCGTGTTGCGAGATATTCCACATGCATTAGTTTATATCGATGATATTATAATATTTTCAAGCTATTTTAATGAGCATATGAGAGATGTCGAAATGGTGTTCAAACGACTTAGAGAAGCGAATCTGAAAATCAAACCCTCAAAGTACGAATGGGGAAAATCGGAAGTAACGTATGTTGGGCATATTATATCACGAAAAGGTCTTCAACCAAATCCAGATAATGTAAAGAAAATTGAAAACTATCCAACTCCTAAAAATGTCGATGATGTCAGACAATTCCTTGGATTAGCAAGCTATTATCGAAAATTTATTAAAAACTTTGCACATATTGCCCAGCCACTGACAATGTTATTAAAGAAAACTACAAAATTTGGGACATATCCAACAAAATATATTTGATACCTTCAAACAAAAATTGATAATGAACCCAATATTAAGATATCCAGATTTTACGAAAACATTTATAGTAATGACAAACGTAAGCAATCGTGCACTAGGAGCAGTATTGGGACAACAAGTTGAAGTTGAAAAGGATCACGTAATCGCATATGCAAGTCGATCATTAAAACCCCATGAAAAGAACTATTCAACCATTGAAAAAGAAACTCTAGCTTTAGTATATGGAATAACAACATTTCGTCAATATTTGCTTGGTAGAAAATTCATTGTTTATACGGACCATAACCCATTGCAATGGCTAATGAAACACCGAGATGCAGCAAGTAAGTTAATCAGATGGTCGTTAGCTTTACAAAAATATGATTTTGAGATCAAATATCCTACAGGAAAATCCAATGCTAATGCGGATGCTTTATCAAGAATCTCTAGTAATGAAATTAATAATAATGAAGAGGTAATAAAATTGAGAGATACAATATTCGCTGTAATTAAAGCAGCAAATAATGTACCTGAGTTTCAACAAGAACAAGAAATTGAAGAGGAATTAAAACAAATAATAAGGCATACAGTAATAATCCAAAAGAATAGTGAATTAAAACAAATAATTCAATGAAAGGCATAAATAAGTAATTCATGAAGGGATCTTGAAATATATTCATAACAATGAATTGCGAATAGTAGTTCCAAACAAGCAAAAAGATACATTGTTATTACAGTATCATGATGGTGCTCTGGGAGGACATTTATATGCAAGAGAAACGCTATCGCGATTAAAGTTAAAGTATGTTTTGGAGAACAATGGAGCAAGATGTAAAACAATGTAAAATATGCTTGACTCAAAGAAACACTGGGAAAAAAATAAAAGTCCCGCTTAAGCCAATGCCTATACCGGCAGCTCCAATGGAAATATCAGCGATGGATATTTTCTGGCCTTTACCCGAGACATCGAATGGAAATAAATACATTATTGTATTCTGTGACTATTTAACAAAATGGCCAGAAGCTTATGCTATGCCTAATCAAAAAGCTGAAACGGAACTCAGATATTCGTTGAAAATATTATATTCAGATACGAAGCTCCAAAGAAATTATTGACAGATCAAGGGACAAATTTTCAAAGTGAATTATTCAAATCCATAACAGAGCTATTTGGAATTCATAAATTGAGTACGTCACCATTTCATCCTCAAGTAGATGGGTTGATTGAAAGATTTAATTGTACCTTGATAAATATGATTTTGTCATTTGTAAATCGCAAACAAAAAGATTGGGATTTATTTATTCAGCCATGTTTGTTTGCGTATAGAAATGCAGTAAATGAAAGTACTGGAGAAACACCTTTCTACTTAATGTATTTAAGACGAAACAATATGCCAATTGATTTGGAATTTCAATCCCCAACTTCTCAATACTTGGATATTCTAAATTATAAAGTTATAATGCAAGAAAGACTCCAATCCACTTGGATAAAAGCTGGATTAAAAATAAAATATCGCCAAGTGCAATATAAAAAAACCTATGATAAAAAAGCGCATGAGCACGGCATTACTATTGGAGATCTAGTATATATAAATCGACCTGAGCCAGTTAAAGGATTGTCAACAAAATTGCAGAGACCATTCAAAGGTCCGTATACAGTTTGTGATGCAATAGCAACAAATTTAAAATTGCGTCCAATTAATAATAAAAGAGCAGAGACAATTGTTGTTCACGCTAATCGATGTAAAAAAATACCTAAATCAGAATATCCACTGCGGTCAAAACAAAGGAAAACAAAAGATGAAATTAATATTCAACAAAAATTTCAAAAAATTCCAACTCCATTGAGTTATTTGAATAAAGTCTTATTCATCACTGCGGTAATGATAAATATCGTAACCAATGTTAAAGGAACCAAAATCAACCTACTCTGTGTAGTTAAAAAAGTACCATTGGTGGATAAAATCGATATCTCTTCAACATTTTCTAGTATAATAGGGATTTGTCGTTGCGGAATAACAGATGGAATCGAAGTTGGTGATTTATTAAATCTATCCAAGTTATTTATAAATCATGAGAAACATGTATATGTGGCTCGACAATTAACAATGAATTACAAATATCCTTGGGAAATCAGACAAAATAATCAAACAGATACGAATAAAAATATCTACAACTTCATACAAATTTATATTTGGACAAAAGAATGGGCAAACCTCGTTGAAATTGAACCAATGGTAAATAAAAATTGGGTGTATTAGAAAATAAAAGTGCATCAGAAAGTTCAAGTTATTTTGCAAAGATATACAATCAATACGCTCAACAATAAAAAATCTTTTATCATATATCAGAAATTACGAACAAATCTCACTTACAGTCTTTCATTGTACTATTACGAAAAGCTTTTGGATAACAATTTAACGTATATGGCAAATTGATGGACTCAATTTAAGGTCCATCACGAGGTAATCTACCTTAAAAACAAAACAAAACGGGCAGAGAGGAAAATTCAAAATAATGAAACAATGGCAAAACATGAGGCAAAAATCGGAGAAAAGGTAAACATTTATATTAATAATAAGATTCAGGTAGTACTGTACAAGTATCACACTAGTGCTAGATTCAGTCTTCAAAATCTGAGAACAGGACTCATTCTAAATTATGTTGTAAAAAACTCCAATACGGTCATTGGAAAATCAATTTAGACCATTGGCAAGTCATATTAGTTGAAAAGAAGCTTATTTATGTGAACAATAACTTGTTTAATGAAATAACTAATATTCATAAGTTAATTCTGAATTTAACTTTGTCATCTATAAAAAATAAAAATCGCCCATTGATTCTTGATACAAACTCATTCTCTAATGATTGTACTGAAACATTCTTCACATGTATGCTGATGACAATCCCAAGCGCTAATTTTTCTATATATATATATAATGATCTCAAAAACTGATAACAATAACAATAATGCTCATCGTGTACAATAACATGAACCAGATACCCTTCAGGTTATAGAGACATGGGTGTAGTAAGATGATTTTATTATGGATGATATTTATTAGTAGCATTACTATTATTGTTTATCTATCCTTCATCCTTTTGGTAGATCTTATAGAAATGTACTTTTCATTCATAATCTGAATGTGTTTAAATATTTAAAATTAAATTTTGTTATCGTGTAATTGATTGGATGAATGATCACATGACTGTGGCGATGGAATTTTGAGTATAAAGGAGATAGTTGCTTCTAAAATGCTTTGATTCAAAAAAATTTATTCAAAACTATTATCGACAATGGAGAAGATTTCAAAAGGAACCAGATTATAGGAAGATTATTTCAGAGAAAAAAGGAGCCGAATGAAGAAGGATGTCAAAATATTGGAAAATCTAAAAGTACCCAATTGGGCAAGAAGGGGAGATGAAGAAATGAGAGTGTGTTTATTTGAAATAGAACGAAACAGAAAAGTGAAATTGGCTGAAGAATTATTGAGCAAGACGGAAGAAACATGGCGATTACATGTAATTAGAGGGACAATCGAAATATTAAATAATGATGGAACGATATGAGTTACAAAAAGAAATTGTGCTGCAAACAATGGAACAAACTTTCCACACATTGGCAGAAATTCCGACAATCAGAAAACAAAAAGCTCAGTTGCTAAAAGAAAATAAATTAAATTCGGCAATAAATAGCACAATTCGGGAACAACGAGCACTCAAAAGAAAACTGCGAAGTGAAAAAGAAACTCAAACAATGGAAGAAATTTCGATAAAAAAGAAAATTACAATCGATGGAAAAGAACTCCAGTTATCAAAAATTGTGGCAATTTATAAAAATGGAAATCAAAAAGTCAAAATTGGGGATCCTCAATAAATATTTGAGAGTTACTTTGATTTGTTATCCCCCAATTTAAGAAAAAATAATAAAATAGAAAATAAATAAATAAAATTAAATTAAATAAATTAAAATAATCAAATTATAAAAAAGTAAATTAAAATAATTTTGGATGAGTATAGTAGTGATAAGGAAATACCAATACAATCTGTAGTAAAAACCCTATAGGGAGTTACTCAGAATATAAATAAAAAATATAAACAGTATTAGTAAAATTGTAAACATAGTTATTTATTCATATTCTCTATAATAATTGTTATTGTTGTCTTTATTAGCATTATTATTATCATTAATATTATTATTATCATATAAAATTGAGAAATATTCTTGTGAACCCCAATGCCCGAACTTCGAGATTTGGAGCTCATAAGAAGAGTTAATTCGACACCTGCTGCACGGACGTAACCAGCAGGCGAAATCAACCCAGAAAAATGTTGGTAAAATTCTAGAGTAAAAATGCAACATAATGATTATAAATTAATGATTATAGCAAACAATCATTATTAAAAGTAGTAATTCTGAGTGTTATCATATTAGTAAAATAATGTTATTTCATAGTTTCAATTTAGAACTGTAAATATTATTTAAAGTAATAGTTATAATATACTTTATAAAATAAAATAGATAGTTTCAAAAAAAATATATTAATAAATCAAAACTTACCATCTAGGATATAATTCCGCAAAATAGCAATTTAATAATGAATTCAATAATATTCAATTTAATAATATTCAATTTAATAATAAATTATTATTTATAAATAAATTTCCAAAACTTGATGCATCCATACGGCGTGAATCAATAAAATCATTCGTGCCTCTACTAGATCGCCAAAAACGAGAAATTAATCTGTCCGGTTTATATAAATTTCGACATGCACCAGGGATAACATGAAGTGTGAAATATTGTGTACATTACTAATGTGTGGTTTATGGTTTGTAACCTTGACCCCAGATGTAAACATTTTCTTGCCCCCAATGGTTGCCTGTTACTAGGCAACGTTGGTAATGTAACCATCGGTGTTGTGGTCGCCAAAGGTGAGCGCCAGGTTGGAACTTCTCTGGCCCGACCTCCAACTGGGTTCAACGCACTACCGTTAGAAGGCGTATGTGCGGTTTTCTTTCTCTGGTCCCTTACTGAGATAGTTCCTTTTCTACGATCGTCTTTGAGTCCTAAGCCGAAGTGTAAGGTTAGAGTGGTATCAAGCAACGTTATGAACATTCTCTTAAAACATTTATTAAACAATACAGAATGATGTCTATGGTTACAAGTTCACCTCCCGAACTTGAGCCGTTCGACGTTTTGCGCGCTCTGCCCTTCCTGGCCGGTGCTTGTTGGGTTTGTCCTTGGGTGTGGATTGAGATGTCATGTTTTGATAAGCCAGCTGTGCCGGGGCAAACACTAGCGGATAAGTCACGGCTGCCCCTTCTTGGCACGATGCCAGTGCTGTCTCCAGGCCCCTGATCTGTGTTTTCAGACTTTGGGTGAGCTGTCGTTCTGCAGCCCACCCTTTTTGTGCTGCCTCCATTTTTTGGTAAATAGATTTCACCCTCTGCGGCTCGATCCAGGTTCCTTTGACCTGCTGGATCTCCCGGGTGATTTATAGGAGTTGTTGTTGTAGATCCCGGTTGGCAGCATGCGCCTTATCCAGCTCCCGCTACAGGATGGGAGAGTGACGCAATTTCATTTCTGAAAATAAAAAAAAATAAGATTTCATCAGAACGTTTTCCACAATTGTAGGGAATTTATTATTTTATAGCTTATCACTAGGTCGTCATAGAGTGCTTATTTTTTACCCTCTGGTTTAATAACAAAATAATTTAATGTTAAAACACAAAATTTATTTCAAAAGATTTAATAATGAGATACTAGAATACGGAGATAACAGATTTATTTCAGACATTTTTGTTTAGATTCACACGTCTTGGTAATGTTCATACTGTTCTTATTTCCTTTTCTTGATATATCGCTCCCTCGTGTATGAATGTTCGCGGCGAATCTCTGCAGGCCTGTCTTCCCTTCGCATCTCCCGCAACAGGATGCGTAGTGGGATTACCACATTCATATCCTCCATTCGCTCTCGGAGTTTGGGATCGTCCAGGTTCTGGACACGGTGGTCTTAGGGGTCTTTTTAGTCTGCGCGGTTCGTTGACAGGAGTTTACTTTGGGCACTGTTCCACGAGGTCTTTTCCGGAGTACGTTGTTGCTACTAGTTAGCCTTAATTCAGGTCGTATCTCCAAATTATTAGTGATTAAATTTATAACTTATACCGGGCTTAGTACCCGAATGATAGTTCTTTTATTATTGATTGTCGAAGTATATAATTTCGTTTATGACATGAGTATAAAATTGAAATAATCGAACTCCAAGGTATTTTACGAAATAATCTAAGAAAAAAATCAGTAGAATGGCTAGGTTCTAATCTAGTTCATGGAATAAAATGAAAATAAAAGCAAAAATCATTAATGCTCTAATTCAGTTTATGGAATAAAAATAAAATGCAATCCTTAATTTTCTAATAAAATAAAATACCAGAATATGATGAACTTTTAAATTTTGTTTATAAAATAGAATGAAATAATATGGTGAATCCTCAATTTAGTTCATGATACTACAATAATATAAAGTAAAAATAATAAACTTTTAAAATATTAGTTGACGTACGATAAAATAATAAATTTCCAATTTAGTTCGTGACATAAACTAATATATTATAAGATAATAGATTTATCGTTTTATGAAAAAATCAGTTTCTATGACTAGGGTCAGAATCAAGGAACATTCCATATGAACTCAAGGTAAATTCCGATTTCAGGGGAAAATTAATTCATTTAAAATTTAATTCATTTATAATTCATTTTTTTAATTTAATTCATTTATAATTATCTCATGTAAACTATTGTTGTTAACTTCAAAAAACGTTCGATTAAATCAATAGAAATTTAGCAAAATACCTACTCCATTATTAAGCTATCAATTCCAAATAACAATTCGTATATATAATTTTATTAATTTCTGTTACCATCTCTAGTGCAATTGGGGTCTGGACGATACTTCTCCTGAATCTACAGGTTATTTATTTATGATTCCGTGGATTAGTTTATTCGATTCCCTGTCAACGACCTACGCAACCGAATTCCTGTGGCCATGATTACTAAGGCGTATGGTTATCACCCAGTGGTTTTGGTCAGTCACTGTTTTCGATTTTAACCATCATTCGACCAACTAGTTTTGAAAATATTGAATTAGTGAAGGTGTTGGGTTTTGGATTATTTCAAGTCGGTTCTCTCTGACTCCTGGTGTTCTTTAAATTAAAACAATGAACGACCCAACGTATATTGAAACAACAGGTTCACAATTTATTATCACGCTACAATGACCAATCAAAGTTTATACGATTCTCTGCTCGGCGTTGATGCTTTGCAAACAAACAATATTCACCTTTTGATCCTTTAGTTCTGTTGACTCTCGTTTTCCTCGGTTTCTGTTTGGTTTGATCCCTTTTCGCCTTTCCGTATTCTTAATTCTATTTCTTCTTTTCCCTACTTCCCTAATTCGTTTATCACTTTTCCTACCGTCTGATTCTTCGAACCCTAGCTGAGGCAGAATGCCGATTTTCTCTGATTTTCCCTTTGCTTATATACTCCTCGAAATCAGGATGACAAATGGTTATTGCCGAGCCAATCTTTCGTTTGACATTTTCTCCTACGTGTTTGCTTCGGCTGTCATCCATAATGGTCCAACGAATCTAGATAATTAATGGCCCTACCGGTCTTCCTACGCGCGCTATCTTCTCCTTACTCTTTTCCCATTAATCATTGTGTCAAGCTAATGGGCCTAAATCTTCCTTTTGTTTGCCTTTCTTCTTGTTTACCCAGCTCGGGTTTCCTTCATCTCTCGGGTTCTCCATTGGCTCGGGTTTCCCATTAGCTCGGGTTTTCCATTAGCCAATTAATTAATTAATTAACGTTTTCTGTTTTCATACATTTGAATGTTTTTCAACCCTTTCTAACCCTTTTCTGATAAATCCCTACCCGTCATCTTGTTGACCATTAGCTAATCTATAACTGTCCCGTTTTTCCCATTCGATTTCGATGATTTTTCCATTTATTGATTTTTCTCGGATTTCCGGATTCTCGCCTTTCGTAATTGCTTTTTGCATTTTCTAATACTGTTTCCATCGCACTTTCATTTACTATTAATTCTGTGCACGATCCCGCTTTTATTTGCCTTTTTCTTCGCTTACTTTCCATTTGAATTATTATCCTAAATTTTATTTAAATTTTTAATTTTAATTTACAGACCTCAACATATCTCCCCCTTAAAAAAAATTTTTTCGTCCTCGAAATCTATGTTTTGCTGTGATCATGTATTATCATCACTATTATTATTATAATTTTGATGGCGCATAGCGTATCAATAAATTTTAATCTTTTCAAGACCAAATGAAATGAAGGCTTAAGTTTGACTCATATCTGTTTTAATTTTTGACAATTTTCAAACTTTAAGGTAGAAAAATTATCCAATATTTTGTTACTCTAAAATTGTTTTGTTAATTAAAAATTAACTTAAAATTGATGTTTTATGAATCGAAAACCGAAGTTTAAAGTTTTTAATAGTGCAAAATTTTTAATATCTAGCTGATCATGTTTAATATCAGATAATTGAGTTGTTTTTATTGATTTCATTTTCATGTATGAACCATCTATCTTGTAAAAGGTAAAATGTTTTATAAATTTAATATAATAAATTTAGTAAGTCAATGCAAATGGAATTCTTTTTACTTTTAATGGAAACTTATTTATAATATTTTCAAAATTTAATTTTTATTTATTTCGATTTAAGTCAAACTTTACTTAGAAAATAATAATAATAACAATAATAATAATAATAATAATAATAATAATAATTATTATTATAGTAATAATAATAATAACAATAATAATAACAATAATAACAATAATAATAACATTTCTCTGTAAAAATATAATATTTGACGATTTATTCATTGAATTTCTCTCTGTAACAGAATGCTCGGTAAATGTACAAGCGATTACCCGCCGAAATGGATCGATTATGCTATTGGAGTTTATCGGTTGTATGCGGTGGCAATTATTGCTATTTTTGGAATTCTTGGAAATATTATCGATCGATTATGCTATTGGAGTTTATCGGTTGTATGCGGTGGCAATTATTGCTATTTTTGGAATTCTTGGAAATATTATCGTAATTTTGGTATTTCTATTGGAACATAAAAAGTCAAGATTCTCCATTTTTGTGTCGCCATCTCTAGTACTCATGTTGTAATTTTAATAATGAATTCTCTGATGGATGACTTTATGGGAAAAGGCTTGGAACATTGGCGGCTTCATTTTTATCAAGGATAATTAATGTTTTGATGACATTTAAAAATTATCTCAAACTATTTATTAAATGTTTATAAACAAATAATAATCTCAAAATAATTTTTATTTAGAAAATTGTTTCGTTTTTATAAATGATTTCGATTTATATTTATCATTATTTATGATAATTTTATGAAAAATTTTCTAAAAATCCCCATAAATTAAATTCTTTTTTAGAAAGCGCAACATTCTTTTTAAGATTAACTTATAATTACAATTTAGATATCATTATCTAACTTCTTGAGTATCATCATTAAAGTATCAAGACGTGATTTATTTTTTTCCGAAATAAATCTAAAACCATCCTATCAGACAATGAGCGGTTGAGAAAACCCGATATTTACTCTGTCATTATTTGATAAATTGTAGCTGTCTTGGTAAATGATAAATGCTAAAACAAACCAAATTTCCTTCTATTTCGAAAGCACTAAATTTTAACTAACAATCGCAGTAATATTGGTTGCTAGGCCACAGCAGAAATCAATATTGAGGCAAGGAGAAATTATCTTGAAAGCAATCAATCGGGATAGAAAACTAATACCATCCAATTAAATCTTGCATACAAATTTAGAAATTATTTTGTGGCAAGTAAACCCTATATAAGTAAGTGTACTGAATCGAAATATTATTTCATTAACAAATTTGATCGAATTTTAAATCATGCCTCACAAGAGTAAAATTAATATTAATTTTTCTTTAGCTATATTTTTAAAACATTTATTTAATTTAGAAATAGATGAAGCCAAATCGAAACTAAAGTCAGCCAAAGTCATTTTCGTTTTGGGTTAGTTTTTACTCTTGAAATTATTTGGAATTAATTCGTCTTTGATTTAAATTTCACAGTTTCAAATTTAAATTGTTAATATGGTCCGGGAAGTGGAAAAGGAAGGTGTGCGGTTGCTATGTGCTGCTATGTGTTGCTATAGTCGTGTTGTAAAGACGATCAATTAATTGATTTTTAAAAATAAATCTCGTTAATATTAATCAAATCTAGGTGGTCCGGGAAGTGGAAAAGGAACCCAATGTGAAAAAATAGTTAATAAATATGGTTTTAATCATTTGTCCAGTGGTGACTTATTATGAGAAGAAGTAGAATCAGGCTCATAAAGAGGAAATAAACTTAAAGAAATAATGGAAAAAGGAGAACTTGTTTCATTAGTGAGATATTTAATTTAATTTATGATTCTTAATGGAAAAAGGAGAACTTGTTTCATTAGTAAGATATTTAATTTAATTTATGATTCTAACTTATTGTATTAATTCTAATAAATTACGGAGAACTTGTTTCATTAGTAAGATATTTAATTTAATTTATGATTCTAACTTATTGTATTAATTCTAATAAATTACAATTTAAGTCTTGTGTAATATTATTCGCTGCAATATTAGTTTAAATTCTTTACTTTTAGAAATTTCAGCTTAGATTTTGTTTAGTTTTTAAATATTTTTTTTTGGACGATTTAAAACATTTATAAACAATGTATATTGTACGGTAATACTTTTATACTGAAAATGTCAGTTACTTTGTTGTTAGTGGTATACCTAGAGTAAATGACGCCTATGGCAAACACCGATCTTGCGCCCTCTCCGATGATAGGTATTACCATTATTATTAATATTATGATTTAAAAATAATTTTTGTTATTAATAACTTATTAGTTTACTTCGCTCGCAGCATGGTAAAAAGGTAATCTCCCCCGCACCGACCGACTCATGATATCACTTTGTTTACTCAGCCTGATAAGGTATCTGCGATGAACATTAATATTCCGAATGAATTTTTACTTGTCCTGCGGTTTTTGACGTAGCCGATACTGATAGGCTCTATAATTAATTACCCTGTGGTTTCTTAACGTAGCCCGTGCTGATAAGCTTTCTAATTAATTACCCTGTGGTTTCTTAACGTAGCCCGTGCTGATAAGCTTTCTAATTAATTACCCTGTGGTTTGTTAACGTAGCCTGTACTGATAAGCGTTCTATATAAGTGTCTGCTTTACCACTTTTCGTTAGTTTTGTCTTGCCAATCTTGAAGTAAGCATTTTATATATTTTTTTTTTCATATATTTTTTTTTTTTTTTTTTTTGAATTTTAGTAACGCCATCCCTCAATTACTATGGACGTAAGTGATTACTTGTTTTTTGTTTTTGTGACCATGCTGTCCTCAACTACCCTCATAGTAACCGAACACTTGCAATCGCTGTCCAGGGTAGCCAAACCCCGGTGATTGCAAGCGCTCGTGTTGCTTATTAAATTAACTTATTGATGCTTATTAAATTAACTTATTCGCTGTTTAATTTTAGTTAGTTAATTTGTTTATGCAACTACCTATACCACACTCTGGGTCATACATTTTTGATTTTCCGATTTTGTATTTATACTAAAAGCAAACCTCTAATTACAGCTACTCGTATTTTTCTGACACAGCTACTCGTATTTTTCTGACAATTTTAGCCGTATTTATACTTATTAATTTATTACGTAATTCTTAAAATCAATTACTTGCCTGCACTAATTATTTGTCGAGGGCGCCATGGTACGGAGTTTTACACAGTATTTATTTCATTTTTCTTTTCAACCCTTACTATTTTAGGTCCCAGAACCTAAGTTTGAGCATCTCGATGTTATGCAATGGTTATTTGACTGCCATACTACCAGGTTTTTAAATTTCTTTTTCAGGGTCCCTTTGCCACCGCGCCGAAAGGGATTGAAACGTACCTTTGCCTGTGTGGATACAGGCAGTAGGTTTGAAAGACGCCCGCCTTGCAATGTACGCAGGGAATGGGACTGTGGCATCCAAAGTCCCGTTCTGTTGGACTCTGACGATGAATAAAAACGAATAAAACTTTGAATAAATGTTCAGCATACCTTTGTTTTTAATTTATGCTAGAAAGTGTGGGTAATTGTGTCCCTCTTCGCGATTAGTCTTTGTTACTACTAATGTGAAATTATTCCTTACTTATTTATAATTTTGTTCTCTCGCCCCAGTAGGTTACCCATTGTTATATAGTTATGCTAATTCATTCATTACTACTCAGCCCTTTAATATTATTTATTTCTAATGTTCATTTAAGGTATCATTTCATTATTTGCAACATTTATTTGAGTTATTCTATTTGCTTTTGTTCATTTTTATCTATTATTCATTTATTTAATTTTTTATCTATTATTCATTTATTTAATTTATCACTTTCTTAATTATTTATTTATATCAATTTGTTTATTTATTTGATTATTTGTTAATTTACTTATATTTATTTACTATTTTTTTTTTCTCGAGGACGAAAAAACACTAACGGGTCCGTTTAAATAATTTATTTTTTTTTTTAGTCTAATTGATTTATCTCACCATCGTCTTCCGATTCCTCTATTTCTTCTACTCTCATTCGAAACATCGCGAAATCGGCCTCGTGTTGAAACAATAGGATTTCCAAACGGTCCAACCGCCTTTTCAGACGGAAGTTTTCTTCTTCCAAATCTGTTATTCTGCCCTGCATGCTACGAAACTTTTGCTTTAGTTCTTGTGTACTTGCTTTACACTCTTTGCATGACATCTCCGAGGCTTCTTGCATTCTCTGAAATTAAATGATAGTAATTTTTTTTTGTATCACTCTTTATTCGCAAAGCATCAACACCTCGCTTCGAATCTCAAACAAATTACACCGTTCATCCTATGGTACTTATAAAACATGCACATTGTTAATATAAATATAATATATTTTTATACTCTATTCATGCAGATCACAATTTATAGTCTTGTCTCATAATATGAATATGATGGTGGTTGAAGGATAGTTAGTTGTCTCTTCTTTACACATATCAAAATGGTGATGATTATGAATGTTATTGATAGGATGAGAAAACCTGTTATTAAAATGTAAATGAGATATTCACAATAGTTGACTGTCAAATCCGAATTCATCATCATTAGTTTATTTGAGTTAGGTTTTGTCGTCTCTTGGGTCGGTAATTGGGAAGGTGATGTGGTTGTATCTGATTTTCGTTTCGATTCATTGATTGTCCTGACTTCCACGAAAACTGTTTGCCATCCGCCTGGTTCGGTTATCCATTGCTGATATTTAACTGTTAATTCCCATGCTGTCTCTAAATCAGAAGTGTAAAGTGTAAAAAAATGATTACCGGCATCTAATATAGTCAGGGTTTTTTGTTTGTAGATAATAACAACTCTTTCATCATTTCCTGATTTTCTATATATCGTTACCGGTCCATTTCCAACACTCAGGGTTATACGATTTGACTCGTCTCTGAGATAGATAGACTGGGTCTCACTCTTAAATCGTGACCATTGGTTTCTCACTACCGTTCCATTTTCGAGGCATATGTTCTCGTAGTAGTTTGCATTAACTGAATAATTTTGATTCATTTTCAATTTCTCGTAGCGGATAACTGATTTTCGCGAGTTAAGGGTGTCGACATTTAACCCTTGAAATGTGATTCGCACTTTCACCAAGTCCACTGGCTTCCAATATATATTGATTCCATTTATCTCTGGTTCTATTTCGATCAAGTTTCGCATCTCTTTTGTGTGCACTTCTATCGGAATTTGCGTGTACCACTTTGACATGTTCTGTCTCAACAGCCATTGGTATTTGAAATTTGGCTTTAACTTTCGTACCGCAAATATATCTTTATCATAATTCAGTTCTACCACTGGTGCCGTATTGTCTAGTAAATCAATAATTTCTATTTGGTCTGCGATCTCGCATTTACAGCTCCATACTATATTTGTTAGAGTGGAATATATATGTATTTTCTCCATTCCTCGGATTTTGCTTACCGCATATGGTAAGTCAATCTTTTTGCCGCTCGCAACTGTTACTAACATCAGCATTATTGCTACATATAATATCTTATTGATGTAGCTGACTGGTGTTGGATTTTTCGTGAATTTCTGTTTCAATTTTGTTTGACCCGTTACTTTATTCTGCTTGGATCTTAAGGGGTATCTAGATTCATCTTCCTCTGGCACTAGTTTACATCGATTTGCATGCACAATCATCGGGTTAGCCTTTTTACTCCTGAATGGTAATAACTTCAAATTGGTTTCGGTGGTGTCGCACACTTTGTAGGGTCCTTTAAATGGTCTTTGCAATTTAGGCGATAAACCTTTGAGAGGTTCCGGCCTGTTCAGATACACTAGATCTCCAATCTTTATGCCATGCGCATGTGCTTTTTTATCGTAGGTTTCTTTATATTTCTCTTGGTTATGCTTTATTGTCAAACCGGCTTTAGTCCATACTGACTGCATTTTTTCTTGCATCAATGCTTTATAATCGGGTATCTCCATATATTGAGAAATTGGTGGTTGGAATTTGAGATCAATCGGCATATTATTTTTCCTTAAATACATCAAGTAAAAAGGGGTCTCTCCTGTACTTTGATTTACTGCATTTCTGTAGGCAAATAGACACGGCTTTATGAAGTCGTCCCAATCTTTCTGTTTTCGATTCACATATGACGAGATCATATTTATCAGTGTCCCATTAAATCGTTCCACTAATCCATCAGTTTGTGGATGATATGGTGACGTATTCAATTTCCAAATTCCAAATAGGTCTGTGATTGATTTGAACATTTCGCTTTGAAAGTTTTTTCCTTGATCAGTTAACAATTTCTTTGGAGTACCATAGCGAAATATTATGTTTTCCACAAATATTCTAGCAATCGTGTCTGCTTTTTGGTTTGGAATAGCGTATGCTTCTGGCCATTTGGTAAAATAGTCACAAAAAACAACAATGTATTTGTTTCCTTTTGTTGTTTCCGGTAATGGTCCCAGAATATCCATTGCCGTCATCTCCATTGGTGCTGCGGGTACTGGCATCGGTTTTAATGGTACTTTAATCTTTTTACCAGTATTTCTGCGGGTGATGCATACTTTGCAACTGTTACACCAATTTTTCACGTCTTGTTCCATTGTTGGCCAAAAGTATTTCAATTTTAATCTCGATAGCGTCTTGCGCGTTGACAAATGACCTCCCAACGCTCCATCATGATACTGCATCAGTAATGCGTCTCTGTGCTTGGCTGGTATAATAATTAATGCTTCCCCATTTTTCCAAAATTTAAGTATTCCATTATGAATTACATATTTGCTGTTTGCATCTGTAAGTCGTTTCCAGTCTTGTTCTTTTCTTATTTTGACCGCTTGTTCCATAAATTGTTTTAATTCACTATCGTTTTCCTGATCATTTTGAAGTTCAGACATATTATTAACAGCTTTGATTGCAACGAATATAGTACCTTCCACTTTTTCAGGTGTCCCTCACTATTATTTTCTGGGATTCTTGACATTGCATCTGCGTTCGCGTTAGCTTTACCTGTCCGATATTTAATCTCAAAGTCGTATTCTTGGAGGGCAATCGACCATCGTATTAATTTACTGGCTGAATCTCTGTGTTTCATTAACCACTGTAATGGATTATGATCTGTATAAACAGTAAATTTTCTGCCCAATAAATATTGTCTAAAAGTAGTAATTCCATACACTAACGCTAACGTTTCCTTTTCAATCGTTGAGTAGTTTTTCTCGTGAGGCCTCAGTGATCGGCTTGCATAGGCTATTACGTGGTCCTTTTCACCTTCAAATTTTTGTCCTAACACCGCACCCAATGCAACGTTGCTTGCATCCGTCATCAAGATAAATTGTTTTGTAAAATCTGGACATCTTAATATAGGAGTTGTTACTAATTTCTCTTTTAATGTATTGAAAGCGTTTTGTTGCATTTGTCCCCAAATAAATTTATTGTTTTTCTTTAGTAACGTATTCAATGGTTGTGCGATGTGAGAGAAATCTTTTATAAATTTTCTGTAATAGCTCGCCAAGCCTAAAAATTGTCTAACCTCATCGGCATCTTTTGGTACTGGGTACTCTTCCACCTTTTTGATGTTATCTGGATTAGTTTGTAACCCTCGCCGTGATATTATATGTCCTACATAAATCACTTCTGCTTTGCCCCATTCACATTTCGATGGTTTGATTTTTAATTTTGCACTTTTGAGCCGTTTAAATACAGTTTCTACATCTTTCAAGTGTTCTTCGAAATCATTTGAAAATATTATTATATCGTCGATATATACCAATGCATGTCGAATACCTCGTAACACATAATTCATTCCTCGTTGGAATGTAGCTGGGGCTCCTGTTAATCCAAATGGTAACACATTGAACTCATACAGTCCTTTGCCATCCGAGAACGCCGTCTTTCCTCTATCTTCCTCTTTTACCCTAAATTGATTGTACCCTTTGTTTAAATCAATAACTGTGAAATATCGTGCCTCTCCCATTTGATCGAACATTTCTTGGGGTACTGGAATTGGATAAGTGTCTTTCCTCGTAACTTGATTTAGCTTCCGATAATCTACGCAAAATCGTAAGTCTCCATCTTTTTTCTTAACTATCACTATTGATGAGGAGAATGGTGACGCACTATCTCGAATTATTCCAAATTCCTTCATTGCTGTAATCTGTCTATCACTTTCATCTTGATGAACGTAGGGATTCTGTATGGCTTTATTTTTATTGGAGTTTCGTCTAATAACGGTATTTCATGCTCAATTACATTGGTTAGACCTAAATCATATTCGTGTTTGGCAAAGATATCTCGGTATTTTCTCAGCAGTTTTGTGAATTCCTTTTTCTGCATCTCATTTAAATCATTGCTTACCACTTCAGGCTCCTTGTACACCTTGACGTTTCTTGGTATTTTACAATTTGTTTCAACAGACATTTTCGATAATTTTCCCAATTTTGTTTTTGGGTGTAGCTGAACCGGTTTCTTACTGCTATTCGTTATATGGACTGGTACTATCTGATTTTCCACTTTGACAACTTCGTCACATATCGGTAAATCATATTTTTCGACTAGCGTTTGATTTGGTTCGAATATAAAATCACCATTATCCACACTCATGGTATTTGCACAATATACCATCTCAGATTGTGGTGGTATCGTCAATGTCTGATTCACAAACACTTCACCTGCCTGTGAATTATTTTTCCTGTTTCTCCTGCTATCAAATTACCTGTCTTTAAATCAAGTGAGACTCCGTCCAGCTGCTCTAATATATCCATACCGATCAGACATCGTACTGGGCTTCCCTTCATTATGAGCGCATCGTGCGCTATTATTCGGTCTCCAATATGGAATATGACGTTAAGTTGTCCAATTATGTTTAATTCATTTTTTGATAATGACCTCACTATTTCGTCGGTAGGCTTTATTTGCATTTTCTCCTTCACGTTTAATACATTTTCCGATATTATTGTGTGACTAGATCCCGAATCAACCAAAGCTTCTACTTTATGTTTGTTCATTTGTATAAATATTCGGGGTTGCTTTCCTCTTTTTGTTAATGTCATCATCGAGTAGTTGCATGGTAAGCCTAACATATTCTTTCTCTCGATCTCTGCGCTAGAAGGCTCGATTCTCTCTCCTACCATTCCTTCACATTGTAATGCGATATTTTCTACTGGTTTCATCTCTCGTAATCGATCAACTGGATATACTGGTGCTGGTTGCATAAACGATTTTGGTATACACAATTTTGTAAACGTGTCTACGCTACTCGCATTTAACAGTGGCTCTTTTAAGATTTGATAGGTTCTCAACGCTTCTTTATTCATTCCACTTAGTTCTTGATTGTCAACATATAACGGTGCACTATCACCCTCATTGTCATTGTCGTTATTATCGTCCCTTGAAGGGGTTGTACTAGTGTAGCTCACCTTTTTCGTCTTTAATATTCGCGCTTTGAGTATCTCCAACTCTTGATATTGATGATGAGTAATGAAGAATCTAGCCAATAATGGTATGCAACCAATTACTAATTTCCACGACCAACCTGTGATCGCGTATAATCTGTGTGTTGATAGGACCTGCGATATTATTACTTTGATTACAACACATATTACATAAATTCCAATCAATCCGGCACACGCTTGTCCAATGAACATAAACTTTCCCCAGATCTTTTTCATTGTATTATACGTCGCTTTCTTGTAATGATCTGGAGTTAACAAATACTCGTAATTTACCTTCCCACTTCCGCTTGGGAGAATTGTATCTACCATCTCCATTATTACTCTTTCTTTCTTTGATGGAAATAACAAGTTTCTGCGGGCTTCCTCAATGTCTTCGTTCGAGTAAATTCCACTTTGCGATAATTTCTCTAATGACGTAAAATTTACCAGATATTGTAATTCTGTCAATTCTAAGTTTTCCGGTGTCTTTACTTCTCGATGATCTGGTAATGCAATCCAAGATTCTGGTGTTAGTCTGTATAGTGGTGCCAACAATCTATTACACTGTAATACTTTCGGTTTCACGTCCTCTTCCAGTAAGATTCGTGTTACAGGCTCCATAAATCGCAACTTTCCATTTAAGTTCACTGGTAACTCGTTGGTGCATTGGTCATACTTTGTCAGTTTAACTGGTACCGCTTTACATTTATAGCTATATAGTGCTTCACCGAAAATTCTGGCAAACACCCCATTTTCTGCAATTAACATTGGTGCTACCAAATTAGGATTGGTTATAGCCATTGCCATCCGATTTCGGAGTATTTCTTTGTTGAGATTGCAATCATTTATAATAACTTCTCGGTACACATTTTCAACAGTATTTTGACCAAAGTGAAATAAATAATCTATTTTGTTATTAAAGTAATTTGTCAACTTGATATCTCCGGCATGTATGTTTGTTTGGGCCTCTATAATCATTTTCTGAGATACATATATACCTTTATAATTTGTCTCATAGACATTTTGTCCACACTTTGTTTTAGTTTCTTTTCTCAGGAATCGCATCCCGTCTTCCTCTGAGGTTGACATTAACACTGTTGGAGTATCTTTCATCCGTAGAGGTGTGATTCTTGTTGTTGTACTCGTTGCTGGATCCATTCTTATTTTCTCGGGCTTTTCCCTGATCTGTTCTCCGTTATTTCTTTAAAACTCATTGACTTCAATTGCACTAAATTGCACTTTTTGGTATCAACATCGTACACCAAAATTGATTCTCCTGTCTGACAGCTAGATTGTTTCATGTTGCAGAATGGATGTGTTTGTAGTTTACCAGTATCATCATCAAATGATCCATCAAATTCTCTTAATTCTGACATGTACTCTTCTACAACCACGGCTTTGTCAATTATAGCATCGTCTACTTTGTATGGCTCTCCTTGGCAATCACCATTCGACTTTATTATCCCTCGCACGGTTACAGTCTCACGAATTTTGTGGTTAAGCTTTGCTTGTAGTTTGATATCTGCATTAATTTTCAACTGTCCTGTTTGAAAGGCTGCCAAACAATTCTCCGGAATTATTTCTATCGGTCTAGGTATCGATTGCATTTTCACCATCGATGAATGGCTTCATTTTCCACAATAAAATACAAAAGTAGTTCGTTTCACTGTACACTCTCCCACCTTTGATCTTCGAAACCCCGATTCTTGATATACATGATATTTTACTGGATTTGTCACTTTAAATTTTACTGGATATGCATCCGAACACTCTGCTACGTTTACCAACGAGTATACTCTTCCCATTTCGGTTTGGGAGCAGTCATATGCCACCAATGAATTCGTCGTATTTATTATTCCCAATAACATAATAATAGAAATCATCAACCATGGAAATGCAAGTTTTCCCTTTTTCCTCACTGTCTCTGTTTTTGGGCTCTCAGCCTTTTGTATTAACTCTTCCCATCCGCCATTGTTTGCGATCCACTTCATCAAATATTTATTCGTCATTTCAGTAGCTTTCTTTATCAATGATTTTGAATTGTCACTTTCCAGATAACCATAAGTACCAATCTCCAATATTATATAGGCTAGCACTGTCAATATTACATCTCGATCTAACTCAGTTCGTGTTAAGTCCTCAATTACTGCTTCCTCACAAAATTCCTTTTCTTCATAATTTCTTTTAATTATCGACGGTAATCTCCTCTTTAATTCCGTTGCCAATCTTTTTACAACTCTTTTCTCCTCCTCCGAAATATCATCTTCTGTTTCAGTTTCATCTAACAAATACAATTCCGTTACTAAACTTTTTAATATTCGCTCAGTTTCGCTTGATTCATCTAAACGCTCAGTTTCGCTTGATTCCTCTAAACTCAAAGATTCAATTTCCGCATCATTCTGTTTTATCCCACATATCGCAATGTCATTTTTCGTCTCAACAAAGTTCTCTTCACTTTTCATCTCATCTATGCTCGGTAGTATCCTATTATCGGTGCTCCTTTCCTCAACATCCCTTGTAACTTCATTTTCTGATCTCATTTCCTCATTTTCCATTGTTTCTAATCTCTGCAATTCATTAATTTCTTGATCAATTTCTCCTGGGTCATCTACAACTTCAGTTTTAATCTCTACATTATCATTGTCCACTTCCTCATACAGAGGCCAAAACGGTACTATTACTGCATCTTCTTCCATTTCACCACTTTGTTTTGTTGCGTACACATTATTAATACAATTTGGGTTACATCCGTAGTTTAACAAATATTCGTCATCATCCAATTCTCGTCCTTTGAACGTCAACACGATAATTCCGTCATTACCTAATATCTCCGCTGCTTTTTGTCGTATTTTCTTTGCTTTTACACTCCAATGTTCCTGATAATATTCAATCCTTTGATCCGCAATATTTAACGCTATTATCAAAGACTTCGCACTATCGTCTGCCGCCTCATAATCATGTCCTAGTTTTCGAATTACCTCTTTTAACTTTGCCTGATAACTCGTCGGTTTATTCGTATACGGTACGATGCATTCAAACAACCCTTCTTTCATGTCTCGATCCATTTCGATGCTCATTATGAAGTCGATACTCGCATTAATTTTATCTCTATTCCCTGCATACAGGGTATCCTGTAAATCTGCTAGAATCTTTTCCCAATTTTGTCTGTCTGAATTCGAAGTATTAACAGCATTAACAACTTTTACTTTATTTTTCCAGCCTGGTATCAGACCGCAATCTAATAAGTACTCCTCGTCTTCCAGACATCGATTCTCAAATTTTAGTTGCACTTGCCATCCACTGTATTGACGCAGTATTCGCTCCTTTAGGTCTTTGATTTGTCCGTAGGCCTTTACACGGAATTGGCACTTCACATTATCAAGTCCCGTCGTTTCCACTATGATATCATCTAAATCCCTTGTTGACCGCAAAGCCTTGCCAAACTTTTGCATTTGCTTAAGTATCTCATCATCTCTGTTTCCTTTGAATAACTTTGCACATAAATTTATGGCTCTCTTTAGTTCGCTTTGGGTTAGTGACATCACACTGAGTTCTGCGATCCATCGTTTCAACTGGGAGTTGTCAGTTTCCATTTTCTCAAGCAATTTTTCAACTCGGGCTAACAGTGCAGTCGGATTCTCATCTGATGCGATCTTTCGCACTTTCGGGGCAGGTTTTCCCTCACCTTCTGACACGGTTCCAATTATCATATGAGATTCAGTTTCTTCATCTGATTCGAATTTAGCCACTAGTTTGTTCAGCTTCTGTCGCATTTCTCGAAATTCCTTTTCCATTTTGTCTTGAAGTTCCTCTCTCTGAGCATATGTCATGTTACTGGTGTTTGGCATATCTTCTTGGAATCTGATTGATTTCTTTAAAATAGGTCTGCTGAATCTCTCTGAGTTCCTTGGGCATGATCGCGCCATGTGGCCGTATCCCTTGCACGAATGACATTGTATCTGTCCATTTGTATTCACTTTGTCCCTTTGTGGTGAAGGTGACGCTGACGATGATCTTGATCTGGTAAAACAGTTTCTGCTAATATGCCCTTTCTTTCCGCATCGATAGCATTCGACATCACTGCTGATCCTTTTGTTTTCTGTGAATCTCTTGTTAGGGCTGGAATTTTTCCCATATTTGAACCAACATTGATTTGAGTAGTGTCCAGACTTTTTGCAATGTTCGCATTGAGGATTATTTACCTGTCCATTTGATTGTACACTCATCGCTGATCTACCGGCTTGAAATCTAGTATTTGGTCTTAAAATTGGACTACTGATTTGATTTATTTTCTTTTCATCCCATGGTGCTCTCACAGGCGTAATTGACCGCTCACGTCTCTCCACATTAACTCCAAAAGCATCTGATCTTTTTGCACTTTTTAAATTCAGCTCTATCTTCATGGCTTTCTTCACGAGCTCATCGAAATTGGAAAAATCCACATAACATAGGGCCTTTTTGATTTCGGAGTGGACTCCGGTTATAAACTGGTCTTCTAACAGCTCTTTAACCTGCTTGGCCATATCTACTTGATCGGGTTTGACTTCGAAGGCTTTATCTGCTAAAGTGGTCAGATGATAAGCAAACTCACTGACCGATTCATCTGGACCTTGAACTCGATTATAAAATTTCTGTCGCATGATTCTTTTGATATCTCCACCAACCAGTTTCAGTGCCATTGCATCCTTCAATTTTGTCCAATCATTGCCAACATTTCGTTTGTCGACTTGCTGCCAGGCTTCTCTTGCCGCACCCTTCAGATAGAGTGGGAATCTCTGAACCATAATGGCTTGTGTCCATCCGTATGCTGAGGCGTACATATAATAATCTCCCATGAAATCTGCAAATTCAACAGGGTCTCCCCCATATTGATTGACGGGTAATTTCTGACAACTTGCGAAATCAATCATCTCTCTATTGAGAGGCATAACAGCATTATCATTTGCCATTTGGACTTGTTTCTGACTTCTGAGGCTGTATCGGTTCACTTTGAGCTAAACTTCAAGCGTTAAACAATAATTTAAAATTACTTTTCAACTTCTTTTAAATCTCCTAATAATAGCCTTTTTTAATCTCGTTAACACTATTTTCAAACTTCTAAGCCGACTTTCACTCACGTCAGTACTAATTCTTTTTATAATTCCTTTTTCACTAGCTTCCAATAATTTCCCTCCGACTTTCTATCACGTCGGTACTATTTTTTTTTTTTCAATAATTATTTTTCCACTAACTTTCAATAATTTTCCGCCGACTTGCGATCACGTCGGTACTATTTTTTCAATTATTATTTTTCCACTAACTTTCAATAATTTTCCGCCGACTTGTTATCACGTCGGTACTATTTTTTTCAATAATTATTTTTTCACTAACTTTCAATAATTTTCCGCCGACTTGCAATCACGTCGGGCTCACCAGAATATATGTTGGGTTTTGGATTATTTCAAGTCGGTTCTCTCTGACTCCTGGTGTTCTTTAAATTAAAACAATGAACGACCCAACGTATATTGAAACAACAGGTTCACAATTTATTATCACGCTACAATGACCAATCAAAGTTTATACGATTCTCTGCTCGGCGTTGATGCTTTGCAAACAAACAATATTCACCTTTTGATCCTTTAGTTCTGTTGACTCTCGTTTTCCTCGGTTTCTGTTTGGTTTGATCCCTTTTCGCCTTTCCGTATTCTTAATTCTATTTCTTCTTTTCCCTACTTCCCTAATTCGTTTATCACTTTTCCTACCGTCTGATTCTTCGAACCCTAGCTGAGGCAGAATGCCGATTTTCTCTGATTTTCCCTTTGCTTATATACTCCTCGAAATCAGGATGACAAATGGTTATTGCCGAGCCAATCTTTCGTTTGACATTTTCTCCTACGTGTTTGCTTCGGCTGTCATCCATAATGGTCCAACGAATCTAGATAATTAATGGCCCTACCGGTCTTCCTACGCGCGCTATCTTCTCCTTACTCTTTTCCCATTAATCATTGTGTCAAGCTAATGGGCCTAAATCTTCCTTTTGTTTGCCTTTCTTCTTGTTTACCCAGCTCGGGTTTCCTTCATCTCTCGGGTTCTCCATTGGCTCGGGTTTCCCATTAGCTCGGGTTTTCCATTAGCCAATTAATTAATTAATTAACGTTTTCTGTTTTCATACATTTGAATGTTTTTCAACCCTTTCTAACCCTTTTCTGATAAATCCCTACCCGTCATCTTGTTGACCATTAGCTAATCTATAACTGTCCCGTTTTTCCCATTCGATTTCGATGATTTTTCCATTTATTGATTTTTCTCGGATTTCCGGATTCTCGCCTTTCGTAATTGCTTTTTGCATTTTCTAATACTGTTTCCATCGCACTTTCATTTACTATTAATTCTGTGCACGATCCCGCTTTTATTTGCCTTTTTTCTTCGCTTACTTTCCATTTGAATTATTATCCTAAATTTTATTTAAATTTTTAATTTTAATTTACAGACCTCAACAAAGGTAATACATTTATTTTAAGACAGTGGTGACCATGGTCAATTACTAGAGCTTGTCGGCGGGGCTTCCTTGTGGATGTCTGAGCGGCGGAGGCATCTTGGGTGCTAGTACTCAAATACGTCGGATTAATATTATATTTAGATGAATTTCTGAATTCTTACCATCACATCGAGTCCCGTTGGTACTCGTGGCACTAGATTCTCCTATAGCCCGTTCTGAAAAGTCTCTTGGGTTTGGCATGTTTCTTCGCGGCATTAATACTAACTGGTAATTTTCAAAATGCGCTGGTTATTATAGTGGATGTGTGCCAGTCCGGTTGAGGAGTTTATTGATTTCACACACCTAGTCCAATTACCGCTGGTTAGGAAACTCTTGGTCACAAGTAAGCGTGTAGTTCACATGCCGATTTCCACTTGCACATTTTTCATTTAGAAGTTTTAAAGGTCACGCAAAATCTGTTCATCTCGTCGTGGTATTTTAATCGGTTATTTGTAGTGAATTTATTTATATACTTAAATCAACTATCCGGGTTCTATCATTCGTTATCAGATTGTATTTTGATTCCTCTCATGGCTATTATTACGCTCGTTTTTATTGGAAACGCGTAAGTGAATAAATTTGAATAAAGGTTTTAATGATGAATATGTTCAATTCTATATTTATACCGATCGGTACTCACCATACCTGCTCTTACTTGTCGCACCTATCGTGGAATTTCTCTAAATACTCGCTTTAAGAATTTCAATGGGTTGAAGCATTCATCCGGCAGAAGTCGTTCTTAGGTATTCGTGGGGTTTCAGTGTTACTCATCCCTGTGCATGTTATTCATCTTCATTATGCTATTCACTGTGTGTGGTATTTGATTTTTGATGAAGAATTAATAAAATCGTATACATGTTTATTTTCTATGCCTATTGTTATGGTTCTGCGGTAAGCGACCTAATTATATTTGGCGGTTAATAGTTCATCCGTGATCTCGTTGATGGGATAGGTATTTGATTTTTATCCTATAAATGTACTGAGTTCCGCCCATGTATCTTGTGGTATATTTCTTTTCATATTATGTCGGGTATCACTCCGAAATTTCGGAATGTTATAAATTTTCTCTAGTAAGTGTCACGGTAATTACTACGTTCATGATTTATTTGCGGGGGAGATCCATAATTCGACCACGGTTAAATTCTGGGTTTCCTTAGAAAGCTTTAATGGTCTTAGGTTTATTTAAAATCGTGGAATTTTAATTTTAAAATAGAATTTAACTTCGTTTAACATCATTATATATTCAAGTAATAGTTTTAAGCTTGATCTCAATAAATAATTCTTTATTCTACTGCGTCGGAGGATTTAGCATTATGATTTTACTTTTGGGTCCTCACATGCGATTTAAGTTTTTGTTTTCATTTAATAAATTTATGTTAAGATTAGGCATTCGACTTAACAATTTAACTATTATTTACACTTTACATTATTTGTGTTAATTTTATTATTTCAAATGAATTCCTTAGGATACGATATTAGAAAGCTCTAGCAACGAATTTTATTTTTTGACTCCCGTTATCTTCCCTTTTACTTGATCCTAGGCGCTTTGTGTTTATATTATAAATTAATGAGTGCCCACTGGACTACTCGATGTTTTGATTTTTAGCCGTTTGTTGTAAATAATTTTAGGCCAAGTTTATGGGAAATGAGTGACGACGAAACAGCCAAAAGACTATTTCCCCTTCACCCTTTTCCCCTATACGGAATGATATTGACGTTTCAGTTCCTGCGTTCTCACGCCGGAGCCTTCACGGGCACGAATTATTGGCGATTATACACGCACTTACATAATTCGATAATATGTAAGTTTTTAATTGCTTGTAATGTTGTTTCGGCTGTGGGCCGGAAAAATTTCGACACAAAGTAAAATTTGGTTAACATCTCTTTAAAATATAATTGGTATAACATTATAATTGGCATAGTATCATAATCGGCATAACATCATATTTGGCATAACATTCGAACCTTCCCCCACGCCGACACCTCCAGCAGTTTTTATGTTTATTTCGTGCGGATCTTGTTGCATTTTGTTATTATTTTAATTTATTTTTGTGTTTTATGATTTTATATTTAATTGTTTTTCTTTCTCATATTTAGCAGGGTTAGTTGGTGTTTTATGGGTCTGGTTTTAAATCTGCATGTTGTATTTGCGTGTGTATTACCGATTCATTTAAACAATTCTCGAGGCCGTTTGTGTTCTGGCCCAACACTAAATACACACAGGTAAACTAATTTCACCAGTATTTTCGTTGATTAATTTTATTAAATTGTGTGAGTGCGTTGAATCAGATGTTGGTGCTGATTAATTGAAAAAACAAATTTTTTTAAAGTGAGAAAAAATGAAAATTTCCCAAAAATAAGGAAAAGCGGGAACCAATCAGATTAAAGAAAGTATCAGTAAATTGAACCAAAGTGCAATCAGATAAATCTGATTATTTTGAAAGGAAAGTTTTTGTTTGAGGTATATGTTTATAATAAATTTGTATAAAGGGCTAAAATTTGTCCAGATAACAGCAACATAGAAAGGAATTTTTGCACCTCGATGTTATTAATTATGTAACATGTGCAATGCCAATCTGAATAATAAATTTCAGATAACTTTTGGCTGATATTTGCTGAAAATTTGCCGCTTTAATTAAATCCAAAACTGTACATAAAATTAAATTTTCATTATGTTTGGACGCTTTAATTAAATCAAAATTTTAAATAAAATTAGATATTTATTATGTTTGGGCTCTTTACTTAAACCAAAAACTTTAAATAAAATTAAATATTTGGTATATTAGGGGGAAGGAAAACTCACTTCTGATAACATATTGAATAAATGTCAGTCGACATTGTATTAATAGTATTAATGGCTTTTCAACCTAAGACGCTCCGCGGACCATTAAGAAAATTTTGTGAAATCCTATCATTATTGTTTTATATCTCAAAAAGAAGCACTATAAAACCACTTTTAAATCCAAAGAAATGGAAAGAAAATCAATTAATAGTAAATGATTAATTAATTAATTATTATTATTATTACTATTAATGTTATCATTAAGAGTATTGCTATTAATATTATTAGTATTATTATTGGTATTGGTATTATTGTGATTGGTATTGTAGAGAGTTTATTATTATTGGTATTAAAAATATATGTATATAATTTAAAGAAAATATGCATACAACACTATATTTAAAATAAAATAATTATAAATAATCGTAAGATTGTTAAGGGCCACTGTTTTTTTATATTATCGGAGTTAGATTTAAACTAAAATATACATATTATAGACTAACTCAAAAGCTAATTCGAGAACAAATTTTTTTAATAGGGGGAGATATGTTGAGGATACATAAATAATAGAATAAAATAATTAATAAACGTATAAAATGATTGGGGGAAACAATGATAAGTGATTAAGATGTGGTTCTGGAGCTTAATAAAAAGGGAATGAAAAAGAAATGTTGAACAACGAGAAAGGAATAAGAGAAAGGGCATCTCTAAATAAATTATTTATCTGGACAGCTGTCAGTGATTATAGAGGCCCATAGGGAATAGCGTTAAAAGATATCAGAAATTCTAATTGACATCAATAAGTATTATTGGATGATGGAGTATAAAAAGGAAGCGCAATTGGAATAAAAAAACAATATTGCAAAAGACAAAGACAAAAAGAAATTAAAGAGAAATTTGAAACAGAAATTAAGCAAGGTCAAAACAAAGTAACTAAATCAGAGTTACCGATCTCAGAAACCCGTCACAGTAGTCAAGTGATTGTGAAATCCAATTGATCCGAAAAGTGCTATTCTTCTCGAAGGGTCGTAATAAGCACCAAATTTTGATTGATATTATAATTCGTTGTGTCATTTTAAAGTGGAGATAAAGTGTATTAATCAATAAAGTTAAATCGTTTGGAGTTCATTACTGTTGTTTAAAAGCACGCTTGGAGTCAGATTGACAATAATTCCTATTCGAATTCACCGACAACCCCAACACCAGTAAGATGCTTCAAAATAAAATACTAAACATCAATTCTGCTCTTCAACAATTAAATCACTCCAGAAAATTTTTACATAATTTAAGAACGAATTCTAGTTTCAATAGTCTACTTGTAGATTCCGTCGAGCAAGCAAAAGCAAATGATTTTTCTTATGAATTTGAATCGGAACCTCTCAGTACACGAAGCAAGAAAAAGCTTTTAGTTTATGAAGGTGATGATGACCCTATTATTGATCCTTGCCAAAAATTCAAAATTGAATTTTATTTCACAATTCTTGGCGCAGCAATAAATTCTATTGAAGAACGATTTTAACCATTAGAACATCTTAAGTCTATATTTGGTTTGATTTACAACATGAAGGATGTAAAAAATGAAAACTCTGATGTGGTTTTAAAAGCATGTATAAAGCTGGAAGCTTCATTAAAACATAGAGATTCCAAAGAAATTGATGGTAATGATTTGTTCATTGAATTTAAATCATTATGTACCCATTTTGAAACTGACAACTCCACTGGAAGCTCTAAAATACATTTGTGCAAAGCAATTGACAGACTGCTATTTTAATGTAATCATTGCGCTCCGGATTCTATTAACTTTTCCAGTTTCAGTAGATAGTGCTGAAAGGAGCTTTTCAAAGCTAAAATTAATAAAAGTTATCTTCGAATAACAATGGCGGATGATTGATTAAATGCATTGGCTTCCTTATCAATTGAACAAGAAATATCAAACAGCCTAGACATCATTGATTTAGTGAAAGATTTTGCGAAAATGAAGGCAAGGAAAGTGAATTTTTAATGAAAATTATAATCATGTCCTAATTTTTTATTTTCACAATTATTATTATTTACTGAATTTATATTTAAAATTCATAAATGATTACATGTATAAATGAACATATTTTATATTTTACTCAATCGACAATTTTTTATGAAATACCTACACATTGAATTAAGAAATGGAAATGATTAAAACATTATGTTTCAGTTGACATTCTTTAAAGTAGACGCTTCGTAAAAGTTCGCCTAGGGCGAATTGCTTGGAAAACATTTCTTGAGCCGCCTATGGTTATGATAGTGTAATAAAATATGATAAACCCCAGTATTAATATCTTGATCTATAATGTGGGGTTTATGGTCTGAACAACCTTGACCCCAAATATAACTTTTCTTCGCCCCCAATGGTTCCTTGTTGCTAAGCAACGTTGGTAATGTAACCACTGGTTTTGAGATCGCCAAAGTTGAGCGCCACACTGAAACTACTCTGGCCCGACCTCAAGGTTGGTTCAACGCACTACCGATGGAAGGTTAACATGCGCTTTCTTTTTGTGGTCCCTTACTGATGTTGAATAGCTCTTAAATTATTACTCGGCTTGTTTCTGATTCGAATCTATTCCGTGGGGATTAACACAAGTTCAAATTTATTTAGTTGGTATTAACATAATTCAACCAAATTTCTAAAAACATTCACAACTATTTATTGAATAATAGAGTAAGAAAATGTCCGAATGATTAGGAGTCTTTCCCCTGAGCCGCTCTACGCTTAGCTCGTTCAGATTTTCCCGGCCGATGCTTGGAGGCGGGCTTCGAGGTTATCGTGGCATCTCTGTAGGCTAACTGCGCTGGGGCGAAGACGAGGGGTAAGTCACTACCGCACTTTCTTGGCACGCTGACAATGCTACCTCCAGGCCCCTGATTTGTTTTCTGGCTCTGGTTGAGCTGCTTATCCTCAGCCCAACCCTTCTGCGCAGCTGTCATTTTTTGGTAAAGGCGTTTTACCTTGTCTGGTTCCACCCATGTGGCCTTGATTCGTTGGACTTCCTTAGTTAGCTGTAATATCTGTTGATAAAGATCTGCATTAGTTTTCCGCGTCCGCGTTAATTCTTGTTGTAGAATTTGATAAGGATTCATGTCTATAATAGAAACGTGATATAAATTCTGATATAATTTTATGAATTATATTTTTTATTAAGCCATGCTTGGGCCTGCTAAGTTTGTGACACTTCGATTACTCTAATTATTTATAGGACTTTCTTATGTTGTTAACCAAGCGAAAACTCGAGAGAAAATTATATTCATATTACAACGTTTAATTAGTCATGCTCGGTCCATACTGAACCACTATCTTCGTCCTGGGTATTTCCGAGGGTATGGATGCTCGCGATGTCTGCTTGGTTGTGGGTCTCTGTTCCGCATTTCCCGCGGCAATACCTTTTTCGGGACAACCAATTTCAGTCTGGGGTCATCCAAATTGAACGAGGTATTATACGGAGGGGCGTACCCGTCCGTACTCGAGATCCGACCGGCGGCTATGTCCCGGTTGACTTCTTCTAAATATCTCCTGGCCTTCTCCACTTGCCGCTCCGTCTGCCGCTGATGCTCTTCTAATCGAGCGAGCAGATATTCGGCCTGGCCTTTAATTTCTCGTACCGGGTTGCGGTCGGGCTCCCGTTTGATTGAGACGAATGGGAGGTTGGTGTCATCGCTGTTCGTTTGACCTCCCATTTGGGACTCTCTGACCGCGAGATTGAGAATCCCACGTCCCACATCGCTTACAGACACTGGGCAGCCGAGTGTGCGGGGAATCGTAGCGTGACTCGGGACGCGTCGATCCATGAGTTGTCTAAAATAAATAGGTGGATATTATTGCTAAACCTTGTCTCTGTAATACCTAATGGGTTAACCTATGGTGAGTAAGATTCCGTGAATTGGGTCGTGGGGATTTTGTGGGTTCATGGAAGTTAATTACTCGCATGTTCGAAATAAAAGAAACATGTCTACTTTACAGAGTAGTTTACTAGCTTGTCTTAACTGACGGAGTCTCAATTGCTTCGTGTCCTTCCAGCTCTCATATTTATCAATGATTTTTATCGGGATCAGTTATTCGAAATTTGGGTCACCTGATTCAGGTAAAAGTAAATACCCCAGGTTGCCTAATTAGAGTTTCAAATAGCTACCAAAATGACGTTATCTTAAGTAGGATTATTCAAAGATTTTTCTTTTCATACCTATTGACTGTGAGTTCAAAGGGATTTCATAGAAGAAATTTATACGGGGCAGGAACAATCTCAAATCGTGGTTCACTTGCGATTAATTAAATCCAGTTGAATCAATTATATAACAACAACAAAGGAAAAATCGGGTTGTTGTTTTTTAAACGAGTATAATTAAAATCGACATCAGTTAACTAAGCAACCCTTTAAAATTAAATAATGTCGAATTACAAACTTTCCATCGTCAGAAAAACGTACTTTCAGAGTCATAAATGATATTTCAACTGTTAAGCTTGTCAGTTATTTTAAATTTGAATTATTGTAGGCATCATTTATATTCTTTGGGTTTTTCTTTTTAAATTTATTACTTACAGAAAATGGCATTTCGAAAATAAATAATCAACTAAACACAAAAGGATTTTAAAATTTAAAGTATCATTTATATTCTTTGGGTTTTTTTTAATTTATTACTTATAGAAAAATGGCATTTTGCAACTAATTAATCAACTAAAAACAAAAGGATTATGAAATCAAGTTAACTTATTTTATTTTATTTGTTTTGTTTAGCATATGTCGCGATCGTCGATCTTCGAAGAGAGCTGGAATTCCTTTTACGACCAAGCCTATCTGGGCTGGATCATTAAATGCATGAGAAAAATTCAGCGTGGTTCTATTATCTGCGGTGGTTGGGTTTTGATCATTAGTACGTTCGGTGGAATAAATTTTGTAGGTTTACTCGGATAAATATATAAACAAGAGTTATATTAAACGACACAAATATTCCGTTAAATTCCAAGTCTGTATTGTCGTCGGTGTCTGTGAGCATTTCTCTGGGATAAACTTATGAGGCTGGGTCTCGTAATCACAATCAAATTTTAGTTAATAGACTATAGAAATTACCATTTTGGCTGAGGAATTTTCGCTCCATCGTAATCTCCTCATCCGGATTCTTCTGTGACCTGTCTGAAGTTCCACGTGTTGGGTGTCTGGAGTTCGAATGCATCTCTGGATAGTAGTAAAACGACAAAATGACCGCATTTATGTGAAATGCGAAATTTATATGTATATGGTTGTATTGGCGCAGTGTGTGTGTTCAAACTTTGTCTGCATGCCGCCTCGGTCGTAAAGGGCATGTCATTTCCCTTGCATGAAAAATGATCGGGTGGGATTTCTATTGATCGGCAATTTCTAAATGTCGAAACTCATGCTTCCCAATTTATTTATTCACCGATTTAGATTTCTTCATTTTTGGAATTTTGATTTCAAAACTTCTAGCAATTTTTACAAAATTTATTTTATCGTAACCGTCGTCAAATCATTCCTCGTGGGATCAGGTAGGTGTTCGATTCGCCTCGGGCTCGTAATCACTAAAAATTTTTAGATTCTAGCTTTTACAAGAGCAGGGCGTACTTCATTCGCCCTTCTTACGTTGTTCACCTCACCGGCGACATGTGGCTTCCATACTCGATTAGAACGTTTTCGGCTGGCTATGATTATTCTTTATCTTGTGGTAGTGGACATTGGATGATGCTAGTGATGAAATCCATTCGTTTATATCGTTTGTCCCTTTTTCTGAGGGATATTATTAGTTCTAATAAATGTAATTTTTTCCTTTATTTGGAACGTTGAAATGCTATCCACGAATTTATTTTTTAATGTTACGTGTTATTCGTCTCTAATGGCCGGTCATTAATTTAACTTCTCTAGATGCATTATCTCTGGAAAAAAAATGTATATATCTAACATTCATGTTAAAAATTTTTTTAAATGTTTATCAACTTCTCTTGGTCTTAAATGTTTTAACGAATTAAACTGCAACTAGTATCGGGAATTTATGGGCGCATTGCGTGATTACTCTAATTGTTTAACGGGTTCCGGAGGGTAAAATAGATGTTTAATCATTAATTTGGGATATTATTAAAACTATAAACACTTGATATTAGGATTTTAGGGATTCGAAATGATGAGTGTGGAAAACGGGATTGAAATTTTTGAATTAAATTATATGTCTTCGCCTGTAACATTATCGATTAACACTCGTGTCCTTTCCCTACAAAATTACTAGGAAACTGAAATGAAACTCGCTCGAAATGTTTTTCTACTTTCATTTTAAGGGTTATAATCAATTTGGAGTCATAAACAACACTTTGATTTAGCTGTCACATCAAATTTAAACAATTTATATATCGTGGCAAATTTTGAGTTGTAGTCAGTAATTCAAGTTAGAAGTCATGACCAATTTAGATGAATTAGAAATCATAGCAACGACTTTTTGGCATTAAATTCCCCGTCACCTTCCCTTAATTGATTCTAGGAGAATTTATGTTGATGTTACGAATTTATGAGTGCCCACTGGACTACTCAGTGTTATGAATTTTAAGCCGTTTTGTTACTATAATTTTAGGTCGAATTTATAGGAATTGAATGATGATGAAGTAGTCAAAAGACTACTCCCTCTTCAACCCAACTTCCCCTATACGGAATGAATATTTACGTTTCAGCTACTGCGTTCTCACGCCGTAGCCTTCACGGGCATGAATTATTGGCGGACTTACACCGCACTTACACAATTCGGTTGGGGTACGTATAGTTTATTGACTTGTGGTGATGTGTCGGCTGTGAGCCGGAAAAGTTTCGACATAGATGACTTAGTTAAAGCTTTTATTTGAATATAAATACATCATAATGTCATAATTGGCATTCGGCATCCCATTAATCATAAATCATAACTCTTCCCCACGCCGACGCCAAACAGAGCTCATATGAGGTTGAATGGACGCGACGTGGAGAAAGTTTTCGAACATTCTTTTACTCTCATTGAAAATTCGTCTAGTTTCCACTGGTTAAGATTGGCTGAGTTTTTTGTTACAAAAACTGATCCGAGTTTTTAAACTGATTAAAATTCTGTGAAAATGAATCGGTATATATACCTATTGTACGGCCCTAACCTTGCGTGTTAAATTTGATGTAGTAAAACAAAATTTGACCTTGTTATTTTCTGGTATATTCTAATCTTAATTTTATTATTTTCTTGATTTAATTTGGCAATTTTATTTTTTAATTTTTTAATTGAATTGTTTCCAATTCCAATTATTTAATTTTAGTTCCATTTTCATGGACTTTCGCTTTTTTTGGTAAATTGTCAAATTTTGGTCAAATTCTCATGTTCTCATGTTATTTTTATGTTTATTTCGTCCGGATCTTGTTGCACTTTGTTATTATTTTAATTTACTTTTGTGTTTTCTCGATTTTATATTTAATTGTTTCTCTCTCATATTTTAGCATGGTTAATTGATGTTCTATGGGTCTGATTTTAAATCTGCGTGTTGTTTTTTGCTTACTGTTACCTATTCATTAAAACAAAATCGTGTCTTGGCCCAACAATAATAAAAAATTTAATTGCCTTCTGGTTAAAGGAGCTAAAATAAGTGTCATTATTAAAGAAATAATTAACGAGCTCGAAAATATAAAAGTCGAAAATAATAATTTATTAGTAAAGTGTACAAATGAGAGCTCCTCAGAAATATTAAGCAAATTTTCGTTAAAAATAAAAATAATAAATCAAGAAAATAATGATGATTTCTTCATTCCAAATGAAATTCCACCAAATCTAATAGGAGGAATTAATTTGTTAGATAAATTTAATATTAAACTTATATTGAACCCACGAAAAGAAAATATTTTAATGTTGGATGAAGCAAAGCCAAACAATTTTAAAAATGATCAAATTAATCGAGATATAACTTTAAATAAAATAATAAAATACTATGAAAACATATTTATGAAACATAAATGTTATGTAGGCAAAACAAATTTAGTAAAACATGAGATATTGACGAGAAATGAATCTATTTTTATTAATTCTAGGCCCCTGACATTTCATTAAATTGAGAAAATTGAAAAGAATATTAAGAATATGGAGGTAAACGGAATAATAAGTCAATGTGAGTCTCCTTGGAATTCACCTTTAGTTTTCGTAAAAAGGAAAGATAAATATGATGTCAGGATTTGTTTAGATTACAGAGCGTTAAATGGGGTGACAGAAAGACCAATATTTCCCATTCCGAATACTCAAGAAATGTTAGATATTTTGTACAGAGCCAAATATTTCACCACCCTTGATTTAGGAAATGCTTATTACCAAGTTGAGTTACAAGATTAATCTATATTAAAAACAGCATTTTTTACAAATAATACACTGCAACATTTCAAAAGCTTATGAATAAAGTATTAAGACCATTGAATGGTAAGGAATCTGTTGCTTATCTTGGCGACATATTAATCAGTTCCACAAGCTATTAAAATTGGCCTCACACCTCCTATAATAATACGTAGAGTGGAACGCTCATTTAGGGCATTTAGAATCGCGAAGATATGGTGAACTATAACCGAACAGCAGTTGTCACGCTTATCCGTGATTAGTCTTCATAAAAAAATAAGTGGTGATATTTAATATTTTTTTAAACGAATTTATCAATTATTATTTGATAACAATGAATAACAATAAAGCTATTTTAATATGATTTGCTTAAATTATTTAAATAAATTTATTTTTGTTAATAGAATTTGTATTGTTTAAATGTTTCATTAAAAATGTTCAAACAAAAACAGAGCAGTTGACCTACCTTGTATCTTACTTCGGGTGACCTTGAATGAGCACAAAAATGCTTAAATTTTCATAAAAAGCTAGCTTTCAGATTCGTTAAAACAAATCCTTTCCGTAGTGAACTGTTTTCGTAATAATGTGTTTTCTTTATTTATAACTCGCACCTTCACAGACTTACTAATAATCTTACATAATCCTCTAAAACTCGCGTTATGTCAACAAGAATGATGACATCATTAACTTGTTAATTGTAAATTGTAAAGATCTGGTTGTTTGAACAATGAATCAAGTGATGCCCAGCATCCTAAATGCACACGTGAAATGTTTATGCAATTCACGTTGATTGTGTCATATAAAATTCACAGTCAGAACGTTTATACATTCACTTTATTCGACTTTCCAGAACTTATACATATTGACCACGAAATGATAAATTTTATTTTTACTGGTCTATGTTTGATTTGTTACAGTATCAATGCTCTTTCGCCTCATAGGGCTATGGTAAATTTATTATTATTATTATTATTATTATTATTATTATTATTATTATTATTATTATTATTATTATTATTATTGTTATTATTATTTTTATTATTATTTTTATTATTTTTTTTATTATTATTATTATTATTTATATAATTATTTATATTTATATTATTATTATTATTTTTATTATTATTATTATTACTGTTATTATTATTAGTAATAACAACCACAATAATATTTAGTTATACCTGAATAAATATGGATACCTGCAACTTCCTAGATTGGACTACCTAAATAGTCCTGAATATGAAAGATCATTAATTATGGATGGTAATTACAGTAGTGCTATTAAAAAGTTTCAAAAAACTTTCAATCTACCACAAACCGGATTTTTAAACACTAAAATTGCAAAAATGCTGGTTGCAAAAAGATGCGGAAATCCTGATTACGGCTCCAATCCGATTGGATTTAATGTGAATATCAGAACGTCCAATCGAGCGAAACGAATTTTGAAACGAGTCAAACGATATTATATCGACAATCCTCAAATGAAATGGTTGAAAAAAGATCTCACTTGGAAGTAATTGTGAAGAAACTTTTGAAATTATTCCTTATAATAATTGTTAAGAATAAAATCTTATCCTTCAAAAGGCCTTAATCGGCCTCAAGTACGTGCTATAATGACACGGGCTTTTAATTTGTGGGCAAAACATGTTGACATAAATTATACCGAAGAAACTGGTTATTACAATGATGCTGATATTATAATCGAATTTGGATCAAAGGAGCACGGAGATTCAATTCCATTTGACGGACCAAGTAAAGGAATTCAATGATTAAGATAAATTAATTTATTAATTTACAAGATTATGTACTAGCACACGCGTTTTATCCAATTGGATCATCAAGTCCACCTTATAGTAGATCAGGTGACGCTCATTTTGATGATGATGAGTTTTGGGTGGAGCAGGGTCGAGGTATTTCATCGTAATATTTCTAAAATCAATTCAATCATAAATTTATAGATGGCAGAAATTTATTGGCAGTCGCTGTACACGAACTTGGTCATTCTATGGGTCTAGGGCATTCTGCTTCAGAAACTGCAATAATGTATCCTTTTTATGTGAATCCTACAGAAGGGAACATAAAATTAGATATCGATGATATAAATGGAATGCAGAGCATTTATGGTATTAATTATGATAATAGTGCCAATTATGTTGTCAAATAGGTTCTGCATCATATAATAAAAGGTTACCACCAGTTCCCGACGTTCCAAACAATATTCCAATTTATAGTAAACGATTGTTATGTTATTAGTGAAATAATACATATTCATTCAGCATTACCAAAGTACACCACAGTTGCACCCCCAATAAATAAAAAAATCGATTTTTGTGACACTACAGTCGATGCCATTATCACTATTCGGGAGGTAGAAATTTATGTTTTCAGTGGCAAGGTAATTATTATAATTCATGGTTTTAACGTTTATAATTTGTTATATAATTGTTGAGTTAATTTTTTAAATGATTTGGCAGGAACTGTTCCCTCTGACTCCACATTCTCTTTAAATAACAACGATATAACTTAACACAGGAAAATTTTTATTGATACCAACAATTACATAACGATTCACAATTTCAAATTACTGACAGGATCCTTATGGAAAGCCACCTTTTAATCGATAAAACACTAGATATCTAAAAATCTCCTTGACCAAAGTCTGATTAGTTTTCCGGTCTTGTATTTCTTAAAACTATTTTATTTCTTTTTCACTCTCACAAAATCGTACCGTTTTTCAAAAAAATAGTAATTTTGGGTTACTCGAATTTGTCTGGGTTTTTTGCAGTTCATTTGTGTATTCGAGATTCGCTTATATAGGAATCTCCCCTCAACAACTAATCTGATTTAGTGAAATTTTGATTGGGCTCCTTGGGAACTAGTGGAGTAATTTTGTTTTTATCTTTTGGCAGCTTCGGCCGTTCTCCGGGAGAAATATTCAGCACAAATTACAATAGGGAATAACTAGTTCCTTTGATAATTAAATTTATTGAAATTGGAGAATTTCTCCCTAATTTAATTTTATTTGTTTTCGTTATTTTAATTAATTAGTATTTTAACTTTAATTAACTTTTCCTAAGGGTCCTAAATTAATTTTATATTATTTCGTACTCGTCTCGTCAGTTGGCATCGGTACATACCCATTACATCGGGAAAATATTGATTTTGATTTTTTTTTGATTATTTTTAATGAATTATTTTATTTTCCAAACTTTTTTATTTATTAAAATTTTTTTAATATACATAACCCCAACATAATTATAAGTATATTAATAATAAAATTATAATAATAATTATTATTATTAATTACATTAAATTTATTGAAGTAGTTTTTTTGTGAAAATCATATCAATTTTTATATATCTGCTATTATCTTTATCATAAATTAAAAACTTATTTATTTATATATATATATATATATATATATATATATATATATATTTATTTATTTATATTTATATTCTTTTAGACAATTTAAATTCGCAAAATATGTAAATAGCAAAAAAATATTTTAAAATTTCTAAAATTATTATTAAAAGTTTAAAGAAAATGTAATGATCATTATTTTGATGAAAAGTTAAGAAAAATTCAAATAATTTTTTGATTTTGGGAAATGATTGGCATTTCCTTTGGCAATTAATTTTGAACCCCAAAAAGAAATTGGTAGATTGCATAAAAATTCTGCGATATTCAACAAATATTGTACTTGGAATGCAGTTTTTGCTTTTTATTATTTCAGGATTTTATGAACGACCAAGAAAGAGAACTGGGGGCCCAACATGTTTTAAGAAAAAAATACATTTATGAGCTAGAGCAAGTCTTTATAACTCCTACTTACAGTAAACTACTGTTTATTTACTAGTCTATGTAAGCATAGATAAATTAATCAACAAAATCCTTCTATTTTTATTTTTGAAATATACATAAAAAAACCTGCTACTAGGCCTTTACTGAGGGGCTATATCAAATTTATACATTGCGTAATAAATGATTAATTTCATATTTCTTATCATTACATGCTTAAATTTAATAGATCCGATTTTGTCCGCCATGGTTGTCACTGGGTCGACTGTACGCCCGACGCTTATTATTATGCTAAGCACAGTATTGGTGCGCGATATAACAAATAAAGTAAATAGAACAGTAAATCCAGTTTTTAACAAACGAATCGTTTTATGATTTCGAAAAAAGCCAAGCACTAAAATTGTCAAAAGACTATATAATGTTTGTTGAAAAATTAAATGCTGATAAATTTTTTAAAATAGTATAATGGTGACGAATGAGTTTAAACCAATTAATAATAAATAAAGTTGTTCAAGAGTGAAAAATAAAGTTGAGGGCCGTCCATAACTGACTTCGGGGGATGGGGAGGGGGTGTTTAAGAACTGTGATGTCACATATTAAACTTTTTATTTTTTAAACATAATTTTATACTAATTTCAGCTTTCAAGGGCCTCCTTTTTGATACATGTTTTCCCATACAATATTAGAACAGCATTACACTAAATACATACTAAAATGTCAATAAAGTGATTTGAAACATGTTCATTTTCAAATGTGAAATACGGCTTTTTAAGTGGGGACCAAAAATTTGTGACGTTATATTTGAGGCGAGTTTAATGTTTTGTGTCGACATGGGGCGAGAGGAGGGAGGTTGTAAAAAATAATCGGCCTTCATATTTATTCCTCTGCATTTGTTAATGTGATACAATTTTTATTTAAAAAATTAAGGGATGAATGAACCGGAAATGTTTATTATATATTGTTTGTCAGTTTTAGTGAAAAAAAATTGAGTTAAATTTTTTTCTGGTACGATTTCGTGTTTTCATGTTATTCCGTTCCAGCCGATCTCTCATGAACTGCTAAACGCTCTATCACAATCGTGTCGGATAAGAGGGCTTTTATTGCATCTATGATTCCGTTTCAAAATTTTCTGAAAGGTATGACAAAATATAATGAAGAGTCATTTTTTAGAAATTTATTTTTTATGAAATTAAATTTAAAATGCATTTTTTAAATAATTTTTAAAAACTTAATTTTTCACAGAAATTTGATTTATATTTTTTCTATTGAAGTTTTTCAATTTTTGATAGCTGCAGTGGCGAATAGATTTCTCTAAGACTGTCACGTCTTGGATTTCTTATGAACTTCGAGATGGTCCTGAAGATTTAAACTACTACTGGCCGATATTGCCAAAAACCTTAGACAAAATTGATGGAGGCATAGAAAGAAAAGATCAAAAGATTTATATATTCAGAAGTGAGATTAAAGAAATGTTTGGAAAAAAATTACTATTGCTTTATGTCATTTAGAAAATCGATTCTGGTTATTGGAAGACAACACAAAATTGTCAAATCCAAATTATTTTGATGGTCTGCCCTTAGAAGTCCTAGGGCTTCCTGCAAACTTGGAAAAAATCGACACAATATTTCGATGGGATTACAATAAAGCCATCTACATAATGGCGGGTTACAAATACTGGAAAATAAATGAAGCCTCTGGAGAATTCGGATACGTTTATCCAAGATATCCTAGATCCATTCATTCAGTGTGGAAAGACTTACCCTTACCACTCGATGTTGCTTATACAGGATTGCATGGTTAAAATTGATATTATTTTACAAGTAAATGAGGAAATATTTTCAGGGAAAACGTTTTTTATCAAAGGTAAATATTTCTATGAGTTCAACAATTTGGAAATGAAAATTGTTGAAGGCGGCCCAAAGCCGTTAACGCCAGCTTGGATCGGATGTAAGAAATACAGTTGATTCTAGGACTTTGTACGCATTTAATTGTCATTGGAGTATACAAATACAAATATAATTTCAGTGATAAATTTAAATCAGATTTAGTGTTTTAGACGTTAGAATTTACCTAAATTAAAATTCATTTTTTCAATTTTAGTGGATTTGTAGATAAATTAATGGATTCATATGGTTACAAATTTTCCACATCACATCGTTAAGACCCAAGGGTCAACATAAGTAGGGCCAAATGGTCATGACCCTGCTGACAATGGCCCCATGAAACAAAAGTTATTCATTTCAATTCAAGCCCAAAACATGCAAGAATGTTTTCATATATAAAATGCAGAAAGAATAATTGAAAATTAATTTTTATTTTATTCAATTTTTTAGTTGTTTCAGAATGCGGCAACAGATTTATGATTTGTTTCCCTTTCTAGGTTCACTATCTTAAAGTCGACTTTAATTTCCATTTCCAAAATGCCTTGCAATTTATTACTTCTCAACCGTAAATATGTCAACTGTGATATTCCAAAAACATACGCCAGCTTCAAGTCAATGGAGAATTTTTTGAGTGAGATGAATTATGTGGTGATGCGATAAACGACAGAACTTCTCATTTACGATTCAACGCTTTTAGCATACGTCATCTGCATGTTTATTTTGTTGTTTCGTTAATCAACCATTGAGTTAAATAGAAATAGAAAGAAGTAACATTTGTAAAAATTATATTTCATTTCATTAAAAAAATAAAAAACTTGACTATATTTGTGGATCAGTAGGCCCACAACATATTTCCGGTATCCCTGTGGGCCAGTCCAGCACTGTATGTGACCCTCAAAGTTATGATGCATTTCTAAAGTGGCCCACAAGATCATTTTACTTGGCGGGTATAGATATAATAAAATAAACAAAATTATTTGAAATATAAATAAAGTATGCTCTCTTCAATGAAATTAGCGGTTTATTTTGTTGGTACATTAGGTGATTGCCGTGGTAGGCTTTTTATTTAACTTAATTAATTTTGTTTTAATTGGTATTATATATTTTTATTATTGTTCATTTAGTGTTTTTCTTTCATTTTCAATTTCTGCTCGCGGTACATGTGTTTGAGTACGACTGCTAAACTACTTAACTTTAATCATTTGGATTGCTTTAATGTTATAAATAATTATGGGTTTTTATAATTTTTAGAAAATTTCTTTATAGCTATTTTTTTTATATTATTAATATTTTTAACCAATCAATTAACAAATAAATTCCACTTTAAATTATTATTACTTTATTTAAAATAATTATTTTAAATAATTTAAAATATTTCAATGGATATCGAGTGTTTAATTTGCTTTTCATCAATGAATATAAATTCTGTTGTAAAATTAGAAGACTGTGGGCATTTATTATGCGGAGATTGTGTAAAGGAATGGCTTATTACTAATTCAACTTGTCCATTAGACAGAGTGAAAGTTCAATCTATAAAACTTCTTAAAGAAATAAAAGAGACTGTCATAAAAACAAATTATTTTTTTGACTTAACAAAAACAATTAATCAAATTAATTCTTGTTTTCGTCACTCGTCAAATATTTTCCAATTTAAATCTTTCTCAATAGATTTTCAATCGGAAAACGAAGAAATATCACAAATCGAAATCAATGAAAACTTATCAAAATTAAAACAAAATATTTTAGAAACAGAAATAAATTTCCCAAGGCTTTTAGGTTTTGTTGACAACATTTGGAAAATTTTACACGCCATATGTTCTAATAAGCCTCATCTTTTTTTAGTATACAAATTCGAAAAGCAATTAAGTTTATTAATGTCTAACAAAAACCAGAAAATGAATATTTATAATTTAATAAAAGAATGCGTTTGTTTGTATCGGCATAAATTTATAAGTCACATCCAATTTCGCAAAAATTTTAAAATACTGTCAGAAAATTTAGATAAATTAAACAAACAATCCGAAAATTATACGGAACTATTTCTATGGTTGGTACAGGAAGTTTGCGTTTCATTTAACACTGTCGTATTAAAACAAATGAATAATATTTTCCCGGACTTGTTGACTAAATACGACAATTTAGACTACCCCTTGTCACTAATTACTAACAAAAATAATAAATTTAAAAACTATAAAAAGGAAACTGCATTAGTTTTACCGGAAGATTGTGAAGAAAACAGCAAAAAATTCATTTTTAATGATAAATTGCTAACGATAATTTTTAGCCTTAAAAGCTTATTGGGGTTAGTTAAAGATAATTTTAATAAAGCCGAATTAATAAAACTTTCGTCAATAGAACGAAAAACTATTCATTTAAGCTTGGATTTTATTCACAGAGAATGTGAAAAATGGAAGCGTTTTAATTCCCTTTATTTGACAAACGAAGCAACAAATTTCAATGAATTGGTGGAAAGTGCTTCAAAAATAGAAGAAAGCTTAAAACGATCGGGAATGTTCTTTCAATTTTATATTGAAGATACTGACGGCGAAAATTATTCTGAAGCCACAAAAAATTTCAAAGATATGTTAAAAAAGGAACTGGAATTTATTTGGAATAGCTGTGAAGAAGTTGAACCTTGTGATAACATTTATACTATTAAAAATATAGCAAAAAAAATCGGTTTGATTATTGAAATTTTATGAAAAACACATATTTTACTTTTATTTCAAGTAATTTTATTTATTTTATTATGTTTGTACCCGTCATTATTAATAATTCTTGCTATGACTTCCTTAGTTACCGCTACAGTGACTTTTAATCAAAACTTTAAATTCATTTAAAAAACGTTTTTAGTAAGTTTTAAACGAAATACAAATTGACCATACTTTTGTGGGAAGATAGAGCGTAAAATTTAATGTGTATCTTGTGTGCTATTTTTTATTAGAATTGTAACCTATTTCAATCAGTCGCTTGACATCGAAAATTGTATTGTTAGGGTTCATCGTATCTAATTTTTTTGTGGCGTACCCAATCAATCGTGCTGTATCTATAAATACAACATAACTGGGTGTTGTGCGGTTTCCTTGAACATTAGGAATATTTTCAGCCTTCAATGTTGAAATACACCAACTTCAAATCTCACCTCCATTAATCCGAAGAATCCAAGTACGCAGCTTATCTCCTCGAGTGAAGATGATGGCCATGAACCATTGAGTGAGCATCGAGCCCCTGTATTATATGGAAAGACGAGACAGGCCAAGAACTCAAATCGAATGTCACCCGAGTGAGAGATGCTAACATAAGAATGCCTCAAAGGAAATATTTCCCCGTAGACATTGATGAGAGTAGTGAAGAGAGCGAATGAAGTTTTCCAATCATCGTCATACACCTTTGAATTTTCAACGCTGAAATCTAATTGAAATCGTGAATGAAATTAAAATTCGGAATAATTATTCAAAGAAGAGTCGAGGATGTAGGCAGAGGCAAAAAAGCCTGCTGAATGTTTCGATCTAGTTTCATATCAAATCCAAATGTTGAGTTATAATTTTATTTGGTTCGGTATGAACTGTCCACGTGCTCTTTAATTAATAGTGAAATAACTCAACACAGGAAAACTTTTATTCAATACCAACAATTTCATAGCGATTCAAATGTTTCTTTTACAATATTGGCTGGAATCACCACGGGAAGCCGACTTTTCTTTTACAGTTTATACTGCGAGGCTTTAAACTTCATCCTCATCTGAAGAGATTGATTTGATAATTTTTACCCAAATATCTAAATGAATATAGCCGGCGGGAAAGTGATTTAAAATCCACATAAAAATGTCCGTTTAGGATTGTGAATAAGACTGTCAATGAATGATCCGAGAAAATTGGGTTATCGACAGAAAATATTTTATATACAAGTAGTGAACCGTGATGGGTCAACCCCCATGTATAAGTATAAATGTACTTCTACGAGAGACCTATAAAACTAAGTATAATGATGTCATACCATCAGCAGATCTACGTAGTGTTGGGGTCAGAGCCAAAATTAAAACAAAAAATAGGAACAAATTAAAACTAAAATGATGAAATAAATCACTTTTAGTTTAATCTTGAGTATCTCGAGCAAAGATGGTAAAAATAATGGTGACTGCTTAATATTAAATCAAAAAGAAAGACTTAAGACGAAACCGCCGAAGCATACGAATGTAATCTCACAATTCTCAGCTCAGAAGGGATAGATGTCAAGAGTTCAGTAATAGAATAATTTCAGGTTAAAGTGCGTAAGTCCTTCTATCGGCAGCCAATGACCGGGAAAGCGAAGGTCCTTCGAGGAGTAGCACTAGTAGTAGCGCTCACCTGCTACAATGGCATGAGTACGTAACGGTTTATCCAAATTGTGCGGTGTATTGGGAAAAGATGACCCTAGCGTATAGGAGTGATAGGCATACCACCATGGTGTTGGGCTCAGAGCCAAAATTAAAACAAAAATTACAAAACCAATTTAAACAAAAAGGTGAAAATTGTATAAGTTAGAACAAAATGATTAATGTAGTTTTGAAATTGTCAATATGGCTGCCGTAACATAAGCATTCACCGCAAGAAGAAACCAAAAATAAAATAAAACATATTAATTAAAACAAATTAAAAATATAACAAAAATTAAATAAAACAAATAATTAATTAAAATTCGGAAAAATGCCTACAGATGCAAAAAGAAACATATGAAAAATAAAATAAACTGCCAAAACCTTGCAAAATAAGGTTTAGAAAAAACACAGGCAGAAAGGCGACCAGAAAACAAAATATTGGGGTTTAAAAATAATATATTAAGAAAACAATAATAAAAATAAAATCCAACAATAAAATATTAATATATCAAAAAATAAAGAAAAATATATAAAAAATTACAAAATATTTTGAAATTAATAAAATACTTAAAAAACCCTAAAAATGGCGAAAAATCGCCCATTGGTCGCACACAGGCACAAAAATACTATATATACGGCAGTCATTTTCATAATTTTCAGACATTTTTTTCAGTCAGGTGACTACTAGAAAAATTTTTATACATTTTTAGACTAGCAGTGAATCATTGTTAGACCAAATTTTGTATGCCAATTTATGCCAATTTTTCAAATCTGGTTGCATGACTGTGGATTGTAAGTACTGTTATTTTTTGTATAAATATATATTTCGAAGTCTTGTTACTTTGATTTTATTCTGGATGGTCGTGGAATCTTTTGGTGCCACTGACAAGTCCCCCTAAAATCTTATTTATAATAAGTATTTCAATAGATGGTCCATGGGACGGATCTCGGGCCGGCTAGTGGGTGAAAACCCTTAGTTGAGCTCGTGGATCATGCCTCGTGGATCCCTCGGCAGTCTGCAGTCGGGTCTGGCGATAATGCACAGGACCGCTACGCAGGGCGCCGTTGTATGCTCGGGGCGGCTACTGAAAAGTGGCCGGAACGAGTCGAAATAAAATTCGGGAAGTGCGACTTTAGTTAAGCGGGAATAAAGTTTTGTAGGGAAAATTTAAAACTTTGTCAGAAAATAAATCAGAAAATCAAATAGGAAAGGATAGGATAGGTTAGGAATGTAAATTTGAAAGTAGTTTTCCAAAAGTTGAATGATCTAATCTAACAGAAGAGAGTAGCGTTTATTGAAGTGATCGCAGAGGGTTGTAATTACTTAAAATCATGGGAAACGCACCGTGAATTAAGGAATTGTTGATAAAAATTCTAATATAGGGAAAGATAAAGGTAAATTAGGAAAAATGTAGTCGATTCCGTGATTAAACAAATGAAATAGGAAATTTACCTAAAAATAAGGGAGGAACGCTGCTCAAATTTTTGAAGGATACATTTATAAATAATGGGTAAAGATGATAAATATGTCTGGAAATTGTAGGAATAGACGAGTAAGGACCAGGACATAGAAAAAGAAAGACGTAAGACCTTCCATCGGCAGTCCAGGACCCGAAAGTGAAAATATCATGAGGTGTAGTTCTAGTAATGGAGCTCACCTGCTCATGAATTTTCAACCCTTATGTACATTACCAACATGGCACTCACCATGGGTACATAGGAGGGATAGAATAATAATCTTGCTGGCGTTTAGGGGGTAGATACACAAAAACCCTAGAAAAAATAAATAAAAACCAACCCTATTCGCCAACATGATTTTGGGGGCTCAGCCGGGATGAAACTAATGTCAATTGAAAAGTCAAAAATCAAGTGAAACTTAAAAATAACAGAAAGTTTTAGCAATGAACCCGCATCCAATAGTCAAGTAAAAACTATGCCGATAGGATCGAAATAAGGATAACATGAACCTGGAAAGAAATTGCGAGAATAGCAAAATACCAAAAGTTAAATCATTAGAATAAATATGTCGGGACGACATTTTAAAAATCGATAGGGGACGACCGAACAAAACTCTACAATAATAGTATTACAGGCAACTCTTAAAAAATTGAATAATAATGTTAATAAAAGTAACAAAGTGGTAAAAGTATCGATAATTAAAAATTGGAATAATAATAACAATAATAATAATAATAATAATAATAATAATAATAATAATAACAGTAGTAGTAGTAGTAGTAGTAATAATTGTAATAAAGATAATAATAATAATAATAATAATAATAATAATAATAATAATAATAATAATAATAATAATAATAATAATAATAATAATAATAATAATAATAATAATAATAATAATAATAATAATAATAATAATAATAATAATAATAATAATAATTATAATTATAATAGTAATGATGGTAATAAAAGTGATAATAATAATGGTATTAATAATAATAATAATGGTGATAATAATAATAATAATTATAATGGTAATTATGGTAATTATGGTAATAATAGTGATAATAATCATCATGATAGAGATAGTAATAATGGTAATAATAACTGTACTAAAAATTATTTTGAGCTTTTGTTGTATGATAAAATTATTACATTGTACGTAAATATTTATAAAGTATAAAAGCATGGATAGGTAAACTGAATGATTGATGAAAATTATGAATGATGAGGTAGAAGTATAATATGATAAATGTATATAAAATAGAATGATTGAATGGTATGGAGTTTGATGAAGTAAAAATATGGAGTGAGAATGTGGAACGATGGGGTCTAAACAAAAATTAAAATAACAGACAAAAATATATAAAAAGACAACCATAACAATAAGAATTAAACCGACGTGAAAATGATAGCAATAAAAAACGATAAATAGAGGAAAATAGTTATTAGCAGTAAACTGATGACGGAATAGAAAGACCGCGAAAAATATCACAGAAAAATGAATTCCGACAACAGTAAAAATATAAATATCGAAATGAAATGAAAGAGAATGAATAGAGTCAATGAAAAATACAAAATGAATAAATATCGAAACAATGAATAATATCATCGATAAACCAATGGCGATAATAGAAAACAAAAAATCGAAAAATAAAAAGGGTAAAACCACTAATTATACCAAAAGAAAAAATACAGAGACAACAAATAACAGTTGAATGAGAAAATTAACGTCATTTAAGACATACAATTGTAAACTACAACCCAAAAACAGCAATTAATCGCATTAGTAAAGACATATATATTAGTAAAAAGGAATAAAACATGAATGAAAGACAAATAAAAATTAAAAGCGAATGAAACTAAACACAGCAAAGAGAAAAAATTGAAGAGCGCAAAACAGTTGAATGAATACAGAGACAATGTTAATAAATTGAAAGCTATGCGGAACTAGCGAATGAAAGATCAAAGACATAGAAACAATTTAAAACATCATGGATAAATTATAACGTGGGAATGACAGAAAATAGTCGAAAAATAAAATCGACACAACGAATAATACCCGATACGCACAATAAGGATGATAATGGTCGGTATTCAAACTGATATTGTTAAAATATATAACGAACAGCATAAAAGTCAAAAGTAAATTACAATAGTAAATGTACAAAGTAAAATGATAAAATAAAATACAATACAATAAAAGTGTCAATAAGGGAATATAAAGATAACAAAACAATAATAATAAAATGGAAGGTAATGGCAGTGAATTGCAGCAAAATATCGAAAGTCAAAGTGTAAACAATAAACACAAATAACATTGAACAATTGAGGAACGAGAACAGCGAATAACATAACAAATGAATATAGAAAACAAAGAATGGTAACACATTTATATAATGAGATTGAATCAGAAGGAATGAGAATATCGACAAACGAAATAAAAAGGGAATGAATAAAAATCGTTGAATTATATACAAAATAATAAATAGCATGAAAGTAAATATGATAACAACTAATAGTGGCAAATGTAAAAAGAAAACTGATGCTGAAAAATAGCGAAAAGCACCAACATTAACTTTGAAAATACTCGGCAAAATTTAAACTAAAGTAAAATAAATTAACATTCAGTGACAGTAGAAAACAACGAAATTACAAAATAAAATAGATATACATCAAGGAGGGAGCATTAAAATGAAACTAATAAGATAATGAATAACACCAAAATGGCAAGAACGTGTCGAAGGAGGTTGACCAATGCAGAGGCTAAAAAGCAATACCAGTAATAGACCAAAAATTAATAAATTAATTAATTAATTAATATCGAAAAGGGTGAAATAAGAATACTAATCATAAATAATAGCAAGTTTGAGAAATTGAACGGGGAATAACATAGTTGAATGTTATAATAACGGATAATTAATGATATCAAAAAAATCATAAATTGAAATCGGAAAATATTGAAAAGAGGAGGTGTGTGAAAAGACAACCAGTGAGAACTTAGACCAAATATCAAGGGTACAGAGAAATAGTAAATAAAGCCGACCTAAATAAGCAATATCACGCGATAGAACAACAAGTCAAACAAATAATAGGCGCGGTTAAAGATGAGATTCATAAAGGAGTAGAATACACACACGAATGTTGTATTGGTCAAATAAAGTGAGAATATAAGTGGTTATGCTCCCCTGTGGTCACTTCAGTACTGTCGACAATGTGCTGAGACAATGAAAACTTGTGTACTTTGGAAAAATAACATTGACGAAAAGTAGTCGAGTATTATGATTAAATGATGTTGAATTAATAAAAGTATAGCAGTTGGCCCTTCCTGCGCCTATATCTCTATATATAAAATATGAATATGTATATGTAAAAATAGAAAAATGATGAATGGAGAAAGTTAAAAAATGAAAGTGTCCCGATCATCCAGAATAAAGTTCAAAAAGGTGTAAAATACATTTGAGCTACCTTCGGGTAGTACGTCTGAAGCCAAATCGGGAGGGGATAACCGATCACCCAGAGGAGAAGTATAGGACGACCTTCCGGAGAGGTTTACCTAGTTGAGAAGCTACTGTGGTAAGGCTGATCACCTTATCGTTGCAGTAGTGGATCAATGAAGCCGTTTTTGTATTTTAAAGCTGGGGGGTAGGTGAAGAACTCTTGAAGAGGCAGAATGAGAAGCGCGCGTGTGAGAAATAAACAAAAGAATAAATAAAGAAAATGGAAAAGGATACCAACGAAGAAATAATAAACGAGCCCAAGTAAAGAATAAATAAAAATACGAAAACAAAAATGATCAAGAAGCAAGCAGAAAGATGTATTAACAAACCAAGGATTATTAATCAGTAGTGAGGAAACGAAGCTTAATTGTAATAATGGCCAAGTTGCAACTCGGAGACAGGTATTAACGGAACCTGATCTCAAATAAGGGACATGTATTAACGGAACATGAACCCCATGAGATGTGTATTAACGGAACACAGTCTCAACTCGGAGACAGGTATTAACGGAACCTGATCTCATATAAGAGACATGATCTCAATCGGAAATTAAGGGGATGCATAGTAATAGAACACAGTCTCAACTCAGATTAAAAGGGATGTGCATTAACGGAGCATAATCTCAACTGGAATTAGAAAAGACATTTGACAAAGAGACATGGTCCACGACTATAGAAGAAAATGTAAATTGTGAATGAGGAAAAAGAAATAACGAGAAACCAGTAAAGGAAACAGAATGAATCAATAAAATAAATGATGAGAAAATATCCGTGCAAGGAGAAAGGAATATATTATACGAAAACGATAACAGATAACGACATTAAAAACAAAAATTTAAGAAAACGGAAAACAATGTAACCGATGATAACGAAAGCAACTAAGCCGAAAATTATTTGGATGAGTTAATGGTATAAATTGTACTGGTGTTAACTTAAAAATTGTATTATTTTCAATATTTACAATTTCGTTTGAGTTCGAATTAAAATCCAAAGAACACACCAAATATTATAACTATAAATTTAACAAAACGTACTACATTGATTTCCTTAAAATTCAAAATACCAACAATAATTTCAAAATCAATTTTATCCATGCTGTTTAAAACCTTAAACAAATCACGGTTCAATTCCTCAATTCGATTAGGATAGATAAAACTCTATATAAATGTAATAAATACCATTTTATTCGATAAAAGCAAAGTCAATTTAAGATTATATTACAAATAAAATATCTATTCCATATGCCGTAGCTCAAACCTAAAATATAAACGTTAGTCTTTAATAAATAATTAAAACAGTAATCATTACGAAACAAATCAGTTAAAATAAACGTCATTTAATAGCTACTAGAAAACAGCACTCGGTTAAAATAAATTGTATGAAAATTAATACTTAACATAATCTTTTATATGAAAAGCAGAACTATTTTCAGTTTAGTGTTTAGATTTTGTTTATTGTAACTCAGATTCAGAATTACTAAAATTATTAATCTAACGAGCTGCTGATTTTTAGAGCCTCAGACCTTTTACTAGTCATCATTATAAAATTAGAAAACATAAGATAAAAGTTCAAAATTACTTTTAGCATGCTGAATGAGAAATCTGCTATACAGCCTATTGAAATTGATAATAATATAAATTTAAACAAACTTAATTTTAAAATTAAAAAAGGCCAATAAAATTAGTTTCATTAAATTTAAATACTTTATTATATTTAATTTAAATTACTTTTATTACATTATTTATAGTTATCATCAAAGAAAATTTCATTTTCTTAAATTTTAAATCAAAACAAGTACAGAATGATAATAACCATAACAAATTGCCAGTTTCTTGACTTAGTTGGTAATTACTAAATTATATAGAAAATTTTATTTTTGTAGATTTGGAACGATATTAAACAAAAATTAACTGCAGTAAAAACAAAATTGACGAAAAATATTGATTAGTAGCAATCAAACATCAAAAATATATTAGCAAATATTAAAAAGTTAATAAAAACATAAAGAATTTAATAAAAAACAATGACAAATATAACAAAACAATAAAAACTGAAAAATTAGCAAAAACTACCAAATTGACTCCATATTTGTAGCAAAACATGAAATTTTAAAAAATAAATATCAGAATCAAACTCCAAATAAAATTGGAAACTTTACTAAAAAGTGGTGGGTTACAGGGTTTCAAATCTTGCTTATCCTCCTGGTGACCCTAGTAACGCCATACAAAATGATGCTGACCGCCACTTGGCACCCGTTGCTAAGCAACGTTGGTAATGTGTTCAAGTGGTGGATTGCCCGCAAAAATTGAGTACCATTAGCTAGTACTATAGTTGCTCGGACAACCCTCGGGTTCACGAGCTGTCGATAGAAGACCTATGCTCGCTTTGTCCTGTCCCTGTTTGCCTGTACTTCGACTGATGCTTCGTTCGGGTGACATGTCTAAAACGTTTTTATTATTATCTCCGTTAACTTCACCATGTTAAATTGTTAAATGAACAGGGCCTATGTCACTGTTGAGTGTGTCATCTAATTTAATCTTATCGAGTTCTAGTGGCTTTCTATTTGGTCGGGATTCTTTCGAAACGGGCGGCCTATGCTGGCGAAATTCATAATACACGGGTGGTAAGTCTATTGATCAACTTGTTTTATTTAATTAGGCAGGATAATATTAAGAAATTGCCGAGTTGATATTAGGGGTGGCGACTATGTTGATGGAGATAGCGTCGAATGCAAGTGGGGATTTTAAGGATTTTGCATCTGTATTATATCTTATTTCGTTTGTTTATTTATTTTCTATTTTTCGGGCTTTCTAATATAAAATTTGTTGTTCGACCGAACAACTCTTATCACCATATCTTATAATACAAGTTTATGGATTCTTTAAATCTAATATTGACGTTAATTTCATTTAACAATACTATAATTAGGTGATCGTTTGAAGGCGAGAGCGGATGTCGAATCGATGAAGCGTCGACGTATGTTTGGCGTTTCCCGTAACTTCCGGCAGATCTTGTGGCTTAAACGGTTGAAAGGAAGTGAGACTGTTTATTGACATCCGATGATTTATAACATTTCATTTTCAGGATTATCGATTGACGGATTAGTCTGAACTTATTTGGGTAAGCTATTATGTAGATTGATCTGAACATATTTTATCACTATTTTTTAGAGAAAACTAGGTATCTCGATTGAAGCCTTCAAACAGATGGAATTTTTATGCCGTTGCAATGTTTTCGTTTATGGAATTTATGTATTCGACACTTTCTCGTGAGTTAACTATTTTTGTGATATTAAAATAAAACTTTTTCCTCATTCTAAACGTTTTATTAATTTGATTTAAACCATCATTTATTTGTTTCGTCTAGGATCGTTTTAATCTAGCCTCTGAATTTGTTTCATTTTCTAAGAAGACTTTGTTTTAAACCTATAAATCATGATAGTTTAGATTACAGGACAGTTTTAGTAACATTTTGGTTGTTATTTACACTACTCGGTTTTCTCATATATTTACTTCAATTATTTTAATCGACCTGTTATTTTGACTCTATAAAACTACTGTAATATTAACATCATGCTATTAAATCCGTGAATCTAATTCTACTTTATTCTTATTCAAGGTTTATTTGATTTCTACTAATGAAACTATTTTACTTTCGTTCTAATTGTTTAGTTATAATCATTGAGTACCTTAGTTCAATCAACATCGTTCTTTAGTTCAGTTATTATTAATCAAGTAATTTTATATTGGTTAATCAACAAATTATTTCAATAAAACTTTATTTTTAATCTATAAATTACGTTAGATTTAGTCGTCTCAATTGAGTAAATTTAACAAATAAAGTAGGTATTTTTACGTACAATTTCTTAAGTTTAATGAAAATGAAACAAATTCAGTTTGACCAACTAGTTATTTATCTTTAGTTAACAATTAAAAATCTAATTTAGCTGAGTAAATGAGTTATTTATCTATGAAATTTTCAAGTATAATATTAATGATTCGCTTATTCCACATTATCGATTTTAGTTAGTTATATCAACGATTTAATTTGTTTTATTCCCGTACCCTTTCCCTTTAATAGGCCTTAGGCGCATTTTATGTTCATATTATATTTATTGAGTGCGCACTGGACTACTCGGTGTGATGATTTTAAGCCGTATGTAATATGATTTTAGGTCGATTTTACAGAACTGAGAAACGAGGAAGCAGCCAGAGACTTCTTCCTTATTCCTCTATTCAGCTATAGGGATGAATATTGACGTTACGACCGCTGCGTTGCGCACGCTGAGTCTTCACGGGTACATATCATTGGCGATTTTCCACGCACTTACATGCATCTGTACTATGTAGATTTTACTATCTTGCGTTATGTGTTGGCTGTGGGCCGGAAAAATTTCGACATTTTTATTTATAAAAGCAAATATATTTGTAAAACAATTTAGGTATATTAATAATATTTATTAATTATACAACAATTCAACAAAATTACCCTTCATTGACCAAAATACCAAATATCATCATATTGCATCAAAATAACATAAAACAAAATGCCACTCTCCCCACGTCGTCGCCAAGCAGAGCTCTATAGAGATGCTATGGACGGGACGTGGAAAGAGGGTTCCACCATAAATAATTCTCACCTAGAAAAATTTTAAGATTTCCAAGATAATCTGAAAATAGTTTAAAATAGTTGAAAACAGTTTTAAAATTGGCTTCAAGATTTGAAAATATGGTTAAGTTAAATGTGAAAATGGATCAGTATATATACCTAATTTTTTGGTGTGTGAAATTTGATGTAGTAAAACAAAATTCGACCTTGTTATTTTCTAGCAAATTCTATTATTTATTTTCATTATTTTTTGATTTATTTTTTATAATTTTTCATTTAGAATTTTTATTGAATTATTGCTAATTCAAATTTTTCGATTTAAGTTTCACTTTAATGAACTTTAATTGATTTTTTCAATTTCGTCGAATTTGTTGTGTTTTCTTGTTGTATTTGTGTAGGTATCGTGCGGATCTTGGTGCATTTTGTTATCGTTTTAATTTATTTTGTGTTTATTAATTTATATTTAATTCTTTTATTTCTCAGATTTTATAGGGTTTAATTGGTGTTTCCTGATTTATTTAAATCTGCATGTTATGTTTGCATGTGTGTTTCTGATCCATTTAAACATTCTCAAGGCCGCTTACGTTCTGGCCCAGCAAAAGAAAAGATCGGAATCATTTAAGTTAGTGCAAAATACCCAGATTTGGAAAACAAATGTAAGCGGTTTGTTTTTCCTACTGTTGGGCCAGAACATAAACGGCCTTGAGAAATGTTTAAATGAATCGGTAATACACACGCAAATACAACATGCAGATTTAAAATCAGACCCATAAAACACCAACTAACCATGCTAAAATACGAGAAAGATAAACAATTAAATATAAAATCAAGAAACACAAAAATAAATTAAAATAATAACAAAGTGCAACAAGATCCGCACAAAATAAACATAAAAATCACGAAAACCTAACAATTTGACCGAAATTTGACAATTTACCAAAAAACGCAAAAATCCATGAAAATGGAATAAAAATCAATTAATTTGGATTGGAAACAATTCAATTAAAAAAATGCAAAAGAAAAATTGTCAAATTAAATTACAAAATAATAAAATTAAGATTAGAATATACTAGAAAATCACAAGGGCAAATTTTGTTTTACTAAACCGAAATTAACACGCAAGGTTAGGGTCGTACAATAGGTATATATACCGATTCATTTTCACATAATAAAAAAATCGGTTTTTAACCTTAACTCAGTTTTTGAAAAACTTGAATCGTTTTTAACTCTGAAAGATCATTTCAACCAGTGGAAGCCAAAATATTAGAATGTGAGTGAGATAATGTGCGAAAACTCTCTCCGCGTCGCGTCCTTGCAACCTCGAATGAGCTCTGCTTGGGCGTCGGCGTGGGGAGAGAGTGATGATGTATTGTAAAGAAAAATTATGACACTATGATGTACTATGCTGCAATAAAGGTATTTAAATAAAAATGAATCTTTTGCGTCGAAAGTTTTCCGGCCCATTGCCGACACATCATGCAAGATATCATTTTATCACATCCTATTGAACTGTGTAAGTGCGTGTATAATCGCCAATAGTTCGTGCCCGTGAAGGCTACGGCTTGAGAACGCACTAGCTAGAACGTAAAATTATCATTCCGTATAGGGGAAAAGAGTGAAGGGGAAATATTCTTTTGGCTGTTTCGTCGTCACTCAATTCCCATAAACTCTACCTAAATTATATTCACATACGGCTAAAATTTTAAACACCGAGTAGTCTAGTGGGCACTCATTAATTTGTAATATAAACACAACGCGCCTAGGATCAATTAAAGGAGAAGGTAACGGGGAATTATTGAATAAAAATCGTTGCTATAACTTTCTAATATTATGCCATAAATAAATTTAATTAAAATCAATCCGTGGAGTAAATGTAATAAACGTAAAACCCTCAGATGAAATTGAATTTTGGACTAAACCCACAAATTTTGAAAAATAAAAACGTTAAACGAAACAAAAAATTCAAACCGTAATAATTCATACTATTAGTTATAAACATAAAGATCCTCGATGAATGTAGAATAATCCAAGTTTTGATTTCTATGTAAAAATAACAACCCTCAACAGCACTCTTCCACATTTAACACAGTAGTTCGATAAGAAAACTCCGAAAATCTTAACCAACTAGGTGAAACCTCGACCAGGATCCCTAATATCAAATAAGCATATAATTCTTACGACGCGATTCGAATATTTATAGTGATAAAAACTCGTCCTTGTGCGCGAAGAGTAACTCGACGACTGCAAAAACCATCACCATCTAACGGGATAATAAAATAACATGGCGAGTTACTAACAATGAATAGACGGAATGGCTAATCGGAAAAGGCAGCGAGAAATAAGATTTATTCAAAAAACTCACCAACAATTATAATGGCATGTGACGTAAGGGCACAAACTTCTCGACCAAAAACGAATAAACTACTCCATCAAGTTAGTCCAATAAATTACTCCAATCCCTGATAAATAACAACAAACAAAAGACTCCAAGAATTTATTTGTAAACATTCTCCAGCATGAGTTAATCAAAAATATCACAAATAATTGGGATGCTACCATAAAGAATCTTCCACCAAATCCTTGTGCACCAGTAGATCGAAAGCCTAAAAGACCAAAAATTAATGGTTCATCAAATTAGATTAATAACGAACACCTACCTTTGAAACAATTCGACGGAAACCGTCCAAATGTCCAAACGACGGATAAAACAAGAATGGTTAGATGAGTTTAGAATAAACAAATAATTCCTATCGCTAGGATAAATATCTGCTTTATACATATCCAACTCGACATTTTCCAGAGAGTGGATCGATATATATAAATCCAATAAATTGGAGAATTACCTCGTGCAACTAAAAATAAAATGCATGTCCTGGAAAATTTTGACTACAAATATGCACACATATTCGAGAAGAAATTATTCTTTACCCAGCGACAGTCGGTGTGACCTTTCAGTAGAACCATAAAATTAATCAATGTAACGGCACACACCCAATAGTCATACATTAGCTGATAGAAATCTCTGCGCCGATAAGTCAATCCGACGATTGTTAACCAAAATATACACACCAACTCATATAATTCCTGAAACGAATCGACTTCGTCATTTATCATCATTCTAAACATGGATCAATATACCAAACGCTCCAATGACGACTCTCCAATTAGACTTCAAGAAGACGAAATCTTGATGGAACCAAGACCCAATAATCGAAGGGGTGAGACTCATTTTTTTAATTTTGTCCTTAAATTAATGAGATACTTGAGGCTTAGGTACGAGGTAATAGGCGAATTCCAGGATGAAACGAGTACCTCAAATCAGAACATTTAAATCCTTCTCATTTATCGAAAAATAAAATTTATTCGTCTAAAAATGCATTTTTCTCATTATTCCTGTCAAACATAGTGAAGCACTGACGAGGAGTTTAAATCTCCCAAGTTTTACGTAACGTGAAGAAACGTCGAGCTTGATAAAATATTCTTATGGACGATAGTGAGGCCAATCAAACTTTTTATTATTCTGATTTTCCCAACAACGATAACCTTATGTTCGCACTGAATTTGAAATGCCAGCCTCACACTGATGGCCTAGAACTGAGATGATGATTCGAGAGAGGATCTGATTTATACAACATTAACCTCAAGGAACAATCCAATTTGACTGTGTAATTAAGATAACCCAGCTAATAAGAGGTTTACTACCAAGGTCTTGGTTATCGGTATGGTAACTTTTAATATTTAAATTAAAAACCTGCTTAGGATGTAATTAATCCTAGTCGAGTCAATTATCTCCATACATACATAGCATAGAATCTAATAATCCTGAAAATTTACGCAATAAAACTAGTTGAAATATTTAAAGTTTTTTTTTAAACATTAAATTTAAATTGTTTAATATATCATTATAACTCATTTAAATGTTATCTTATTTTAAAGATCCTAAATAAAATTAATTAATTAAGGTTTGGTTTAGTTTAAATGCGCGTGTAAATCAGCAATATATAGGTCGACGCTGCTGGGTACCTTATGGATAAAACGAATTAAGATTTCGAGGCCACTTTTAAGGGAATCCCATTTGCGGCAAGAATAACAGATATAACTAAAATGACATTGGAAATGTACTCTAAAGGGCGGTTCCCAGTTAAAGGGTTAATACCCTGACAAACCTTTGGGTTCAAGAGCTACCATAGAAGGTATTCGTGTTCATTTTATTTGAGTCCCTCTGTCATCAATTCTAAGCTAAAACAATATCGAGTGAAATAGATTCAAGAAAATTTACTTAAATAATGTGTTGACTATAAACATCTTTTATGTAGGTTCTTCATACCTCATGAACGTGATTTTGGTTTGAACATATTATTTAATATATTATTTGAAGACAAAGGCACAATATCGAGTAATTTAACAGATAACATTTTATTTTTAGTCAAAATTATTCTCTGTCAGCTTTCACATTTTACCTAGCAGTCTAGCTGCTTTCAACTTTCTTCTTCTTTCGCGTTCGGCTTTTCCTTAACGCGGTTTATTTGGTTGAGCTTTACCTGATTGAGAATCAACTTGTGCATCAATGTTAGTGGGAACTACTTAGTTCCTGGCTTGTGAGATACTTGGGTGACTTGCCGTTTCAGTTACACTACGATGTTGGAGTATCCATTTCGAAGTGTACACTTCAGCTTCAATTTGTCGTTCTCTCTTTGTAATTTTCTTATCTGCTCAATCAATTGAGAATGTTGCATTAGCATTAAGTTGTTTAGTTGGGTCAATTTCTTGGCTTGATCCGGTTGCGTGCACGTTTCCTTCATTTGGTGACATCTTCGGATCATCGTTTCTGCGAGTTGGCTCTGTTCAAATGCTTTACCATGATAATAAGCCACATCCCGACGAAATTTTTCAATGTTTATTAGCTTGATTTTATCATTGTTTAGGTTAAAATATTTATTCGGGAATTAAAATAATTTTTAAAAAATTTATCAGTCTAGGTGAAAATATTGATTTGAGAATCAAAATCATGTGGTTACGAAAATTATAGAACCTGGCTGATGTAGTGCTATAATTTTTATAATATATAGAAGAGAAAACTTTGTTATAATTATTTGTGTTGGGGTTGGGTGATTTTCAAAAAAATTAAAATAAATAAAAATTTGGAAAAATAAAAAATAAAAAAAAACTTAAAATCAATATTTTCCGAGGGAAATGGGTATGTGCCGATGCCAATTGACGAGATGAGTATGAAAATTATAATATAAAATTAATTTTGGGTTCCTAGCAAAAGTTATCAAGAAAATACAAATTAATTAATTAATTAAAATGACAAAAACAAATAAATTAAATTAGGGAGAAATTCTCCAATTTTGATAAATTTAATTACGAAGGGAACTAATTATTCTCTAATATAATTTACTCCGAAGTTTTCTCCCGGAGAACGAAAATTTGGCCACAAGATAAAAGTAACTAGTTTCCGGGAGTCCAATTTAAATTTCCGTCAATCAGATTAGTTGTTGAGGAAAGATTCCCTATAAAAGGGAATCTCAAATCAACAACGGGACACAAATATTTCAGGAAAAATTTCTAGCCATAGAAAAGTGTCATTGGGAAACAGAACGAGTTGTGAGATTGAAAATGAAAACTAGTCAGACTTGTCTACGATACTTTTGTAGTTAAATGAAAAGTCGGCTTCCAGTGGTGATTCCAGCCAAAATTGTAAAAGAAACATTTGAAAAATAAGAAGAAAAATAAAATATTTAAAATAAAAAATAAAAGCAATAAAACCACCCGAAAAATTACCGAAAAGGCTCAAAATTCTCTGATTGGTCGCACCCAGACATGAAAACACTATATATACAGTAGTCATTTTCATAATTTCAGGTGGACAAAAATTTTTTTGGACAAAATTTTTAGACATTTGGAAAATGTACCGGGAGTTAAAGAACTGTTAGTCAAATTTTTAATATAATGAAAGATAAAGGGTAAAGTAGGACAAAAATGTAGTCGATACAGTGATTAAACAAATGAAATAGAAAATTTAACAAAAAATAAGGGAGGAACGCTGCTCAAATTTTTGAAGGATACATTTATAAATTATGGGTAAAGATAACAAATAAGTATGGGAATTGTAGGAATAGACGAGTAAGGACCAGGATAAAGAAAGAGAAAGATGTAAGACCTTCCATCTCTAGTCAAGAACTCGAAAGTGAAAATATCATGAGGAGTAGTTCTAGAAATGGAGCTCACCTGCTCGTCAGACCCAGAAATGATCGAAGTGGTTTTGCGCGCTGAAACAAGTGAAATGATTCCTTTGTGTCTTTTTTGCGAAACATCTTTGAAAATGACGCCATTAAGCCGTCAAAAATGAAAGATCATCTTGAAAGTGTTAGCTCAGATAAAAATAACTTGATTTTTTCAAAATATTTCAGATGAAGCATTCTACTGAAGTTTAAAATGAATGAGGATAAATAGCTTCGTACAAGATTTCGTTTAATATAGCAAGGAATGGAAAAACACACACAATCGCTGAAGAAATTGTTATACACGCAATTAAAGATTTCATTGAATATGTAATGAAAAATGTTTTAAAGTCCTTGCCATTAAGTGCAAATTCTGTAAAACGGCGTATGGACGAAATGGCTGAAGAAATCGGAAATACAGTAGTTTCAGAACTCAAAAATTGCAAGTTCTTTATTCAACTTAATGAATCTGTTGATTAAAAAGTAATAAATCTGTGTTGACTTTATTTATTATTTGTACTTATTTAAAATTACTTATTATTAAATAAATGTTAAGATATTTTTCATAAAATCAGGCTGCTGCTTAGTTCGACAAAAAAACAGGAATCACTTAATACTAGCAAAGATTTTTTAGAAGAGGAAAATAAACAAATTAACCCGTCAATTCATTTCATCCAGCCCGAAATATAATTAACGTTTTCATAGTTGGATGGTTTGAACTTCACCAACTACTCATATAAGAAAGATCAAATCTTAGAAAGATGACTTAATAAATCACGCGATGAAATTGTTATAAATGCAAAAGAAGTTCATCAAGAGCGAAGTCAATTTAACCAAAGTACATGGCAAGAACACCACTTTAGGGCAATACCCTGAGAGTGATATCAACGACTAAAAACAATAATAGCAACAATTCAATGCATACATTAGAGCATGAGAGCAATGAAATGAGAGAACAGTCGAAATAAAGCGACAATAATCGGGGAATAAATACAAATAAAAACAATTTACCATGACAACAAGAAAGTGAAAACGCTGATAAATCACGATTGCTGCGGCATTATGTAATCATGATCTTAAAGTCGTTTAATTCAAGAAACGCCAAAGAAAAGTAACAATAACTAATGATTGGATTGATTAAATGCCTGGCGTACTTTGTAAATGATGGACCTAGGTATTCAAAGCATCAATAGTAATATCACTGGCTCTTCACTTTTTGTAATTTAGTTCAAAATCATTCAAAACATTTTAACAAAAATAATTAGTAATATTAGCACAATAAGTTTAGACTCTTAAACAGGGATTCCCAAATTTTTACCAATTGAGACCGTAAAGTTTTCACGATTCACCTGTGAAAAAACAAGGAAAGAAATATAAACTTATCTATTAAAAGCATATAATTAAGCATAACTAAGAAAATGCATGAGATGAATATTTTGGCAACAACATATTATATAGATCGTGACCCACACTATGGGAACCTCTGCTCTAAGTCTACTATTTTCCAATAAAACTCAAGAAAATGAATATGCTATTATTATGAGAAAGTATCTCCACCAAAAATGAATTTTTACAACATGTAGACTCCATAAAAGGCAAGATTTGATCTACTGGAAAATGAAATCATTCTTCCAACATACTGAGCTAAACTTTAAATGCAAATATTCAGTAAAATGTTGAGGAAAGTAACAGTTTATTTGAATCAAGAAACTAAATGCTCCACTCGAAAGCTGAATCTATAATTCCTCTTTTGCAGAATATTGCTGTTGGGCTAATAAAGTTCGTATTCGACAATAAATATAACTCCGTACTTCATGAGAAATGAACGACTTGTCGTATTTTACCAAACTATCCAATTCTTTTTCAGAAATATCTATAAAGCCTTTCGTTTTGCATAGATCTAAAGCATTTGCACATAATAATCACCTAAATATTCATTTCTCGACTTACCTAAATAAAATTTTACTCCCCGTTTTGTATTATTTTGATGAGCTAAATTAAGCTTTATATAAGATTCAATATTTTCCAGCTCTCCACTGGACTGGATAATTTTTCTTATTTCCTCACACATTTGTCGCATTGAAACTAAATATTCCACATTTAAATGTATATTGTTTTAATAAATCAATTTCAAATATTAATTATTAAAAAATAATAATAATTATTATTATCATTAGTAGCGGAAAACGCTAACAAGTGCGGCATTGCACAATTACAAAGCGGTTTGCCAGATGCTAAGCTGAAATTGAAATAATTTTCATTTTCAACATTTATTTATTAAACTTTTACTCCATTCCTAATTCATTTTGAGAAGTCTGAAATTCAATGAACTAATAGATTTACGTTCTTTCAGCACTCTGTCAAATGGCTTCATAAAAATATATTTACAGCCATTTCATTATCAATACATTTATTCACACTTTATGAATCGGCTATACTCAGCGGAATTTTGCCTAATTCTTTAAAAGTTTCCAATAACCTTTGAGGATTTATTTCATTATTTTCCATCCATTTTCTGAGTCTTGTGATAAACATCGCGTTTTTCTCATTTTGTAAATCATTATTTTTTAATAATAAATTATTACTCAATCTTTACCTTTTGTTGTGGTCGTTTTCAATTTGAGATTAAAAATAGCAACTATTTCACTTCTTTTCGTATATAACTTTATTTGCATCTTGCATATCGTTTTCCATTTTTCCTTGAAAATTCTCTTCATGAATTGAGAATATTTTCAGAAAAGAATTTACATTTTCTGGATTGGAAATTGCCGAATCTCTAGGTTATCCAGAACATTTCTTTTAAAGAGAACATGCTCTCTTTTATTAATTGGATCATTTTTACTCTTTATTTTTTTAAGTGAAGTTCTCTTTTGTTCTCTATTTTGGGTTATAAATGAATTTAAACAGTATATAATTTTTTTCGTAATAAATAAATTTTTATAAAACGTTTAAATAACGATTTATCCGTGATTTGTTATTTCCTAATTTGAATGTCCATTTTTTCAGTTTGTTTTTCTGTTCCCAAAAATATGTCATTCTCGAAATTTCAATTCAAACTAATATATAATTAAGGAAAATTAAATATTTAACAAAAAAAAAGAATAAAGTAATTTTCCTTCAAATTAATTAACGATTACAATAAAATAAAATATTTTCATCCTTTTATTTTTATCTAAATAAAACGATGAGCAAAATAAAGTGTGTGTTTAATGGTGAACTGAAGTCAAAATATCCGACTTTTAAATTGAGTTCATCCAATACAAGCGATGTTTATTGTACTGTGTGTAGTCTAACTATTAGCATGATTAAGATTTATCATCAGAAAAGCACATAAAAACAATAAGAGCAGGTGAAACTTCAAATAATTTGCCATCATTTTTCCAGCCAATTACATCACATACCAATATCAGGATTCTGTCCGCAGAACCAACTTTGCCGTTTCACACTGTAAAACATCACTTCAGCTTTAGATCAACCGACTGTACAACCAGTTTGGTGAAAAAACTTTTGAAGATTCTAACACTGCAAAAAATTTGGCATCGGGACATACTTAATCTAGAGCCATTACTAAAAATATAATTACAAAGTATTCGACATGGATTTGATTCATTGCTATTCGATTTGGAATCAATCGTCGTAAGAATTTACAACTTTTCTCCATCTATACAGTTTGCACGGAAAGTTTAAAGGAATTTTGTCAATTTGCTGATTTTCAGTCTCGAGATCTTCTATGACATTCACACACTAGATGGCTATCACTTCACTCCACTATTAACCGTTTTTCTGGCATTGAAATCCTTCTTTCTTTCGCTTGAAGCTTGTCCAATATTCATTTTAAAGTTTTTCGAATAAGAATTTAGTGAGAATTCGTGATGTTAGCAATATCAAATTACTTTACTTTATATAGACGTATAAGCCTAGTCGTTGTCTAGTGGGGTTTACATATTTAGTAAAATATATCTATAGTAATAATATTTCATTTATTGTTTCGCCAATAATCTTGATACAGCATTATTTGTAGCAAAGAAATATTTAAGGTTAGAAATTTACTTAGCTAAATTATGTACAAAAAGCATCAAAGTTACAAATTTGTAAGTTATAATTTGGGATAGAAGTCAAATCAGATTTAACATATTTTCTAAAAATAAGGAGGTCTGTATAGATTTCGATCTTTGTAAACTGGATTGACAACCTAAAATATGAAACCATTAAAACAATAAATTCTCACATAACAGTCTGATCTTTTATTTCCAAATATTTTATTTAACAAATATTTGAATAAAAAATTAACAGGCGAATAAAAATAACTGGGAGGGAATATTTTATTATCAAAAAAAAGTTACTCAAATATGAAAAATAAGTTATTTAAATTAAAGTTATTGCAAATGACATAATTAGTTGTATTTGGGTTGTCGGTGAATGCGAATAGGAATTATTGTCAATCTGACTCCAAGCGTGCTTTTAAACAACAGTAATGAACTCCAAACGATATAAACTTTATTGATTAATACACTTTATCTCGACTTAAAAATGACACAACGAATTATCTATCAATCACAATTTGGTGCTTATTACGACCCTTCGAGAAGAATAGCACTTTTCGGATCAATTGGATTTCACAATCACTTGACTACTGTGACGGGTTTCTGAGATCGGTAACTCTGATTTAGTTACTTTGTTTTGACCTTGCTTAATTTCTGTTTCAAATTTCTCTTTAATTTCTTTCTTGTCTTTTATTTTGTGTTCCTTTGATTCCAATTGCGCTTCCTTTTTATACTCCGTCATCCAATAATACTTACTGATGTTAAATAGAATTTCTGATATCTTTTACCGCTTATTCCCTTTGGTCCTCCATAATCACTGACAGCTGTCCAGATAAATAATTTTTTAGAGATGCCCTTTCCCGGATTCTCAAACATTTTCCTTTTGTTTTTGTTTTCCTAAATTTGCACTGGTTAATTATAAATTAGCTTCTTCTATTTAATTGTCTGTTTTTATTGATTTTTTCTTATTCCCTTCTCGTTATTCGACATTTCTTTTTTATTCATTTTTTATTAAGCTCCAGAACCACATCTTAATAACTTATCCTTGTTATCCCCAATCATTTTACATGTTTATTAATTATTTTACTCTATTATTTAGGTATACTCAACAGGTGACAATATCAAATAGAGTTTACCCATTTCCGGAAAAAAAATTTTCGGTAATTATCAAATTAAAAAAATATATTATTGGTAATTACCGAGTTATTTAATAAATCATAAGTTTTTTCTGAAAAAAATGTTTTTTGACATAATTGTAAAACTCTTACAAATATTTATTATTTATTTAAAACAATTTAAAAAACCACAAGTCCAATGTTTATGGAGGAAGTCTTGACCTAAGTTTTGTAAGAAATTGCCTAGGAATAAAAAAGGATTTTCTGTATTCAGGTTTATAAAGATTTTCCAATCACTCAAATCGTTCTCCGGTAGCCTCAAGAAGTTTCATATCATTATATAATTGAATATCTTGTGAATGCATATTATTTTTAAATTTTTTTAATATATTTTTAATAAAAATTTTAATTTATTCGAATAAAATAAGATAATATCATTTCTTTAAATATTTTTCTGCAATATTTTTCAGAAGCCCAGCTTTCATTACTAAGCACTTAATGACTGCAATAAAACTGCAATTATACTTAAAAGTTCAGTAGTAATTACTTAATTATATGTGCGCAATCCGATAAATTTATTAACCCTATTAAAATGATTTAGAAATTCTTAAAATGCACATGAATAATGAATTTTGTATATTGATTTTGGGCTAAATGGTTTTATCATCAAGGCTTCACAAAAAATACTTCCCAAAATTTTTTTAAATCTTTAGATCAACTGTGACCAGAATTTTATTGTAGTATTCCGTATTTCTAGTGAAAAAATTCAAATCCATTAGGCCTAAAGGCTTAGGGAAGCGGACCTCAATTTGGTCACCAACAAAATATGCCATTGTAATGTTCCCTTGACTATTACTTTTCGAAGCAGAGTTCCAATTGTTTTAATATTTAACTGTGTCTATATGCGATTTCCTGTCTATCACCTCAACAAATTTCCTCTAATTCTTATCGTCTGATTCAAGTCCAGACAGCCTTATAGCTCGGCGTAATCGTCGTGCTTCATACAGCCGTATCAGTTCTGGAAAAAGAAGACATTCTAGTGAAAGGTTTTAAAGGTATTAAAAATTTAAGGAATTAGCCGATATTGCAGACATTACGAAAAACATTTTTTTATAAAAAGTTGAATCTGTAGTGTAAAATGCGAATTATAATAACTAGATACAGTTTCAAGGAACCTAAGTATGCTATGTAATAAAATCATAATATAAATATCTTACAGATTGGATTCCATAATTTTTTGATGTTCCTGTTTGTTGCTGTAAATTTTCCTTATTTTGTTTGTCTGAAAAATAATTTTAACATTTTTAAGCATTATTATTATGAGAATTAAAAATTTTAGAAAGACTAAAAGCAAAATTTTAATTTTTAAATGTAAAACATTTCAAAAATAATATTTTTCTTTTTTATATAAATGATAAAAAAGAAATCAACAAAAATTTATTTAAAAATTTAGGAAATTATAAAATAATACTCGAGGAATTATCAATTTTTTAATTAAAAAAACTATTGGCTGAATTTAAAACGTCTCAAATATGTCAATGTTTGTTACATAAAACTGAATTAAAAAGTCAGAAATTATTGATTGGATTTGATTGAATTAACCTTATTACAGAGTTTTTCACCCTATTTTGAAAACGTTTCAACCTAATTTGAAAATTGATTAAAAATTATTAAAAAAATATTTAATCAAAAACCGTGTATTTCAAAATCTTCAGTAAAATGTAACTAGGATTTTTTATTGTAGATAGTAAAAAACATTTAAAACGTCAATATTTAATTTTATTAATTGAGAATTTCTTCGTTATTAAGATATCTTGGAATATAAGACTACATATTCCTAAAATAACCTTCACAATCACTGGCTGTCACATTTTGTGACCCAGACTCGATAGCATCCATAAGATCTTTTTCAATAAGCGGGTTTCGAGGTTTAGTAATTTTTTGATTATTTAATATTTAAAATCTGAGAAATTCGGTGGGCATTTTTCTATATTTTCCAAATTTTCATGAAAAATGTAATAAGAAAATAAATAAACAAACAAACTTTTTAATTCATTTTGTATTCTAAAATTAGGAAACAAAATTTTAAAATTACAATAAACAATAAATATTACTGTCTGCGTTCTTTTTTAATTCTAATTATCCCGCATCCAATTAGTATACCAGAAAGAATTGTAAATAGAATACCTATGAGACTCAGTATAACTATGCCGATAGGGGATTTGTACCATAAATGGTTTTCCAAACTTGGAATCTCGTATCTCTGTACGTTAGTGATATTTATATTTGATAATTTTTGGGACTCCTTGGGCATGTCGATTGTGACATCTTTCCAAGCGGATAATAAGTTACGCGCATCAATAAAGATTTTGCTAGTATCGTTGGTCACTTCGGAGGTTGGATCAGCAACGCCGTAATAAGAAACTTCTTTCAATATACTATTAAAATATGAAAAATTTTCAAAAAAAATTGAAAAAAATTGAAATAATTTTATTTTCTTTACATATTTTTAAAATATCTTACCTCAAAAGATTTCTAGTTTTAAAACTTTGTTTTCTTAAGATTCCAATTTCGTTATTTGGATATTTATCAATTATGAGATTTCTAAGAAAATCTGTGATCTCAGGTTGAAATGACTCAAAATTTTCATTGTTAAATCTCAGTGTAACTGCATACATTTCTGGATCAAAAGCATCAATAATTACTGTCGATATGTTGCTTAACGGGGGTACCCCTTTGTCAGTGGCAAGGACTACGAGTTTGAATCTCATTACTGATTCTGTTGAGGAAACCAGTTTTATCAACGATATTTCTCCTGCATAGTGAAAGAAATCAGTTCTTTTTAAATTTAAAATTTTAAGGAAATTTAAAAATAAGTTTGTATTTAAAATTAAGGAAATTTTACAATCGATTTCAGAGGTAATGTAAAAATAATAATGGAGGGAATGTAATTTAATTAATTTACGAAAGAGATTAATGAAATTAATTTAATATTGTTAGTGTATGTTTTTGTTCAATACGGTTTGTTAAATTCTTTATTTATGCATGTCTACTTTCATATTGCCCCCTAGTTATGCTCAACACCCAAAAATGATAATATTTCAGCACGTTCAATCTTTAAAGAAAAAAATGATACAATTTTTTCCAGTATGATGATAACAAAACCTAGTTGCAAAAACTTTAATTTGTCAATTCCATTCTACATTATGATACTACTTAATACATGAGAGTAGAGAGACTAATAGCAATGCAAGAACGGACTGCTTCGTTTTCATGTAATCCTATATTAAACCAAACTCATACCTGTATTCAAATCTATATGGAAATTATCAACTTTCGTTTCCCAATGAAATTCTATTTCTCCATTTATTCCTTGGTCGTTGTCCAGTGCAAATACCCTTCCGACATAACTTCCGATTTGACAGCTAAATTATTTGTAATTTATTAAACAATTTATCTATGTTACTTTTTTTCTATCTGAAATCTGAATAGAGAATATTTAAATGAAGGGGCATTGTCATTTATATCGGTAATTGTTATGTTAACCAGCTTCCATTTTTTATTGAAGACCACATGGAAAAGGCACTTGGGATCAATCTTGTGATCTATTTGAGACTGAATAGTGATGATTCCAGAAATTGGATTGATTTCAAATATTTGGATAGCTCGATGCCCATCAAGAGTAAAAGGGTCAATAGTGAAATTTCCATTGGCATCGAAATCAGAAAGAAAATATAATAAAGCCATCTAAAAAAAGTAATAAAATTTAAATATTTCAGTTTATATACTAGCAACAGTGTCTAACTTTATCCTGAGTTAAAAAACGAGGGGTGACTTTATTTAAAGGGATATGGCTGACTTTTATAAAGTATAGCCACTAAGGTTCCAAGAACTTATTTCAATATATATGAATGTTCCACCTCCATGAATTAAATAGTTCATGAATTTCGATATGATGACGTCACAATTTTATAGTACAAATTAAAGTTATGAAAATTATTGCAAAATAATCTAAAATAAAAAATAAATGAAAAAATAATATCTAGTTTATTTATGCATTTAGTAAGATATCATCATTCTAGATTACCAATGCCGGAGCTAGTAGTTATGGGGCCCACATACAAAAATTGTTTCGGAGACCTTAATGACTCAATCTATTTCTTTTAGAAACAAAAGAATAGGAAATAAGAAAATATTTAAGTGCTTATGAGTACTATTATAATATGTAATATTTTATTTTAAAGTATAGATATTATACATATAATAATATGTTTATATTAATACATAACAGTCATAACATTTTTTAAAAATAAAGGGTAATTTTGATAAATTAATTTTTTTGATCAAGCTAAAATTCTATAACAAAGGTATAACCGAACTTAACAAGATTTTAAACATTCAGGCAAGCTGGTGTGTTATCTATATTATAAAATTTGTTAATGTTTCTCAAAGTTTTGATAATCCAATTTTTTTATGAAAAATGATTGACTTTTACAGAAATAATTCAAGTTAAAATGAAAGACATGAAAATCCCTAAAAAACAAAAGCAATAAAATTTTATTCAGAAATGATTTGATGTGGATTAGACTTTCTTAATTGAATTAATTACTAATAGCTAGTAACAACCAAATAACTAACCAACTAAGTAAATATATTGGTTAATAATGTATTAGAGAACGATAGTGAAGACTTTGAAGCAAACGATAAAGGTTTTTTTAAAATAAAATTTGTACTTGAACTTGTATTTATTTTTATTTTTAAACTTTTTATGTGTTTTTAATTAAATGTATAATGATCAGTAGCCAAATGCTGATAACTACATTCTTCGAGTTTCTCTAAAACATTTAAAATAGTTAGCATGCACCTATTTAATATGTATCTAGTTATTAACCAGATGTTAATATCTAGTAAGTTTTTTTACCCCTTTGTGCTACTTCGAGTTCTCTGTACTTTTTAACACTACATGCTAGCAAAATTCATTATTTTCTTTGGTATCTTTGATACTAATTTTTAAATTTCAATTATTTTTGTTCATTATAATTAAAAAATATATTTTGTCAAAATGAAAAAAAATGAAACTATGTAAGTGCTTTTCACAACAGATTTCATATTCCAAATTTCATGAGTAGGCATTACATATAACTGTTCTCTTAACACTATTAATTGAAAATTAATATTATTAAATGAAATATTAACACTAATATTAAGATATAATCGAACAACAAAAATAATAACTAACCTGATAAACTACAAAGCCTATCGGCAGGTGTTCATTCATTTCTATATTTATTGACTTTCTTTCGGACAATGAATTAATTTTCTTCTCCTTTTGCACATTGATTATCACAGTTGCGGTGCCAGCCAATAGCGGCTTGTCCATGTTGACACACAGCACTGTAAATTTAAATTTTGATATATTCTTTCCACGAATCAATTTATTTGTTGTCAATAATTGACCCGTATATCCGTTAATTTGAAAGTAGATTTTTGTAAAGCTCATTTCGTTCTGAAATTTAAAAATATATTAACGTAAACTTATTTTGAACACTCATTTCCAAATTGAATCTGTTATCAAAATAATGAAAAAATGATGGCCCATTTTTTAAAAAAAAGCGAGAAATTCAAATAGACGAAATACGTTTCGAGGAAATTATCCTCATGATCAGTCCACCATCATAATTTTATTATATACGGAAATAATAATGATGGAATAGTTATGATTTAATAATTTAATTAAATAATGATTAAATGTTTATTTTAGGAGATTATGATTTAATCACCAATGTCTCAAATAAATTCTTTCCCAGTTATTATTAAAGTTTTTATATAAAATTTTAAAATATTTTAAATCAGTTGTTCTTTTGCACATTTTAATATGTTTAATATAATTACTCACGACTCTCAATGGTCTATGTTCCGGAAAATCGTGTGCGAAGATGACGGGAAGTCTCTCGAATTTATACACTAGATAAGAAACTAAACCTATTGGGTTGAGATTTATAACTAAACTTATTTATTGATTTTTAACTATTTTCATACTATTTTAAATAAATGTGAATTGTCTAATGATTTTGTTACAGACAATTTAAAATTTTTTAAACTTTGCGAATATACTAAAATATGAAATTTTATGGGTTCACCATCATTAGGTGGACTATAATTTCCATTTTTTTCATCAGACGCAATCAAATGGAGATCAATGGTTTCCTTAGTGAGTCTCACTACAAAAGCCTTAAAATTTCCGTTTTTATTTAAAAAAGAGAAACAAGATTGTGTATACTTTTGTTAGATTTTTCAAACGTAAAAAATAGTGACCAAACCTAAAAATAAAACCATTAATCATATTTCTATTATATTTAAAGTCACAAAACCTATTCGATATATTTTAAATGGCATTGTTCCATGTAATGGTTAAAAATATCGAAATTTGCTATGCATTTGTTAAATTTGTGTTGTGTTTGAATGTTTAGTTATGTAATTATTATTGTTCCATGTCCATTGGTGAGATCTCATGTTTGAGTCACGACCTAGTTGCACAGAAGTTTCATTTTCATTGGGTTATTTTGTCTGTGGATTGAAGGTCGGAAATGGACGTACAAAGGTAATTTTAGAAATTAGACTATTAGATGATTTGAATAATTAATTAAGCTTGCAAAGGTCATCAAAAAGCAGCATTATTATTATGAAGGTATTTATTTGTTATTATTTTTTATGCTTACATATTTTAATCTGTAATGGAATTTAGAATTCAATTCAGAATCTTTGGTTGCTGTTAATGGATATCCAACATTAGCAAATATTCGAATATTTTCTGAAATCTAATTTTTTAAATATAAAAAATCATTCAGAAAAAGTTACGCAACTGTAAATGTGTAAGACTCGTTTGAAAATTGAGGAGGATTATCATTTACATCTATGACATCAATAATTACGGGAAGTGATTTTGATATGAAGTATGGTTGATATCTTGTTACATTAACATGTAAAATATGTCGTTTAGTTGATTCATAGTCCAAGCTTTCAATATTGAGACGAATCAAACCGGTTCGTTGGTTGATACTGAAGATATTTTTTTCATTTCCAGAAATTATAGCAAATTGTAATGGAGTGCGAAATCCATTTGAAAGCCGATTGGCTGAAATCCTTCCAACCACAGGATTGACCGGTCTATTCTTGAGAACTTTGAAAAACAATTTCAAACTGTCTAAAAATTAATTTTCATTATTTATGAAAATTAATTTAATATTTTTTCAAAATTTTATTTTATTTTCAAGGATATTTTAAAATATGCACTCCTAACGTAATTTTTTATTATTACTAATTAATATCTAATTTGCTTCATCTATGGTATTGAAATCTTGTTATCGTATTTTATTCCGATTCCCGGTGTTCAATGAACTTGAAATTTCGTATATAAATTAAAAGTTTGTATGAAATACAAAAAAATATAATGAAAAAATATAATTTTCGAAATTGTGATAAACCCAAAGGATGAAATTGTTTGTATTTATTAAAACAACTAAATGCTAAAGATGAAAGCATTAATTTTTACTATTTTAGAAACGATATAAGAAGTTTATATTAGAAGTCTAGTAAGAATTTCATCAAAAATAATATAGTTGTAAAGGAAAAATATAATTTTAATTGCAAATTAAATGATAAATAATTAATAAAACTTACAAACGCCTTGAAATATGGGAAAATAGATTCCAAATATACAAATAACCAGATTTATATTTTTTATATTCATAAATTGTTAGCTCTTGAATTTTCAGCAAAAACTATCTTTTATCAAGTTCAAATTAAATGTTGAATTTCACCGTGACCCAAATTTTTATTGAGTTCAATTAATTTGTTAAAAATTTTTTCACGGTTGCCATTTAGAAAAATTTGATTACAAAATAATTTTATTTTAGTTTTTTAAATTATTAAAGCTGTATTCAAATGAAATTTAAACTTTTTTTTAAAGTATTACTGAATTTATTTACATTTAAAAATTAATGTCATATTTATTATTTCCTTTCATTCATTTCCTTTCATATTATCTGTCAGTTTTTTGTTTGGCACAAATTTGAAAAATCCAAGAATGAAAAAATATTGTCAGGTAAAATAATAAAAGATTTTACTAATGGATTAAAATACATCTATGGCATATTTTATGAAAAATAATATTTTACTAAATGACTTATCAAACACATTTAATTTTTCATTCAAATTCTCTATAGCAGATATCATTTCTTTAGGTGAGTTACAGGGTTATCTGAGAGCCGGTAACAGGAGTATATTTTGAGAACTCCAGCGCTCTTCGACCTCAATAAACTTTAATCTCAATGTAATATCATATAAAGTAATACAAGGTCATCAAATATGGGCTAATTGAATTATAGTTTTCCCTTTAATAACTTTTGTGAGGATATTTAAGAATAATTATCAGCGGACATTAAAATCAAACATTTTAACGTATATTTTAAAATAAGTATGAATTAATATACGATAAAATACAGTAAATAATAAATTTCAAATGTTTTTAATTTTCAAAAAAAACTTGTTGAACATATTGGAAAATACCTTCGAAGGTTTCACAAGGGTCCAAGATCATGAAGGTCGATAAAATAATAAGTAAAATCAAATAAAAAAGAAAATGCAGTTTTAAAGTGGATTTTAATAAAGGCTTGAATTAATAAATGATATTTAATTCCGAATTAAATGAAGATGTTTTAACGGCATCTAACAACTTTTATTAATTTATTTTATGTATTAATTAATTATTTTATTATTATTATTTTTTAAAATATTTTATTTATCACATTTTATTGTTATTTTAATTTAATTACTTTAGTAGTGGTAGTAGTTGGTGGATTGGGGCCCCGATGTGCAAACTACCACCCCAAGCAAGAAATTTTTTTAAATTTCGTGAAAAAATTTTTTTTATGTAGGTCAAATAAAAAATTAAGTAAATCAACTCCATTTTAATTATTTTTATTAAAAATTTTTCAAAGTTTTAATGTAGATCAAATAAACACATAACACAGTATTTATATCAATTTCTTCAAAGTTAAAGGGTTCTCAACGTTTATGGTAACTATTTTTGGTGTGTATAAAGTGATGTGTTCTCCACAATATGGTGCTACTTAGACCATTGAGAGTTTGGCCATGGTGAGTCAAACTATAAAATTTCCTCAAACATCATTTAAAAGTTCGGTAATATCATGGAGAACATGTTGGAAAATACCTGTTGAAAAATATAAATCTGATGATTTGAAAAGTGAAGATGAAAAAGGTGAAGACGTTGAAATCGATCGTCCAATGATTCAGAAAATAAAGAAGATGCTCAACAAAAATCTGGAACTATTTCATCACCTGTATTACAAGAAGAAAATGAAATTTTATTCTGCTCATTTTAAATTTTATTTTTAAAACTTTTTAAAATTTTAAAAATCTTATATAATTTTTATCTGGTAATTTAATGTCATAATCAATGTGCATATTGAAAGAGGAATCAAATATCTGTCGAATGATCTGTCGAAATGTATTGACATCTAAATTAAAAAAGATATTCAAAATTTTAAACTTTAAAAATAATGATAAATTTAAAATTTTTAAAACCATGTTAAACATGTCGCACAATGTTATAGATCATTCATAATTGCAAAAAAATTCTTTACAAAATTGTGGGTGGTTTAATATTTTGAAATATGGTTTTAATTTAAAATATTTAAATAAAAAATTAACTTTTGTTATATTATAAAGCATCATAAGACGATTATTTTTACATTAAGGAACTATATTTCGAAAACAAATTAATAAAAAAATATATAGCTTTTAATGTATTTATTAGTTATGTATTTATTGTTATGTTGTTTATTGTTAGCATGTTTTGCATTTTTATTTATGCAATAAAAGTATGGAATTTAAAATACATACGATGAAGATTTATTAATAAATACAAGTACACTCTTCATCTCCACACGTTTCCTTCATTATATTTTCTACAACATATTCAGTACAAACCGTAAAATATTAAATTAATAAGTTAATAATATTAACTAATTTCATTAATCACTTTCGTAAATTAATTAAATTACATTCCCTCCATTATTATTTTTACATTACCTCTGAAATCGATTGTAAAATTTCCTTAATTTTAAATACAAACTTATTTTTAAATTTCCTTAAAATTTTAAATTTAAAAAGAACTGATTTCTTTCACTACGCAGGAGAAATATCGTTGATAAAACTGGTTTCCTCAACAGAATCAGTAATGAGATTCAAACTCGTAGTCCTTGCCACTGACAAAGGGGTACCCCCGTTAAGCAACATATCGACAGTAATTATTGATGCTTTTGATCCAGAAATGTATGCAGTTACACTGAGATTTAACAATGAAAATTTTGAGTCATTTCAACCTGAGATCACAGATTTTCTTAGAAATCTCATAATTGATAAATATCCAAATAACGAAATTGGAATCTTAAGAAAACAAAGTTTTAAAACTAGAAATCTTTTGAGGTAAGATATTTAAAAAATATGTAAAGAAAATAAAATTATTTCAATTTTTTTCAATTTTTTTTGTAAATTTTTTTAACCTATTTTATTGATATTTATTAATAGTTAAATATTAGCTCATGTCCAGAGAAAGATAAAATAATCAAAGTGGAATAAAATCTTATGAAATGTTAATTAATTTTAGTTTTAAAATAAATCTTACGAAGTTACATCCTCATTTACACGAAAATTTAGAGGAGAATCCTGAACATTTTAAAAAAAATAATCCGTCATTTTTACTCTCTAAAAATGTCTATAAATTAAGTTATTAAAGGGGTTTGTCTTAACGTAGATTAACTACTTGTTTAAAGTTTGCATGCATTTTTTATTAAGTGTTGTGTTTATGTGCATTATTTTATTTTTCTATCACTTTATAATTTTCTATAGTGTAGGGTTTCTCTCAACGCACGTTCAAAGAACAACATCAATGCGAGTTTGTGTATATATATATATATATATATATATATATATATATATATATATGTGTGTTACAAGATTGTTGACACATATACATACTCATACATACTGACACATATAGACGATTTCTCTTACCTTTTTTTTGCAGGAGGTCACTGTTGCTGATGGAAGATAATATGGTTTTCCTGTCTTTGTGACTGTAATTTTTGAAAGAGGCTAGTTTCAGGATCTTCACTAGACGTAGTTTGACGCCACGCTGATTTAAAATGTCACGAAGATTTATTTGTGGTTAAAAAGAATAGAAAAAAATTCATTTTCAATTTGATTTATGGTACAACAAAGAGCTTACAATAATATCCAATTAAAATTGCCATAGAAGTCGGCCGATGGTAGCATTGGTCAGATTCGAATATTAATGTATGTTACGAAGTATAGACTAAAATTTTCATATTTTAATAGTATGTCGAAAGAAGTTTCTTATTACGGCGTTGCTGATCCAACCTCCGAAGTGACCAACGATACTAGCAAAATCTTTATTGATGCGCGTAACTAATTATCCGCTTGGAAAGATGTCACAATCGACATGCCCAAGGAGTCCCAAAAATTATCAAATATAAATATCACTAACGTACAGAGATACGAGATTCCAAGTTTGGAAAACCATTTATGGTACAAATCCCCTATCGGCATAGTTATACTGAGTCTCATAGGTATTCTATTTACAATTCTTTCTGGTATACTAATTGGATGCGGGATAATTAGAATTAAAAAAGAACGCAGACAGTAATATTTATTGTTTATTGTAATTTTAAAAATTTGTTTCCTAATTTTAGAATACAAAATGAATTAAAAAGTGTGTTTGTTTATTTATTTTCTTATTACATTTTTCATGAAAATTTGGAAAATATAGAAAAATGCCCACAGAATCAAAGTAACAAAGTCAGGATTTTTCCCAATTTAACCAACGAAAACTATTTTCCTTATTATTGAAGTAATATAATTTACGGTTCCATTCACATTCGTAGCTTATATGTCACTGTCGTACGACGGAGTTTCTTTCCGATAGCCAATCACGCACCAGCGCGCAATATCCTCATATAAAATTAGTCAAAAAATCGGTATAGTAATTTTACACACCTGAATAGATTAGAATTAGGGAATAAATTTATAATTCTGGTATTTTATTTACAAAGATAGTCAGATATTTAAATTTTACAGTTGTATTCATTATTCAAAATCTGTTAATCAAGAATGCTTTGATAAGAAACAAAACTCAAATGTTCAATATTTAGTAATTTACAAAAAATCACCGAGATCAAACCGTTACTAATTTGCTGTAAGCGGAGAAGCTATAGAGAACCCGAAAATTTCTTCATAATTCAGTAGAATTGTAAAATTCAAAAAATAGGCACCGAAACCCGCAAATAAGATAACGAGCATAAATTTCAATAATCAAATACTGAAAGAATTTTCAACAGATATTGATAGAAAAAATATAAATCAATAAAGTTCTTAATTTGTTGTTCATCTTTGATTTGTTTTTGTTTTCTTTTAATATTTCCATAATTTTCATTATGACCAAGATCAAATGTTTTCTTTTTTGTAACAAATTATATATACAGTTGTAATGAAAATAAATGAAATGTTAGAAAGGGAAGAAAAATTTGATGACTATGATACTGTCAAAAGTTTCGGTTGTTTTGATAGAACAATTCCAGTCAAGACAAATTTAACTAAAAAAAGTGACAAAGACAATCAACACTTTATTTTATAATGGTCATCTTGATAATTTGCAAATGGGTTTCAGCAAAAACAATAAATTTAATTAAGAAAATATACGATATCAGAGTGAAACTTTTAAACTTGTTTAAAAATATATCATTTTTTTACAATATGAAACGGCATAAGGGAATGATTTTGTCACACTCTAAAATTAATAGCTACCAAAAAACTTGTAAGATAAACTATGTTACGATTATATATATATATATAAAATTGTTGCATATTGTTGACTAATGCAAGCAATGTATATTTCAAATTTTACTAACGTCCACGTTTTCCAAGTTACACGCAGATATGCCATTCATTTGCAATTCTAGGATTTCAAGTTTATTAAACTTAATTCTGTACATTAGGGTCAAATGCTTTTTTAAAAAAATATATTAAGTAAATTAACTAATCAACTACCAGCTCTTTCGCGACTGTTTTTTTCTATGTAGTTTGTTTACCGTTGTTAGTGATATATATCTACTATAGTGATCGACGCGGTTGTGGTAGCCATTTCGATAATATTTAAACTTTCAATATTCATAAAAACTAAATCAATACAGGGGTTTTTCACCCAATTTTGAAAACTTTTCAACCTATTTTGAAAATTAATTAAAAAATATTAATTATTTGGGGAATTAAAATTTATTTACTAAATTGAACTTTCAAAATAGGAAATTCACATGAAAACCCTGTATAAACTTACATTTCAAGAGTTGTATTTCTCCATTTAAATACAAAAAATAGAAAACAGGGAAATTTTGCTTTTTTCAACCTGATAGTACAATATAAAAGTAATTTAACTTTTAGAAGTAGGTAGTTAGTGGCTATCTACGGTACAAAAAAAACATAGGGGGAGGGGGGGGGTATGTAATAGCGGATTAAATTTCGGATTATCTTGATTACATAATGATGTAATCAACTTAATTAATTTTGTGTGTATTAAATTTTTGTGTGTATTTTTTTTCGAAATTTTTTTCGAGTTTTTGGCGCGATTTTTTTTTTGAATTCAAATTTTTGGAACATTTTTTTAAATTCAAATTTTGGCGAAATTTTGAAATGAAATTGGAATATTTTTTTTTTGAATAAATTTTTTTTTTAATCACACTATAGTCAGGGGGTATTTTTGAAAAAGACTAAAATAAATTGGTTTGAATCGCCTAACGATAAAAAAGCATAAAATTAAAATCGGCTCAAATCGCCTAAGATAGTCAGAGAGGGTATTTTCATTCACAAAATTTTTTTAATCACACTATAGTCAGGGGTATTTTTGAAAAAGACTAAAATAAATTGGCTTGAATCGCCCAACGATAAAAAAGCATAAAATTAAAATTGGCTCAAATCGCCTAAGATGTGATATAGTCAGGGATATTTTTAAATCGTAATAAAAACTAATGCAATATTTGGTCTCAATACTTTCTATAGGTAAATATAGGCATAAAATAAAAATGGCTTTAATCGACTACTGATAAAAAAAAAGCATAAAATTAAAATTGGCTCAAATCGCCTAAGATGTGATATAGTCAGGGATATTTTTAAATCGTAATAAAAACTAATGCAATATTTGGTCTCAATACTTTCTATAGGTAAATATAGGCATAAAATAAAAATGGCTTTAATCGCCTACTGATAAAAAAAAAGCATAAAATTAAAATTGGCTCAAATCGCCTAAGATGTGATATAGTCAGGGATATTTTTAATTCGTAATAAAAACTAATGCAATATTTGGTCTCAATACTTTCTATAGGTAAATATAGGCATAAAATAAAAATGGCTTGAATCGCCTCCTGATAAAAAATTGACAGGGGTATTTTATAGGCTTGTTAAAAAAAAACACTTGAAATATTTGTTCACACAATTTTCATAGGCAAATTTAGGCTCTAGATAAAAATAATTTAAAATACCTAAAGTAAATTAAGATAAATTAAAGTACATTAGGATACATTAAAGTATATTAAAGTAAATTTAGATAAATTAAAGTACATTAGAATACATTTAAGTATATTAGAGTAAATTAAGGTTCCTTAAGTAAATTAAGATACATTAGAGTACATTAAGGTATATTAAAGGGTCGAAAGTCAATTTAAGTACATTGGGGTACATTTAAGTAAATTATGGTTCATAAAGTAAATTAAGGTACATCAGAGTAATTTAAAGTACGTTAGAATAAATTTAAGTAAATTAAGGTTCTTAAAGTAATCTAAGGTGCCTAGAGTAAAGTATGGTAAGTTAGGTAAGAATTTTTTAAAATTAAATAGAGAGTCAACAGTTAAGTTACATAAGGGTAATTTTTAAAGCTGAAAATTTTAAAAGCAGTTATAGTAGGCAAATTACATAAGGTAAGAATTTTTTAAAAGTAAATAGAGGGTCAAAAGGTAAATTACATAAGGTAAGAATTTTTAAAGTTAAAGAGTCGACAATATTGCATGATAAAATTTATTAAATAAAATTTTTAGTATAGTTTTATCGATCAATTTTTATACATATTTTTAAATGATAAAATTTTTAACATAATTATGTTAAAAATTTTTTACAATGGAATTTTTTATACATGATTTTTAAATAGAATTTTAGTATAATTTTATCGATGAATTTTTTATATATAATTTTTAAAGATGAAATTTTAGGATAATTTTAAAATGAAATTTTTTATACATGATTTTTAAATAGAATTTTTAGTATAATTTTATCGATGAATTTTTTATATATAATTTTTAAAGATGAAATTTTTAGGATAATTTTACAATGAAATTTTTACACATGTTTTTAATTGAAAAAATTTTTAATGTAATCTTACAATCAAATTTTTAGTATAATTTTTACTATTACTTTTTTTATACATGTTGATAACGATCAAATTTTCAAAGAAATTTTTCAAAAACTTTTTTCAAAGAATTTTATTAAATTAAATTTTTGAGTTTCAGTGTTACATAGTATTGCCTAAGGTAGGTAGTAGTCATTCGCAAGAGCAACCCATCTCCTCCACTCTGCAGCAACCCATCCTTAATAAAAAAAAAATAATAAATTAATAATAATAAATAATAATATTAATAAAATAATAATAATAATAATAATAATAATTATAATAATAATAATAATAATAATAATAATAATTATAATTATAATAATAATAATAATACTTTCAGAAAATATAAAAAGTTAACTTACTTGGTATCAACTTCTGAACACTGATAACCCATACACAGTGAATAATTCATTAATAACTGAACAACAATCACTAGGTACTGTGTACAAATAACTGAGTACTGTACAACTCTCTATACATACTAGGCATTCAATAATTTACTTATTCATTAAAATGACATATTTAAATAATATTTACTCTTTGAACACCGATATTCAACCAACTTAACTCATTTAAAAATAAAATTTTCTCTCAATCATTTCCCCTTAAAATACTTGGTTATTCACACACTCACAATATGTTATCAATAACTAGTTACCGAACAAATCAATATCAAAAACTAATTACTGAACCAACAAATATTAATGATAGGTTACTGACCAACTAATTTTGAAATAAATCACATAAAGGGTTGAACAAAAGAAATACAAGTTGAAATTTTATTAACTTCTCGACTCTTTTATCGATCATTGATGTCTCCAAATTGTTTTGTTGTTTAGTTACCTGATTGCTATCAAGAAACTATTAATCATTGAAGCTCAATCAATTGTTGTATTTTCTCTGAATAAAAATTTATTTCTTTACAGTCTTGTATGTGATTTATTGAAATTATTTTGTAAAACTTAGTTAAAAAACTTTGAAATTTTTCTACCATTTTTGTAATATTTTTAATTGCGTCCAACAATGAACAATTACTAAACGTTATTTTCAAAGATGAATGCCAACCTTTTCATTTATTTTTCACACGTCCCTAAATAAATTAATTGCTAACTCATCAAATAATTACTTAAATTTATTTTTATAGATTTTCTTTTCACTCACACTGTTGTTGTTTACTGAATGATAAATTAATTAGTAAGTACAAGTAGTGGTTAATCTAATTGATAGTGAAAAAGAAACTTGATTAGAAAAAGATACTTAAATTAATTTCTTGAAACATATATTACTTTCATTGTACTTGGAATAAATTTTCATATATTTATTGAAAATGATTCGACTCTTTAAATTATTAACTCAAAGATGCTAAAGGTTTGAATAAAACTGATAGAAAAAATAATTATCATCTACCACATTACTAAAAATTAAATGGTTATCGACCAACCACTAAATAAGTTGAATTTCTAACAAAGCTTAAAAAACCACATGGAACAGGTACTTGTGTACTGATAGATACCGATAAAATCTACTAAAAATCCAAATATGTATGTTTAATTTTTGTAAAATATTTGATTTTGTAAAAATAAGACTTATCCTTAAATTATGATTAGCATTTGAATAGAATTTGATTAAATTTAAATATTTTAAGATGTTAAATAAAACTGATTAATTTGTAAATAATGCTAGTACTTTGAAATTTTAAAATAAGACCTTCGGCAAATTGGTAAGAAAATAGTTGTTATTGAGTAATACATATTAAAATTACCAAAGTTTTATAATTTTTGTCAAGTTTTGATAGATCTTTAATAAAATTTGTTAGTACTTTGAATAAAAATTTTAAAAAAGTTTCAACATACTAGCAAATTGTAAAGAAAATAGTACTTATCAATTAAAAAGTTAAATAAACTAAGTTGTAAAATAATTGAAAAAATTTGTTAGATCATTTAGTTTTTAATTAAATTAAATTACAAATTTATAATAAAATCAAATAAATACTTACTTGTATACAAATAGTTACATGAATCAAACTATTTCTTAGAACCGAACACGTATCGTATATTTTATTCAGATTCCAATAATATCATTAAAATTAACCAAAATCTTATTGATATATTTTGATAACCCTTAAACCAATGAAAATGTATCGATTTCACTAAGTATCCATCCTTTAACATAGATATTTAAACGAATAAATCCCCATAAAAATATCATAAATTCCCCTCTTATCTTATCGTTTCCCCTTAAAATATTATAAAATTTACTGTCGACCAATCATTTCCTTTAAAATATCAACAAGCCTGTTCTTAATCGATCATTTCCTATTAAAAAATCATAAATTCTCTTCTTAGCCAATTGTTTTCCCCTAAAATAAAATTTACTCTCAACCAATCATTTCTCTTAAAATGAGATTAATCCCAGTTTTATTCATTATTTTCATAAAAAATCACCGACATATTGATATTCAACCGAATAAATTTCTTGAAATCATCTTAAAATAAAATTCCTCTCTTGACCAATCAAATCCCCTTAAAAATATTATAAATTCACCTCTCAACCAATCATTTCTCTTTAAATTACAATAATCCCCGCTATATTCATTATTTTCATAAAAATCACCAACATATCGATATTCAACAGAATAAATTTCTTGAAATCCATCTCGTGACCAATTATTTCCCCTTAAAAGATCATAAATTCTCTTCTTAAACAATCATTTCTCTTTTAAATGACAATATTTCCACTCTCTCAAAAGATTTACACAGATATTGATATCTATCTGAACAAAGCCTTTTTAAAATATTATAAATTCCTCCTCTATATTCTCCATTTATAAAATATTTATTCTTTGAACACAGATATTCAACCAACTCAACTCCCTTAAAAATGACAACAAACTTGTTCTTAATAGATTATTTCCCCTTAAAATATCACAAAATTTCCCCTTAACCAATCATTTCCCTTGAAATCACATTTTCATTCACTGCACCAACAATACACATATTTTTGGTAATAACCTACAAGGTAAAATTTCTTTAGAAATCTATATTTAACCGAATAAGATCTTTAAAAATTCATCATTTGGATCATATTTACTATATGTATTCAACCAATCAAATTCCCTTAAAATAAAAATCTGAATTTTACCAATAAAAATAAATTTTCTTTAAAGTATTACAAAATTGTTATCGATACCCAACATTTTCCGTCGAAAATCACCACAATTTGATTCTGGCAACAAATTCAATCAAATAAAAAATTCATCAAAAATGACTAAAATCGAATAAAGTCTATGTTTCCCACATAAATTTAATTTCACTCAATTATTGTAAAATCATAAAATATATATCATGTTGCTCAAATAATTAAAATTAATCAGTAAATCAAGTATAAATTCAATAAAAATTACCAGTCAACCCATAGATATAATTCAACGATTTTCATATGTATATTGTTAACCACACTGAGCATCCTCTTAAAAATCTCTACAATATACTACTTTTGTGATTGATATCCACAAAATCAATAAATGGAAAAATGATAATAATTAATTGACCATCGTTTTTTTTTACTGTAAAATCAATTAAAATTTTCGGTTTCACTAAAATATTTTTAAAAAAATCAACTGATTTAATCAACTTTTTAAATATATCATAAAATTATAATTTAAATATCATTTACTATTCAAAATCTATAAGTCAAATTGGAATCTAATTGGTAAATAATTATCATAAATATGTTTCATAAACATTTTGTTCCTAAAATAAACTTTTATTTAAAATAATCCTAAAATCAAGTAAAGTTTATTAAATTATCAAGAAATTAAGTGCTTCTAAAATTATAGATTTACCCTCATTTCTTCAATATTTTCTACAAAAACATAATAGTCCCCAAATCCATTAACATTCAAATGAAAACCATAAAATTCACATAGATGAATAAAATTTACTAAAATAAATACCTCGTAAAACTAGATATCACTTAAATTATCATAAAATTTCCCTAAAATCTCTAATTAATTTACATAGCCTAAAAATATTTTATTTTTGTCGATTACAACCTAATCTATTTAAGTGTGTAATTAAATTTATTAAAAGTTAATTAAATTTTCAGTGAAAATGACAAGTCAATAACAAGTCAACAAATGGAATTTTAATTAGTAGAGATTATATTCTATAAAGAAAATTTCCAGTGAAGAAGTAATATTGGTGGTAGAGTACATTAAGTGACTAAAATCGTTGAAATTACTGGAAAAAGTGGGATAGCTAAAGATATCTACTAAATAGATGAAATATCAATTGATATAATAAAACCTTACAAGGGTAATATACTTTGAATGAAGAAAATATACATCGAAGAGGAAAAAATATTCATTAAAGTGAGAAAATATTAATTAAAGTGAGAAATTATTCATTGAAGAGGAAAATATTCATTAAGAGAAATTATTCATTAGAGAGAAAAAATATTTATTGAAGAGGGAAAACAATCATTGAATAACGTAAAATATTGATTGAAGCTAAGAAATATTCAGTGAATCGAGAATTGTATATAATAAATTAGACGGTAAAATTTCTCAATGATGAGATGAAATATCAATTAAATATTGGAAATACTTTAAATGGAGTCTGTATTATTCACTGCTCAACAAATATACTTAAAAGATGAAAATATTCACTGAAAATGAATTGTACTTTAAGAGTGGATGAATTACTATTATATTCAATTAAAAATTATTAACAATTGAATAGATTTTGTCGGTTAATTATATTTAAATAGGGATATATATTGTTGATGGGTGCGCGGATGAATAGTTATTAAAAAACGCGCGCGCGTATATTAATCCAACTAATATTCAACAAATCCAGCGAATATACAAATCCGGCGTATACAAATCCAATTAAGATTCAACAAATCCAATGAATATTCAACAAATCCGGCGAATATACCAATCCGGCGGATATTCAACAAATCCGAGAAATATTTATCAAACAATGAGATTGTAGAAATCAAATCTAAGTCTCTTACATTCAAAGCACATTGAATGATATATTTTAAATGAACGTTATGGAATTTTATTGGTATTAAGAATTATTATCTACATGTAATAAATTTTTGAAAATCTTATATTTTAATATAATTTTAGTTGTAACTATTGACAATATATTATTTTAAATTCTTAAATTTACTCTATTATTTGAAATTATATTTGAAATTTGGTTAAAATAATTTTATTTTTATTGATTAGTAAATAGAATATTTGATTTAGTTTTATACTCAAATAAAACCTTTTCACAAATTAAAAATATTTTCAATAATATATTTATAAATTGATGGTTATAAATAAATATTATCCAAATGTAAAGTTAATTTAAATAATTTATTCAATTGTAACTAATGACAACATAATAATTTAAATTCAAAAATAATAATAACATCAAAAAATGATTATTATTTCTAAAAGTAAATTTATAACATTTTATAAAAAGCAATAATTAATATAAAACACACATCAATTTTCTGAATTTATTTAATATTACAAAAACTAAATTTTTCTTATAATCATAATACCAAATTATTCATCTATTCATTGTATTGTTTACTACATTGCATTATTTGTTGGACTTTCTGCTTCGTTCTTTCTACTTATTACATTGTATCTGATCCACCCGTATTTATAGTATTAAATATGCCGGATTTGTTGAATATTCGCCGGATTTGAATATTCGCCGGATTGGTATAGTCGCCGGATTGGTATAGTCGCCGGATTGGTATAGTCGCCGGATTGGAATATTCGCCGGATTTGAATATTCGCCGGATTGGAATATTCGCCGGATTGGTATAGTCGCCGGATTGGTATATTCGCCGGATTGGTATAGTCGCCGGATTGGAATATTCGCCGGATTTGAATATTCGCCGGATAGGTATATTCGCCGGATTGGTATAGTCGCTGGATTTGTTGAATATTAGTTGGATTAATATACGCGCGCGCGTTTTTTTTAATAACTATTCATCCGCGCACCCATCAACAATATATATCCCTATTTAAATATAATTAACCGACAAAATCTATTCAATTGTTAATAATTTTTAATTGAATATAATAGTAATTCATCCACTCTTAAAGTACAATTCATTTTCAGTGAATATTTTCATCTTTTAAGTATATTTGTTGAGCAGTGAATAATACAGACTCCATTTAAAGTATTTCCAATATTTAATTGATATTTCATCTCATCATTGAGAAATTTTACCGTCTAATTTATTATATACAATTCTCGATTCACTGAATATTTCTTAGCTTCAATCAATATTTTACGTTATTCAATGATTGTTTCCCTCTTCAATAAATATTTTTTCTCTCTAATGAATAATTTCTCTTAATGAATATTTTCCTCTTCAATGAATAATTTCTCACTTTAATTAATATTTTCTCACTTTAATGAATATTTTTTCCTCTTCGATGTATATTTTCTTCATTCAAAGTATATTACCCTTGTAAGGTTTTATTATATCAATTGATATTTCATCTATTTAGTAGATATCTTTAGCTATCCCACTTTTTCCAGTAATTTCAACGATTTTAGTCACTTAATGTACTCTACCACCAATATTACTTCTTCACTGGAAATTTTCTTTATAGAATATAATCTCTACTAATTAAAATTCCATTTGTTGACTTGTTATTGACTTGTCATTTTCACTGAAAATTTAATTAACTTTTAATAAATTTAATTACACACTTAAATAGATTAGGTTGTAATCGACAAAAATAAAATATTTTTAGGCTATGTAAATTAATTAGAGATTTTAGGGAAATTTTATGATAATTTAAGTGATATCTAGTTTTACGAGGTATTTATTTTAGTAAATTTTATTCATCTATGTGAATTTTATGGTTTTCATTTGAATGTTAATGGATTTGGGGACTATTATGTTTTTGTAGAAAATATTGAAGAAATGAGGGTAAATCTATAATTTTAGAAGCACTTAATTTCTTGATAATTTAATAAACTTTACTTGATTTTAGGATTATTTTAAATAAAAGTTTATTTTAGGAACAAAATGTTTATGAAACATATTTATGATAATTATTTACCAATTAGATTCCAATTTGACTTATAGATTTTGAATAGTAAATGATATTTAAATTATAATTTTATGATATATTTAAAAAGTTGATTAAATCAGTTGATTTTTTAAAAATATTTTAGTGAAACCGAAAATTTTAATTGATTTTACAGTAAAAAAAAACGATGGTCAATTAATTATTATCATTTTTCCATTTATTGATTTTGTGGATATCAATCACAAAAGTAGTATATTGTAGAGATTTTTAAGAGGATGCTCAGTGTGGTTAACAATATACATATGAAAATCGTTGAATTATATCTATGGGTTGACTGGTAATTTTTATTGAATTTATACTTGATTTACTGATTAATTTTAATTATTTGAGCAACATGATATATATTTTATGATTTTACAATAATTGAGTGAAATTAAATTTATGTGGGAAACATAGACTTTATTCGATTTTAGTCATTTTTGATGAATTTTTTATTTGATTGAATTTGTTGCCAGAATCAAATTGTGGTGATTTTCGACGGAAAATGTTGGGTATCGATAACAATTTTGTAATACTTTAAAGAAAATTTATTTTTATTGGTAAAATTCAGATTTTTATTTTAAGGGAATTTGATTGGTTGAATACATATAGTAAATATGATCCAAATGATGAATTTTTAAAGATCTTATTCGGTTAAATATAGATTTCTAAAGAAATTTTACCTTGTAGGTTATTACCAAAAATATGTGTATTGTTGGTGCAGTGAATGAAAATGTGATTTCAAGGGAAATGATTGGTTAAGGGGAAATTTTGTGATATTTTAAGGGGAAATAATCTATTAAGAACAAGTTTGTTGTCATTTTTAAGGGAGTTGAGTTGGTTGAATATCTGTGTTCAAAGAATAAATATTTTATAAATGGAGAATATAGAGGAGGAATTTATAATATTTTAAAAAGGCTTTGTTCAGATAGATATCAATATCTGTGTAAATCTTTTGAGAGAGTGGAAATATTGTCATTTAAAAGAGAAATGATTGTTTAAGAAGAGAATTTATGATCTTTTAAGGGGAAATAATTGGTCACGAGATGGATTTCAAGAAATTTATTCTGTTGAATATCGATATGTTGGTGATTTTTATGAAAATAATGAATATAGCGGGGATTATTGTAATTTAAAGAGAAATGATTGGTTGAGAGGTGAATTTATAATATTTTTAAGGGGATTTGATTGGTCAAGAGAGGAATTTTATTTTAAGATGATTTCAAGAAATTTATTCGGTTGAATATCAATATGTCGGTGATTTTTTATGAAAATAATGAATAAAACTGGGATTAATCTCATTTTAAGAGAAATGATTGGTTGAGAGTAAATTTTATTTTAGGGGAAAACAATTGGCTAAGAAGAGAATTTATGATTTTTTAATAGGAAATGATCGATTAAGAACAGGCTTGTTGATATTTTAAAGGAAATGATTGGTTGACAGTAAATTTTATAATATTTTAAGGGGAAACGATAAGATAAGAGGGGAATTTATGATATTTTTATGGGGATTTATTCGTTTAAATATCTATGTTAAAGGATGGATACTTAGTGAAATCGATACATTTTCATTGGTTTAAGGGTTATCAAAATATATCAATAAGATTTTGGTTAATTTTAATGATATTATTGGAATCTGAATAAAATATACGATACGTGTTCGGTTCTAAGAAATAGTTTGATTCATGTAACTATTTGTATACAAGTAAGTATTTATTTGATTTTATTATAAATTTGTAATTTAATTTAATTAAAAACTAAAATGATCTAACAAATTTTTTCAATTATTTTACAACTTAGTTTATTTAACTTTTTAATTGATAAGTACTATTTTCTTTACAATTTGCTAGTATGTTGAAACTTTTTTAAAATTTTTATTCAAAGTACTAACAAATTTTATTAAAGATCTATCAAAACTTGACAAAAATTATAAAACTTTGGTAATTTTAATATGTATTACTCAATAACAACTATTTTCTTACCAATTTGCCGAAGGTCTTATTTTAAAATTTCAAAGTACTAGCATTATTTACAAATTAATCAGTTTTATTTAACATCTTAAAATATTTAAATTTAATCAAATTCTATTCAAATGCTAATCATAATTTAAGGATAAGTCTTATTTTTACAAAATCAAATATTTTACAAAAATTAAACATACATATTTGGATTTTTAGTAGATTTTATCGGTATCTATCAGTACACAAGTACCTGTTCCATGTGGTTTTTTAAGCTTTGTTAGAAATTCAACTTATTTAGTGGTTGGTCGATAACCATTTAATTTTTAGTAATGTGGTAGATGATAATTATTTTTTCTATCAGTTTTATTCAAACCTTTAGCATCTTTGAGTTAATAATTTAAAGAGTCGAATCATTTTCAATAAATATATGAAAATTTATTCCAAGTACAATGAAAGTAATATATGTTTCAAGAAATTAATTTAAGTATCTTTTTCTAATCAAGTTTCTTTTTCACTATCAATTAGATTAACCACTACTTGTACTTACTAATTAATTTATCATTCAGTAAACAACAACAGTGTGAGTGAAAAGAAAATCTATAAAAATAAATTTAAGTAATTATTTGATGAGTTAGCAATTAATTTATTTAGGGACGTGTGAAAAATAAATGAAAAGGTTGGCATTCATCTTTGAAAATAACGTTTAGTAATTGTTCATTGTTGGACGCAATTAAAAATATTACAAAAATGGTAGAAAAATTTCAAAGTTTTTTAACTAAGTTTTACAAAATAATTTCAATAAATCACATACAAGACTGTAAAGAAATAAATTTTTATTCAGAGAAAATACAACAATTGATTGAGCTTCAATGATTAATAGTTTCTTGATAGCAATCAGGTAACTAAACAACAAAACAATTTGGAGACATCAATGATCGATAAAAGAGTCGAGAAGTTAATAAAATTTCAACTTGTATTTCTTTTGTTCAACCCTTTATGTGATTTATTTCAAAATTAGTTGGTCAGTAACCTATCATTAATATTTGTTGGTTCAGTAATTAGTTTTTGATATTGATTTGTTCGGTAACTAGTTATTGATAACATATTGTGAGTGTGTGAATAACCAAGTATTTTAAGGGGAAATGATTGAGAGAAAATTTTATTTTTAAATGAGTTAAGTTGGTTGAATATCGGTGTTCAAAGAGTAAATATTATTTAAATATGTCATTTTAATGAATAAGTAAATTATTGAATGCCTAGTATGTATAGAGAGTTGTACAGTACTCAGTTATTTGTACACAGTACCTAGTGATTGTTGTTCAGTTATTAATGAATTATTCACTGTGTATGGGTTATCAGTGTTCAGAAGTTGATACCAAGTAAGTTAACTTTTTATATTTTCTGAAAGTATTATTATTATTATTATAATTATAATTATTATTATTATTATTATTATTATTATTATAATTATTATTATTATTATTATTATTATTTTATTAATATTATTATTTATTATTATTAATTTATTATTTTTTTTTTATTAAGGATGGGTTGCTGCAGAGTGGAGGAGATGGGTTGCTCTTGCGAATGACTACTACCTACCTTAGGCAATACTATGTAACACTGAAACTCAAAAATTTAATTTAATAAAATTCTTTGAAAAAAGTTTTTGAAAAATTTCTTTGAAAATTTGATCGTTATCAACATGTATAAAAAAAGTAATAGTAAAAATTATACTAAAAATTTGATTGTAAGATTACATTAAAAATTTTTTCAATTAAAAACATGTGTAAAAATTTCATTGTAAAATTATCCTAAAAATTTCATCTTTAAAAATTATATATAAAAAATTCATCGATAAAATTATACTAAAAATTCTATTTAAAAATCATGTATAAAAAATTTCATTTTAAAATTATCCTAAAAATTTCATCTTTAAAAATTATATATAAAAAATTCATCGATAAAATTATACTAAAAATTCTATTTAAAAATCATGTATAAAAAATTCCATTGTAAAAAATTTTTAACATAATTATGTTAAAAATTTTATCATTTAAAAATATGTATAAAAATTGATCGATAAAACTATACTAAAAATTTTATTTAATAAATTTTATCATGCAATATTGTCGACTCTTTAACTTTAAAAATTCTTACCTTATGTAATTTACCTTTTGACCCTCTATTTACTTTTAAAAAATTCTTACCTTATGTAATTTGCCTACTATAACTGCTTTTAAAATTTTCAGCTTTAAAAATTACCCTTATGTAACTTAACTGTTGACTCTCTATTTAATTTTAAAAAATTCTTACCTAACTTACCATACTTTACTCTAGGCACCTTAGATTACTTTAAGAACCTTAATTTACTTAAATTTATTCTAACGTACTTTAAATTACTCTGATGTACCTTAATTTACTTTATGAACCATAATTTACTTAAATGTACCCCAATGTACTTAAATTGACTTTCGACCCTTTAATATACCTTAATGTACTCTAATGTATCTTAATTTACTTAAGGAACCTTAATTTACTCTAATATACTTAAATGTATTCTAATGTACTTTAATTTATCTAAATTTACTTTAATATACTTTAATGTATCCTAATGTACTTTAATTTATCTTAATTTACTTTAGGTATTTTAAATTATTTTTATCTAGAGCCTAAATTTGCCTATGAAAATTGTGTGAACAAATATTTCAAGTGTTTTTTTTTAACAAGCCTATAAAATACCCCTGTCAATTTTTTATCAGGAGGCGATTCAAGCCATTTTTATTTTATGCCTATATTTACCTATAGAAAGTATTGAGACCAAATATTGCATTAGTTTTTATTACGAATTAAAAATATCCCTGACTATATCACATCTTAGGCGATTTGAGCCAATTTTAATTTTATGCTTTTTTTTTATCAGTAGGCGATTAAAGCCATTTTTATTTTATGCCTATATTTACCTATAGAAAGTATTGAGACCAAATATTGCATTAGTTTTTATTACGATTTAAAAATATCCCTGACTATATCACATCTTAGGCGATTTGAGCCAATTTTAATTTTATGCTTTTTTTTTATCAGTAGTCGATTAAAGCCATTTTTATTTTATGCCTATATTTACCTATAGAAAGTATTGAGACCAAATATTGCATTAGTTTTTATTACGATTTAAAAATATCCCTGACTATATCACATCTTAGGCGATTTGAGCCAATTTTAATTTTATGCTTTTTTATCGTTGGGCGATTCAAGCCAATTTATTTTAGTCTTTTTCAAAAATACCCCCTGACTATAGTGTGATTAAAAAAAATTTTGTGAATGAAAATACCCTCTCTGACTATCTTAGGCGATTTGAGCCGATTTTAATTTTATGCTTTTTTATCGTTAGGCGATTCAAACCAATTTATTTTAGTCTTTTTCAAAAATACCCCCTGACTATAGTGTGATTAAAAAAAAAATTTATTCAAAAAAAAAATATTCCAATTTCATTTCAAAATTTCGCCAAAATTTGAATTTAAAAAAATGTTCCAAAAATTTGAATTCAAAAAAAAAAATCGCGCCAAAAACTCGAAAAAAATTTCGAAAAAAAATACACACAAAAATTTAATACACACAAAATTAATTAAGTTGATTACATCATTATGTAATCAAGATAATCCGAAATTTAATCCGCTATTACATACCCCCCCCCCCCCCTCCCCTATGTTTTTTTTGTACCGTAGATAGCCACTAACTACCTACTTTTAGAACTTATTTTTTAGATTTCAGTATAAATCAATCAACTTTGTATGCGTAGTAATATGTGTAAAAATAATACTGTTTCAAACTCCGATCATGAACGAATTATTAGTTCTTATGAAGAGGGAATTCAGGAAACATAAATTTCTCAGATTTTAAATATTAAACGAATTACTGTCCACGAAATAATCAAAAAATTACTAAACATCAAAACCCGCTTAATGAAAAGATCTTATGGATGCTATTGAGTCTGGGTCACAAAATGTGACAGCCAGTGATTGTGAAGGTTATTTTAGGAATATGTAGTCTTATATTCCAAGATATCTTAATAACGAAGAAATTCTCAATTAATAAAATTAAATATTGACGTTTTAAATGTTTTTTACTATCTACAATAAAAAATCCTAGTTACATTTTACTGAAGATTTTGAAATACACGGTTTTTGATTAAATATTTTTTTAATAATTTTTAATCAATTTTCAAATTAGGTTAAAAAATTGATAATTCCTCGAGTATTATTTTATAATTTCCTAAATTTTTAAATAAATTTTTGTTGATTTCTTTTTTATCATTTATATAAAAAAGAAAAATATTATTTTTGAAATGTTTTACATTTAAAAATTAAAATTTTGCTTTTAGTCTTTCTAAAATTTTTAATTCTCATAATAATAATGCTTAAAAATGTTAAAATTATTTTTCAGACAAACAAAATAAGGAAAATTTACAGCAACAAACAGGAACATCAAAAAATTATGGAATCCAATCTGTAAGATATTTATATTATGATTTTATTACATAGCATACTTAGGTTCCTTGAAACTGTATCTAGTTATTATAATTCGCATTTTACACTACAGATTCAACTTTTTATAAAAAAATGTTTTTCGTAATGTCTGCAATATCGGCTAATTCCTTAAATTTTTAATACCTTTAAAACCTTTCACTAGAATGTCTTCTTTTTCCAGAACTGATACGGCTGTATGAAGCACGACGATTACGCCGAGCTATAAGGCTGTCTGGACTTGAATCAGACGATAAGAATTAGAGGAAATTTGTTGAGGTGATAGACAGGAAATCGCATATAGACACAGTTAAATATTAAAACAATTGGAACTCTGCTTCGAAAAGTAATAGTCAAGGGAACATTACAATGGCATATTTTGTTGGTGACCAAATTGAGGTCCGCTTCCCTAAGCCTTTAGGCCTAATGGATTTGAATTTTTTCACTAGAAATACGGAATACTACAATAAAATTCTGGTCACAGTTGATCTAAAGATTTAAAAAAATTTTGGGAAGTATTTTTTGTGAAGCCTTGATGATAAAACCATTTAGCCCAAAATCAATATACAAAATTCATTATTCATGTGCATTTTAAGAATTTCTAAATCATTTTAATAGGGTTAATAAATTTATCGGATTGCGCACATATAATTAAGTAATTACTACTGAACTTTTAAGTATAATTGCAGTTTTATTGCAGTCATTAAGTGCTTAGTAATGAAAGCTGGGCTTCTGAAAAATATTGCAGAAAAATATTTAAAGAAATGATATTATCTTATTTTATTCGAATAAATTAAAATTTTTATTAAAAATATATTAAAAAAATTTAAAAATAATATGCATTCACAAGATATTCAATTATATAATGATATGAAACTTCTTGAGGCTACCGGAGAACGATCCGAGTGATTGGAAAATCTTTATAAACCTGAATACAGAAAATCCTTTTTTATTCCTAGGCAATTTCTTACAAAACTTAGGTCAAGACTTCCTCCATAAACATTGGACTTGTGGTTTTTTAAATTGTTTTAAATAAATAATAAATATTTGTAAGAGTTTTACAATTATGTCAAAAAACATTTTTTTCAGAAAAAACTTATGATTTATTAAATAACTCGGTAATTACCAATAATATATTTTTTTAATTTGATAATTACCGAAAATTTTTTTTCCGGAAATGGGTAAACTCTATTTGATATTGTCACCTGTTGAGTATACCTAAATAATAGAGTAAAATAATTAATAAACATGTAAAATGATTGGGGATAACAAGGATAAGTTATTAAGATGTGGTTCTGGAGCTTAATAAAAAATGAATAAAAAAGAAATGTCGAATAACGAGAAGGGAATAAGAAAAAATCAATAAAAACAGACAATTAAATAGAAGAAGCTAATTTATAATTAACCAGTGCAAATTTAGGAAAACAAAAACAAAAGGAAAATGTTTGAGAATCCGGGAAAGGGCATCTCTAAAAAATTATTTATCTGGACAGCTGTCAGTGATTATGGAGGCCCAAAGGGAATAAGCGGTAAAAGATATCAGAAATTCTATTTAACATCAGTAAGTATTATTGGATGACGGAGTATAAAAAGGAAGCGCAATTGGAATCAAAGGAACACAAAATAAAAGACAAGAAAGAAATTAAAGAGAAATTTGAAACAGAAATTAAGCAAGGTCAAAACAAAGTAACTAAATCAGAGTTACCGATCTCAGAAACCCGTCACAGTAGTCAAGTGATTGTGAAATCCAATTGATCCGAAAAGTGCTATTCTTCTCGAAGGGTCGTAATAAGCACCAAATTGTGATTGATAGATAATTCGTTGTGTCATTTTTAAGTCGAGATAAAGTGTATTAATCAATAAAGTTTATATCGTTTGGAGTTCATTACTGTTGTTTAAAAGCACGCTTGGAGTCAGATTGACAATAATTCCTATTCGCATTCACCGACAACCCAAATACAACTAATTATGTCATTTGCAATAACTTTAATTTAAATAACTTATTTTTCATATTTGAGTAACTTTTTTTGATAATAAAATATTCCCTCCCAGTTATTTTTATTCGCCTGTTAATTTTTTATTCAAATATTTGTTAAATAAAATATTTGGAAATAAAAGATCAGACTGTTATGTGAGAATTTATTGTTTTAATGGTTTCATATTTTAGGTTGTCAATCCAGTTTACAAAGATCGAAATCTATACAGACCTCCTTATTTTTAGAAAATATGTTAAATCTGATTTGACTTCTATCCCAAATTATAACTTACAAATTTGTAACTTTGATGCTTTTTGTACATAATTTAGCTAAGTAAATTTCTAACCTTAAATATTTCTTTGCTACAAATAATGCTGTATCAAGATTATTGGCGAAACAATAAATGAAATATTATTACTATAGATATATTTTACTAAATATGTAAACCCCACTAGACAACGACTAGGCTTATACGTCTATATAAAGTAAAGTAATTTGATATTGCTAACATCACGAATTCTCACTAAATTCTTATTCGAAAAACTTTAAAATGAATATTGGACAAGCTTCAAGCGAAAGAAAGAAGGATTTCAATGCCAGAAAAACGGTTAATAGTGGAGTGAAGTGATAGCCATCTAGTGTGTGAATGTCATAGAAGATCTCGAGACTGAAAATCAGCAAATTGACAAAATTCCTTTAAACTTTCCGTGCAAACTGTATAGATGGAGAAAAGTTGTAAATTCTTACGACGATTGATTCCAAATCGAATAGCAATGAATCAAATCCATGTCGAATACTTTGTAATTATATTTTTAGTAATGGCTCTAGATTAAGTATGTCCCGATGCCAAATTTTTTGCAGTGTTAGAATCTTCAAAAGTTTTTTCACCAAACTGGTTGTACAGTCGGTTGATCTAAAGCTGAAGTGATGTTTTACAGTGTGAAACGGCAAAGTTGGTTCTGCGGACAGAATCCTGATATTGGTATGTGATGTAATTGGCTGGAAAAATGATGGCAAATTATTTGAAGTTTCACCTGCTCTTATTGTTTTTATGTGCTTTTCTGATGAAAAACCTTAACCCTTTGAGGACCGGCTTTTTTTAAAATTTATTTAAATTTTTAAATTTTATTTTTTTTTTAAATATTTATTTATTTCATTAAAAACCGGAAAAAAAAATTAATTTTATAATTTTTAATATAAAATTTATTTACATGAATATAAATATTTTATAATATATTTTTTATAAAATATTGTTCAATATTCACATAGGTTTATTTCATTCATTCATTCATTCATTCGAATCATTCAAACAAATGTATGATCCGGGGCGAGTAGGAAGACCACGCAAAAGAATTCCACCTTCAAGGGCTGGTTTTACTTTGGTTTGTCCTGATAAAGGTTGCTGTCACCCTCATACAAGAGAAGTGTATCCTCCTTATTTGAAAAATGCACCATCTTCATGCAAATCAAAGGAAGAGAAAGCGATGTGGGTAAGTATGGCCCGACATTTGCCTCCTTTCAGAGATTGCAAAGATGAAAAAAGTTGAAAATATATATGCGCAAAGGATACCCCATGCTTGCCATATATATTTCAGGAGGTAAAAAATCATTACGATTTTAGTTACCTAAATCCTGAAGAATGGACAAATTCAATAAAACCTGATTTTATGTCTGATGATGATAGGAATCATTTTATTGAATCATCATCGAGAAAAGGAAGAGATTCTCAAACCGGGCCAGCTGGCGAAGGTTTGAAAAGAGGTCTTGACCAACAAGAAACAAAAAAGAAACGAAATAGGCAAATATAAATCCTTTTAGATATGAAAGGTAGGTCAAACCAGCCTCGAAATGGTAATCCTTTCAGATATGAGAGGTAGGTCTAACCAGCCTAGAATTGGTACCATTCTTCTGGAAAGGCCTTGTCGTGGCAGAATGGCTTTTCACTAACTTACCAAATCATTTTTTGTTAAAAATTTAATTCAACGTTTTTTGAATTATCTCACAACTGAGAATTTTATGACAAAACCTATTATGATTTTCAGAACCAGCATAAAAAACTCTATAAAATAGGTATTTTGTTTTTTCTAATTTTCCAAATTTTTCACATATCTTTTTTATATTCAACAAAAGTCGCATACGGATCACGTCCGATTTTTTTTCGATTATCTTCTAAATTACGCTATTTAGAGGTGAGTTGATATTTTTTATGAATATAATATACGAAAGTAAAGATTTTGACATCAAAAAAATTGAATTTTGTAAAGGATTAGAAAAGTTAGCAAATTTATTTTATTTTTTATACATTTTTATAGAGAAATGTCAAACGAAATTGCTGATTATGAATTATTAGCAGATGAAGGATCAGATATTGGAAGTGATGATGAAATTGAAGATTTCGACATCATAAACAATCGAGCTGGTGAAAGAATTTGGTCAAAAGAAGGAAACTTTGTGCCAAAACTTCATCAATTTCAAGAAAAACCTGGTCCAAAAAACTTCCGTGTCGAAAATGAACAGCCAATTGACTATTTTGAATGGTTTATTGATTCCGAATTCATGGATTATGTGGTAAAAGAAACAAATCTCTATCAACAACAACATCCTTTACCATCACAAAAGAAAATGGCGAAGTGGTTTGATGTAACATCAAACGAATTATCAGTATTTTTTGCGATTGTGATGCTTACAGGTTTGGTTAGCAAAAATGAGTTGAAAGACTATTGGAGCGTTGATCCTCTACTGAACACTCCAATATTTCCAAAGACATTCACAAGAAACAGATTTCTTCAGATTATGAGATTCCTTCACTTTGCAAATAATGAACAAAAACCAATGACAAGCTTTTCAAAATTGGAAACGTTGTAAATATGGTCAAATAAAATTCAAAAATGTCATCATACCCGATAGAAACATTTGTATAGATATAAGGCTAATGCTGTGGAAAGGAAGATTGAGCTTCAAACAATATATTCCATCAAAACGCCATCGATTTGGAATAAAACTATTTGAAATGGTGGACTGTACCACACAATGCATTCTCAATTTTATCATTTATACTGGTAAATCTACAAAGTTTAGATTTCATAAATTACTTCGTATAAGTGGATCGATCGTAATGGAACTTATGAATATGCATCTGGATAAGGGACACGTTTTATATGTTGACAATTGGTATTCAAGCCCACCATTGTTCGAAATACTTCATTACAAGAAAACTGGAGCTTGTGGAACATTACGAAAAAATCGCAAAGGTCTTCCGAAATATTCTGGAAAAATGAAATAAGGTGAACTTGAAAGCTACAATACTGATAAATTATTGTTTCAAAGATGGATGGATACACGCGAAGTATTCATGTTGTTCACAATTCATAGAAATGGACTAGTTGAATCGACAAAGACCAATTCCCAATCATTCGAAAAAATAATGAAACCAAAAACAGTTATAGATTACAGTTTATTCATGGGTGGTGTGGATTATTCTGATATGAGAATGTCATTTTCAGAATGCGTTAGAAAGACTACCAAATGGTACAAAAGTTCTTTTTTCACATCATTGAAATTGTAGTACATAACGCTTATTGTATATACAGAGCGAAGAACAAGTCAAGAATCCAATTGGCTGATTTTAGACTGATATTGGTTAGACAATTGATAGAAAAATATGGATCTCAAAGAAGCGAACGAGTTTGAAGACCACCACTAAGCGAAAACCCACTTCGTTTACAAGGAAGACACTTTCCTGATAAAATTCCAATAAATTCTGGTGATAATGGAAAGAAATGCTGTGTTGTTTGTTCAACTTCAAGTGATCGAAAAAGAACCACAATAATGTGTCAACTATGTGAGATTCCATTATGCATTGTACCAAAGATTATCACACAAAAGTAAATTTATAATAACCATATTTATTGATAAAAATAAAATAGTTTATTTTTTGATTGAATTTTTTGTCTTTTCTTATTTTTACATATTGATTCGTAGTTTTTAGAAAAAAAATTTCTTGAAAAAAATCATTCGTTTTGTTTAGTTTTATAAAAATACACACAGAAATGTGATTTTCATTATAGTTTGATTTATTTGAGTTTTTAGCTAATATTATGTAAACAGTGTGTTTTATGAAATTTTATTTGAAAAAAAATTTTCTTTTTTAATTTTATATAAGAAAAACCACATTTGATATTTTTAGAACTAGTTTGTCTCTATAGTGGCGGCCGGCGCTCAAAGGGTTAATCATGCTAATAGTTAGACTACACACAGTACAATAAACATCGCTTGTATTGGATGAACTCAATTTAAAAGTCGGATATTTTGACTTCAGTTCGTCATTAAACACACACTTTATTTTGCTCATCGTTTTATTTAGATAAAAATAAAAGGATGAAAATATTTTATTTTATTGTAATCGTTAATTAATTTGAAGGAAAATTACTTTATTCTTTTTTTTTGTTAAATATTTAATTTTCCTTAATTATATATTAGTTTGAATTGAAATTTCTAGAATGACATATTTTTGGGAACAGAAAAACAAACTGAAAAAAGGGATATTCAAATTAGGAAATAACAAATCACGGATAAATCGTTATTTAAACGTTTTATAAAAATTTATTTATTACGAAAAAAATTATATACTGTTTAAATTCATTTATAACCCAAAATAGAGAACAAAAGAGAACTTCACTTAAAAAAATAAAGAGTAAAAACGATCCAATTAATAAAAGAGAACATGTTCTCTTTAAAAGAAATGTTCTGGATAACCTAGAGATTCGGCAATTTCCAATCCAGAAAATCTAAATTCTTTTCTGAAAATATTCTCAATTCATGAAGAGAATTTTCAAGGAAAAATGGAAAACGATATGCAAGATGCAAATAAAAAGTTATATACGAAAAGAAGTGAAATAGTTGCTATTTTTAATCTCAAATTGAAAACGACCACAACAAAATGTAATGATTGAGTAATAATTTATTATTAAAAAATAATGATTTACAAAATGAGAAAAACGCGATGTTTATCACAAGACTCAGAAAATGGATGGAAAATAATGAAATAAATCCTCAAAGGTTATTGGAAACTTTTAAAGAATTAGGCAAAATTCCGCTGAGTATAGCCGATTCATAAAGTGTGAATAAATGTATTGATAATGAAATGGCTGTAAATATATTTTTATGAAGCCATTTGACAGAGTGCTGAAAGAACGTAAATCTATTAGTTCATTGAATTTCAGACTTCTCAAAATGAATTAGGAATGGAGTAAAAGTTTAATAAATAAATGTTGAAAATGAAAATTATTTCAATTTCAGCTTAGCATCTGGCAAACCGCTTTGTAATTGTGCAATGCCGCACTTGTTAGCGTTTTCCGCTACTAATGATAATAATAATTATTATTATTTTTTAATAATTAATATTTGAAATTGATTTATTAAAACAATATACATTTAAATGTGGAATATTTAGTTTCAATGCGACAAATGTGTGAGGAAATAAGAAAAATTATCCAGTCCAGTGGAGAGCTGGAAAATATTGAATCTTATATAAAGCTTAATTTAGCTCATCAAAATAATACAAAACGGGGAGTAAAATTTTATTTAGGTAAGTCGAGAATTAAATATTTAGGTGATTATTATGTGCAAATGCTTTAGATCTATGCAAAACGAAAGGCTTTATAGATATTTCTGAAAAAGAATTGGATAGTTTGGTAAAATACGACAAGTCGTTCATTTCTCATGAAGTACGGAGTTATATTTATTGTCGAATACGAACTTTACTAGCCCAACAGCAATATTCTGCAAAAGAGGAATTATAGATTCAGCTTTCGAGTGGAGCATTTAGTTTCTTGATTCAAATAAACTGTTACTTTCCTCAACATTTTACTGAATATTTGCATTTAAAGTTTAGCTCAGTATGTTGGAAGAATGATTTCATTTTCCAGTAGATCAAATCTTGCCTTTTATGGAGTCTACATGTTGTAAAAATTCATTTTTGGTGGAGATACTTTCTCATAATAATAGCATATTCATTTTCTTGAGTTTTATTGGAAAATAGTAGACTTAGAGCAGAGGTTCCCATAGTGTGGGTCACGATCTATATAATATGTTGTTGCCAAAATATTCATCTCATGCATTTTCTTAGTTATGCTTAATTATATGCTTTTAATAGATAAGTTTATATTTCTTTCCTTGTTTTTTCACAGGTGAATCGTGAAAACTTTACGGTCTCAATTGGTAAAAATTTGGGAATCCCTGTTTAAGAGTCTAAACTTATTGTGCTAATATTACTAATTATTTTTGTTAAAATGTTTTGAATGATTTTGAACTAAATTACAAAAAGTGAAGAGCCAGTGATATTACTATTGATGCTTTGAATACCTAGGTCCATCATTTACAAAGTACGCCAGGCATTTAATCAATCCAATCATTAGTTATTGTTACTTTTCTTTGGCGTTTCTTGAATTAAACGACTTTAAGATCATGATTACATAATGCCGCAGCAATCGTGATTTATCAGCGTTTTCACTTTCTTGTTGTCATGGTAAATTGTTTTTATTTGTATTTATTCCCCGATTATTGTCGCTTTATTTCGACTGTTCTCTCATTTCATTGCTCTCATGCTCTAATGTATGCATTGAATTGTTGCTATTATTGTTTTTAGTCGTTGATATCACTCTCAGGGTATTGCCCTAAAGTGGTGTTCTTGCCATGTACTTTGGTTAAATTGACTTCGCTCTTGATGAACTTCTTTTGCATTTATAACAATTTCATCGCGTGATTTATTAAGTCATCTTTCTAAGATTTGATCTTTCTTATATGAGTAGTTGGTGAAGTTCAAACCATCCAACTATGAAAACGTTAATTATATTTCGGGCTGGATGAAATGAATTGACGGGTTAATTTGTTTATTTTCCTCTTCTAAAAAATCTTTGCTAGTATTAAGTGATTCCTGTTTTTTTGTCGAACTAAGCAGCAGCCTGATTTTATGAAAAATATCTTAACATTTATTTAATAATAAGTAATTTTAAATAAGTACAAATAATAAATAAAGTCAACACAGATTTATTACTTTTTAATCAACAGATTCATTAAGTTGAATAAAGAACTTGCAATTTTTGAGTTCTGAAACTACTGTATTTCCGATTTCTTCAGCCATTTCGTCCATACGCCGTTTTACAGAATTTGCACTTAATGGCAAGGACTTTAAAACATTTTTCATTACATATTCAATGAAATCTTTAATTGCGTGTATAACAATTTCTTCAGCGATTGTGTGTGTTTTTCCATTCCTTGCTATATTAAACGAAATCTTGTACGAAGCTATTTATCCTCATTCATTTTAAACTTCAGTAGAATGCTTCATCTGAAATATTTTGAAAAAATCAAGTTATTTTTATCTGAGCTAACACTTTCAAGATGATCTTTCATTTTTGACGGCTTAATGGCGTCATTTTCAAAGATGTTTCGCAAAAAAGACACAAAGGAATCATTTCACTTGTTTCAGCGCGCAAAACCACTTCGATCATTTCTGGGTCTGACGAGCAGGTGAGCTCCATTTCTAGAACTACTCCTCATGATATTTTCACTTTCGAGTTCTTGACTAGAGATGGAAGGTCTTACATCTTTCTCTTTCTAATTCCAGGTCCTTACTCGTCTATTCCTACAATTCCCATACTTATTTGTTATCTTTACCCATAATTTATAAATGTATCCTTCAAAAATTTGAGCAGCGTTCCTCCCTTATTTTTTGTTAAATTTTCTATTTCATTTGTTTAATCACTGTATCGACTACATTTTTGTCCTACTTTACGCTTTATCTTTCATTATGTTGGGCCAGCACACCAATAGCCTTGAGAATTGTTTAAATGCATCAGTAATACAGCACGAAAACCCAGCACCAAGATAACTTAAAATACAATATACAACACCAATTAAACACTTTAAAATCTGAGAGAATATAAATAAATATAAAATCAAAAACATAAAAATTAAATTAAAATAATAACAAAATGCACCGAGATTCGTACGATACCTACACAAATATAACAAGAAAACACAACAAATTCGACGAAATTGAAAAAATTAATAAAAGTTCATTAAAATGAAATTTAAATCGAAAATTTGAATTAGTAATAATTCAATAAAAATCTTAAATAAAAAATTATAAAAATAAATCAAAATAATAATAAAATTAACGGATAGAATTTACTAGAAAATAACAAGGTCGAATTTTGTTTTACTGCACCAAATTTCACACGCGAGAAAAATAGGTATAAATACCGATGTGTTTTCACAAATTTTCAGTCTTATTTTTCGGAGGAAAATTTCATTGCAGAGCTGTGTGGTTGGTTGTATGGCTGGTTGAGAGCCGTGCATTCAGGCAATTAACACGGGTGAGTGTTTTGCCTGAACACGATCACTCTCAACTGGTGCAATATTATTAGTTGATTTTTTCGAAGAGAATTGATGGGTAATTTTTCAATTGAATTTATGTGTGACTTTTCAGATCGAATTGTTGGATGATTTTGTTTATGGATAATTTTGTTTTTCCAATTGAATTTATGGATGAATTTTTGAATCAAATTTGTGGGTAATTTTTCAATTGAATTTATGGATGATTTTTCAGAATGATTTATCGAATTAAATTTATGGGATTTTCGAAGTAAATTTTATGGAATGGATACAATGAATTTCAAATGTATGTAGCCGATGTAATATGCTGAATAAATATTTTATATCTACAGCCTTAGTGCAGCGAAACTTTTATTCCAAATGCTATGGTAAAATATTATTTGTTATTCCTTTTCCGGCCCACAGCCAACACATAACGCAAGAAAGCAAAATCTACATAGTACAGATTCGTGTAAGTGCGTGGAAAATCGCCAATGATATGTACCCGTGAAGACTCAGCGTGCGCAACGCAGGAGTTGGAACGTCAATATTATCCGTATATAGGGGAAATTGGAGGGTAAATGAGCAGTTTATTGGCTGCTCCTTCACCATCCGTTTTCTGTAAAATTGACATAAATTTTTAACAACAATCGGCTCAAAATCTCTAACACCGAGTAGTCCAGTGGGCACTCATTAACTATGAAATGAACATAAATAGATCTTAAGGACAAAAAGAGGGAATGTTGCGAAATCGTTGCAACAGTTAAAATGGATAGCCATCGGAAAAAGATTAATCCGAACGACCAAAATCATGAAAAATAATGTTTTAAATAAAAATTAAATAATTTAATTTGAGTTGAGGCGGAAAATATGGGCGGGACGCTGCTCAAATTTTCCGAACTAATTCAAATACTTAACAAAAATAGTAACGTAAGAATGGAATGCATAAAATAAGGGCGGAACGCTGCTCAAATTTTCCGAGTCAATGAAAATACTTTGTCGAAAACGGTAGAATAGGGATGAACCGTAAAATAAGGGCGGAACGCTGCTAAAATTTTCGAATTTACAAAAATACTTTATCAAAAACCGAAAAATATAAATGGACTACGGCTAATGTTGTATATCAATAAAAAATTTTAACGCTGAGGAATGTTGGGCCAGAACGTAAACGGCCTTGAAAAATGTTTAAATGGATCAGAAACACACACGCAGATACAACACGCAATTTAAAATAAACCTGAAAAACACCAATTAAACCATATAAAATCTGAGAAATAAAAGAATTAAATATAAATTAAGAAACATAAAAATAAATTAAAATAATAACAAAATGCACCAAGATCCGCACGATACCTACACAAATACAACAAGAAAACACAACAAATTCGACGAAATTGAAAAAATCAATTAAAGTTCATTAAAGTGAAATTTAAATCAAAAAATTGAATTAGCAATAATTCAATAAAAATTTTAAATAAAAAATTATAAAAATAAATCAAAAAATATTAAAATTAAATAATAGAATTTGCTAGAAAATAACAAGGTCGAATTTTGTTTTACTGCATCAAATTTCACACGTCATACAAATAGGTATAAATACTGATCCATTTTCACATTTAACTTAACCATTTTTCAAACTGATTAAAACCATTTTTGAAAACGAACCGATTTTCAAACTGTTTTAAACTATATTTTGAAAATTGTTAGAACCATCTTGAATCAAAACTTGATTTTAAATCTATTGTCGGATTCAATTTTTAGGTGAGAATTATTTATGGTGGAACCCTCTTTCCACGTCACGTCCTTGCATCTCAATGGAGCTCTGCTCGGCGTTGGCGTGGGGAGAGAGGTATTTATGTCATTTTGTATTATGAATTGATGTTTTTATGGAATGGTTAAAATGGGTAAATTTATTGTTTTATAATTAATAAATATTATGAATATACATAACTTATTTAATATGTTTTTCCTTTAAATTTTCAATGTCGAAATTTTTCCGGCCCACAGCCGACACATCACGCAAGATAGTAAAATCAACATAGTGCAGATGCATGTAAGTGCGTGGAAAATCGCCAATGATATGCACCCGTGAAGACTCGGCGTTGAGAAACGCAGGGGTCGTAACGTCAATATTATCCCTATAGCCGAAGCGAGAAATAAGGGAGAAGTCTCCGACTCCTTCCTCGTTTCTCACTTCTGTAAAATCGACCTAAATTTATATTACACACGGCTCAAAATCATCACATCGAGTAGTCCAGTGGGCACTCAGTAAATATAATATAAACACAAAATGCGCCTAAGGTCTATTAAAGGGAAAGGGTACGGGGATAGATTAAATTGAAATTCGTTGATATAACTGATTCCGTGTTAATGTTTTGAAATCATTAAACTTATTACTAAAAAAAAAATTAAATTCTTATAAATTAGACAAAACCTATTACTAGCGTAAATTAAATTCGTAATTTGAATTAAATGAGGTGAAACTTGTTGTTAGAAGTAAATCAATTAACATTTTGGAATAAATTAGCTAAAATTTATTGTTAAAGGTAAATTAAATGGTGTAATTATATTAGATAAACGTATCCCTAAAAGCAAATTAAACTAATAAATTGTTTAAATTATTAGATCATATTTCTAAAGGTAAATTAATCGATCTCATTCTCTAAGAGTAAATTAAAGTAATTCCCAAAAGTAAATTAATAAAACTTATTTCTAAAGGTAAATTAGATCAATCAAGCGTTTCTTTTTAATAGTAAATTAAATGAATAAATCTTATGTCTACAAGTAAATTAAACTAATAAGTCTTATTCCTAAATGTAAATTGAATTAATAAATCGTATTGCTAAAAGTAAATTAAACTTATGTTTGAGATAGATTAGGTAAAACGCATTACTAAAAAAATCAATACATATTGGGAAACAAGTTAAGCAAAACTCATCACTAAAAGTAAAATTAAATACGTAGCTGAAATAAACTAGTTGAAATTACCGGTGAATCGATCGAAAATCATTGAGTAAAGTAGTCATGGGTTAAAATGAACTAATCCTCTGAATTAACATAAGGTAATTCATTTTCTAAAAATAAGGCAACTATAGATAAAATCTAAGCAAGTCATTGATTCAATTAATGTAAGTTAATTTGATAACAGCAAAATAAATTATGGAATAAGAATCTATTAATTTGAAACAAAACTCAACCTACGGATAAATTATTGATTGAAGCTGAACTAATGAACAGTATAAGGTTGAATGACATAAATCATAAATCGACCCATCATTCAAAGGTAAACCAAATAAATAAATTGCTGAGAAGGGATTAGTGTAGCTAAACCGATCAATACGAAATTCATACGGATCGTTGACGTAAGAGAAAGCTAGTAGTATAATATTATCCAAAAAAATTGTTAAGAACCTGATCATAATAATGTCTCACACCCGTAAAGTTCACCAAACCTGCATCACTCAAATACTTATGTAAATTCCAAACACAATTCACATTAAATTCGTAGGCGAAAAATGACGTAACAATATAATAAAAGCCCAATGCGAATTCGAAGCGAAACGTTGATAGTCGTAAGATGAGAACCCAACAGATAAGTCTTCTTCGAAACGATCAAATAACTTCAGAATACCATAAGGAAATCAAAGACACTGGGTTTTTCTAAAATTAAACAATAAAATATTTAAATATGAATAACAGATGTATCTGAAATATTCCAAATTTGCCTCATCGCCACGCACGACCATAGTAGATGCCACGATATAATATCAGACAGTAGTTAATTAAGAACCAAAGTTATCCGAATTAGTAAACAAGTCGACCGGAAATTGTAAGTCCAAATCTTAGTAAGTTAATGCCATCCGAGAATTAGAAATTTCCGTCGACAATAAGCGTACTGGATAAACAGAGCGAAGGTCATTCACTAACGCATTCGCATTAGATAACGGATGTAGACGCCCACGCTAGTGAGATAACTGGTGGGCGAAGGCCAGTTAAGTATTGTAGTGCAATTCGAAACACAACGGATGTAGGAACGGAAACTCAAGTTAAGGTAAATCTTACCAAAGGCCGTGTTGTCGATGTCATTCGACTAGTAAATACAAATCGATAAACATCACTACGGAAAATAGACCCGTTAAAGTCAAAGTAACACTTATCCATATCGTGAATTATCGCGTGCAACGTCAACTCGTAGAACGTAAACAATTTAAACTGATATTATGTATCTAATGAGCATTACTTCTATTAAAATTTAGAATCAATTGGTAATAAATGTCATTCAATATTAGGCATTCCGTGATTTCTAAATGAAATTTAAATAAATAGCACCACCATACGCGCGGTAAACTCTGGTTTGACGAACATTAATACCGGTAGATTTGTAGGTATAGACTCCCTCATTACTATAGCAGTAGAATTTCCTAACGCCTCGCAATTAGGGCAACCACTAAAATAGAAGTGCCGTGATGAAGACGGGGTAGATTACATAGCTTCAGAGACGCACCACCCATTAAATCCACGAAAGATGGTACGGATAGTTAGTATTCGATAAGTTTAACTGGTGATAGACCCAAAGATAATAACAACCTGGTCGCTAATGAATTTAGTATACAATCTAAGTGAAATGTTCAAATGAATTGGTTTTCATTCCCATATGCCAATAATTGATTTCGATGCGTTTTAGAATATGCCGATCGAAAGGACTGACATCCGAATGCCCGACGAGCAATGCCGGAAGGAACCACACCCAAAACGAGACATATTCGATAAGATTCAACAACAGTGGCCGTATCCCACTATCTGGAGGATACTGGGCCTAAACAGCGACCCATGCGGACTCGCCGGACAACAATACCCGGCCGCAGAGACGTACATGAATGCGCGAGAACTCCTCACCCAATGGGAACGAGTGCAGGAACAAGTGGAACTACAGGTGGTCAAGGCGAGGATGTACCTCGCCAACGTAGAAGATGACATCCTCGCTGGGCGAATCGCAGAAGCATACCCACCTCGCCCAGTCCGAGATACCCGACGCCCATACCCGGTGGTTCCTCCGAGAAAGAGCCGAAGGAAGTCATTTCCGAAAAAATTAGAAACTCCAGAGACCCTAACGATTCATATGAACTAGTTTGATGTTTGTTATTAGTGAAATAGAAATGTTCTTTACCCTGCCTTTGAGTTTGATCATGTGTTTAAGAATATTCGTTTCAATCGATATGTTTGCGATAATGATAAAAATAACTTGTATAAATTATTAACGTCAAACTTAACGAACTTATCCATTATAGTTATGGCCACTAACCAAATATTACAAGCGGAATTAGATAGCGCGCGGAGCACAAATGCGGATCTCCTCCATCAAATACTCCAGCTGACAAGAGAGGTCCAACAGATCAAAGCAACTTGGTCGGACCCGAAAAGAGTAAAAATGTTGTACCACCGAATATCTGCTGCCCAGAAAGGTTGGGCCGAAGAGCGACAGCTCAATCAGAGCCTGCGCACCCAGATACGAGGATTAGAAGTGGCCCTAGCTGTTTGTCGGGAAGGGGAAGCGGTCACCTACCCGCTCATATTCGCCCCGACCCAGAGGGTGCCGAAGGACCCTCAACCAGTAGAGCCGTCCTCAACTCAACCAATGAATCGTCGGCCGGGACGCAAAGAACGTGCTCGACGCCGAGCTGCTCAGCAATCAAAACCGTCTCATTAACTTTTGATAATTCACATTTCTGTCTATTTAAATAAAATAGTTGTGCTTGCGGTTACAGTACTTTTTAAAAGGTGCTTACACGCAGATATTATTATGAGTACCCGCGTCGTGACTTTAAGTCATCTCTCCACATTCGCTCATGAATTTACTTCCACAGGGACAGAGCTAAGCGAGCACAGGTCTTCTATCGACAGCTCGTGAACCCGAGGGTTGTCCGAGCAACTACAGTACTAGCACATGGTACTCAATTTTTGCGGACAATCCACCACTTGAACACATTACCAACGTTGCCTAGCAACGTGTGACAAGTGGCGATTAGTATCATTTTGTATGGCGTTACCAGGGTCACCATGAGGATAAGCAAATAACTAAAACCCTGTAACCCACCAGGAATAAGGAAGGATCCCTACAAAATCTTAATAAATATAACGATAATGATAAGGGTAATGGTAATTATAATAATAATATTGATAATAATAATAATGATAATGATAATAATAATAATAATAATGGTAATAATAATAATAATCATGGTATTTGTAGTAATGATTGATAAAAATTATGAGAATAATAATAGTAGTAATAATCATAGTAGTAATAACAATAAATATAATGGTAGTTATAGTAATAAAAATAATAATAAAGGTAATAGTAGTAACAATTAGTAAAGGTAATACATATTATGGCAACAATGATAATGCTAGTAATAATAATGGGAAACATTGTAGTTATAATAGGGATAGGGGTGAAAGATATAATGTGGGTGTATTTAACATAACAAAGGGTGTACAGGCCAAAGAAAAATCTTCGACATGGACAACAAGAAGAAGGACTATGAGAATAGACATAACAATGAATGATATGAGAGTATAGGTTAACATTTGAAGGAGATAGGAGAATAATGGGACCTAAGAATCAAAAGCGAGCACAGGTCTTCTATCGACAGCTCGTGAACCCGAGGGTTGTCCGAGCAACTACAGTACTAGCACATGGTACTCAATTTTTGCGGACAATCCACCACTTGAACACATTACCAACGTTGCCTAGCAACAGGTGCCAAGTGGCGGTTAGTATCATTTTGTATGGCGTTACGAGGGCAACTAGAAGAATAAGCAAGATTCAAAACCCTGTAACCCACCAATTATATTAAAAATTTGACTAACAGTTCCTTAACTCCCGGTATATTTCCCATGATTTTAAGTTGTTACAACCCTCTGCGGTCACTTCTCTCATCTGCCACATTACACTCTTCGACAATTGGAAAATGGTTTCAGCTTTACGTTCCTACACTATCCTATCCTTTTCTACTTGATTTTCCGAATAATTTTCCGACAATATTTTAAATTTTCTATACAAAACTTTATCGCCCCCTAACTAAAGTCGCACTTCCAATGATTTTAAGTGCTCATTCCGACCGACGTCTCCATCAGACGCTGTGAGTTTTACAACGACGCCCTGCGAGTAAAGTCCTGCGTCTTTCGATCAGGACTCGTCGTAGACAGTCGAGGTTTAGGATTAGCTCAACCAGCAGTCACAACTAGCGAAAAAAAAACTCACCAGCCGAATCACCAGTCTGCTCTCTTAAAATTCTATTTCAATACTTATTATAAGTAAGATTTTATGGGGACTTGTCAATGGCACCAAAAGATGCCACGATCATTCAGAATAAAGTTAAAAAAACAATAACTTCAAAAAATATATTTTTGCAAGATAACAATACTTACAATCCACAATTTTGTCAGTGAAGCATTCAAATTTGAAAAATTGTCACAAGTTGGCATAAAAATTTTCTAAACAATTGTGCCTACAAATGTCTAAAAATTTTGTCAAAAAAAATTTTGTGTCCGCCTGAAATTATGAAAATGACTACTGTATATATAGTGTTTTCATGTCTGGGTGCGACCAATCAGAGAATTTTGATCCTTTTTCGGCAATTTTCGGGTGGTTTTATTGCTTTTATTTTATTTAACCATTCTCTTTGATTGTTTTTCTTTTTACCCTTAGATATATAAATTTTTGATCGCCTCTTCCACCTATGTATTTTCTAAACCTTGTTTTGCAAGGTTTTGGCGGTTTTATGTTTTGGTTTTGTATTTCTTTCTGCATCTGTAGGCTTTTCAATGATTTTAATTAATAATTGTTTTATTTAATTTTGTTATGTTTTATTTTATTTTTGTTTTCTGCTTGCGGTGTTGCTTATGTTATAGCAGCCATACTGACAATTTTCAAACGACATTTGGTTTTAATTTACACAAATTTCTCATTTTTGCTTCAATTATGGCTTATAGCCCAACACTTATTACGATCCTTCGTGGTGAATAGCACATTTCGGATCGATTGGATTTCACAATTACTTGAATACTATGACGGGTTTCTGAGATCGATAAGTCTGATTTAGTTGCTTTGATTTAACTCGAATTTATTCAATAACTTTGATTTCACTTTATTTCTTTTTCACAATTTCGGCGTTGTCTCTTTTCAACTTTATTATTTTCGTATCGAATAATTTCTGCTTCATATTTTTCTTTTCCGTGATTTCAACTTCTCTTTAATGTTTTCAACTTCTAGTTTTCTCCAAATTTTTCTTTAATACCTTTCTTCAATAATTTTCTCCTTTCCAATTATTCATCGAATTTTGTAAAATTTCTTTCTAATTTCATTTCTTTCCAATTGCGTTCCCTTTTTATACTCCGCCACACAATAACACTTACTGATGTCAAATAGAATTTCCAATATCTTTTACCGCTAATTCCATTTGGTCCTATATAATTACTGACAGCTGTCCAGATAAATAATTTTTTAGAGATGCCCTTTCACGGATTCCCAAACAACATTCCTTCCCTTATATCGAATGGGTTTTTGGAATAACGTGCAAAATATGCTTTTGTTTTTCTAAATTTGCACTCGTTAATTATAACTGACCTTTTATTCAATTGTCTGTTTTTATTGACTTTCTCTTATTCCCTTCTCGTTATTCGACATTTCTTTTTCATTCCTTTTATATTAAGCTCCAGAACCACATCTTAATCACTTATCATTGTTTCCCCAATCATTTTGCATTTTTATTAATTATTTTATTCTATTATTTAGGTATCCTTAACAAAATGTTATTTTGAGTATCCGTCCATTTTTTCTCATTTTCTTTTTAGGATATTGTTTCAATTAATATCTATCTATTCATTATCTCTGATAGGGTGTCAAGAATTTTCATATATTAATATATTATTGACAAAATCAAAATAATATTGACAATTGATAATTGAGAAATTTACAATCAATTTTCAGAGATATAAAATTATTACAAAATATTCAATAATATAATAGAAAATAAACGCAGCCAAATAGTAATAATAATCATTTTGTAAAATATATAATTATTCATCAACATGCAAAATTCAAAAAGCCTAAATAATAAAAATAAATCAGATCGAATTGCACCGAAATGAATTCCGTTTAACTAGCGGCTGCTGCAGCATATTCTGATACGGCCTTTTCTCTCATTTTCTCCAGTAGCGGGATCAGCATGTCGAATTTCGGCCGCTTTCCAGGATCATCCTGCAAGCACAGATTGATCAGCCGCCTCATGCTTGACGGAATGGTTTGATCATCAAACGGCAATTTGACTCCTTCCGTTGCGATCTTCATGCCGATTTCCATTGCAGACATATTCTGGAAAGGGATCTCATGGGTTTCCAGTTCCCATAGAATAACACCGAAACTCCACATGTCACACGCTTGAATATTTATTTCATTCTCCGGTTTGTTGAGGGCTGAAATGTTCATTGATAAATACAGTTGCATAATTCGGGATGCAGATCATGTGGATTAGAGGCGTTAGTGGGATGATATTATTGGATAATAATAATAATAATTTTAATTATAAATAAATAAAAATTAATGTTAAATTTAATTAATTATTTTAATTATAAAATAAAAATATAAAAATAATAAAATAAAAATTACAATAATAAATAATAATTAAAATAAAATTATAATAAAAATATATAATGCTAAATAATATTATTAAATAATAATTTTAATTTTAAAAATAATAAATAATTTTAATTATAAAAATAATAAAATAAAAATAAAAATATATAATACTAAATAATATTATTAAATAATAATTTTAATAAATAAAAAATAATTAAAATAAATTTATATTAATAAAAAAATATAATAATTATAATTATAAAAATAATAAAGTTAAAATAAAAATTACAATAATAAAGATATATAGTAATAATTAACGTTAATAATAATTAATTAATAAATAATTAATTTTAATTATAAAATAAAAATAAAAATAAAAATAAAAATTACAATAATAAAGATATATAATAATAATTTTAAAAATAATAAATAATTTTAATTATAAAAATAATTAAAATAAAATTATAATAAAAATTACAATAATAAAAATATATAATAATCATTAAAAGTTAATTATAATAAATAATTTTAATTATAAAAATAATAAAATAAAAATAAAAATTACAATAATATAGATATATAATAATAATTAAAGTTAATAATAATTAATAATTTTAATTATAAAAATAATTAAAATAAAATTATAATAAAAATATATAATACTAAATAATATTATTAAATAATAATTACAATAATAATTAAAATAAATTTATATTAATAAAAAAATATAATAATTATAATTATAAAAATAATAAAGTTAAAATAAAAATTACAATAATAAAGATATATAGTAATAATTAACGTTAATAATAATTAATTAATAATTAATTAATTTTAATTATAAAATAAAAATAAATAATTATTTTAATTATAAAAATAATTAAAATAAAATTATAATAAAAATATATAATACTAAATAATATTATTAAATAATAATTTTAACACGTTGACGGACAGTAGGAACAAGCGAAGTTCGAAAATTGACACTATGTTTTTGTGATTTTTAGAATGTTAGAAGTATAGTTTTACTCTTTCTGCTTAAATAAACTTTTTATTTTGTATTATTATTTATTGTATATTATATATATAATATATATTTATCATTTACATTATCATTATTTATTTATATTTCAAATGTAAAACTCAAAAAAAAAAGTAAACAGCACTACTCCCTTCACAACCACGTGCATACTGAATCTGCAACTCGTATAACAGGTGAAATATGAACTTCAACCTAAAAAGATGTTTTCAAAACACGACACTATGCTTCTACGTATACGCCAGTAAGTGCACATTTGTGCTGCTATAGCCGTAGTGTCTAAAAACGACCGTTTCGTTTTGGACGGCTATAGCAGTCATGCCACATTGTGAACTTCGCTTTGACGGCTATAGCCGCAATTGTCCGTCAACGTGTTAATAAATAAAAAATAATTAAAATAAATTTATATTAATAAAAAAAATAATAATTATAATTATAAAAATAATAAAATTAAAATAAAAATTACAATAATAAAGATATATAGAAATAATTAAAGTTAATAATAATTAATAATTTTAATTATAAAAATAATTAAAATAAAATTATAATAAAAATATATAATACTAAATAATATTATTAAATAATAATTTTAATTATAAAAATAATAAAAGATATTATTAAAAAAATGTCATAAAATAATAATAATAATAATAATAAATATCAGAAATAGGAAATATTATTGAAAATGAGATGGCCCACCTTCAGGTGACATCCAAGCTGGGTTGTATTCACGGTTTTTTTCATGGAATGAAAACTTATAATCAGCCATATTCAATTTTGCTGTCAACTGAAGAGAATACTACAAGTAAATTTTTAAATAGATTTCTTTCCACAATCAATATCAACTTGATTATGGTTGTCAGTGTGATCCTCATCTGCTAGAGGCGTGTAGATTTTACCGATGTCTTCATCAATCTGGATAGATAATAGAGTTAGGAATAGAAAATCAGCAAATAACTCTGGAAAACATTCCTCAAAACTACTCAAAATAAAACTTTACAATCAAATTTTTCTGTCATCATCCGTTTTTTATTAGCATTTTAAAATTTTTTTACCACTCTATTTTATTCGATGGAAAGGAATTCTGAGCGCTACATTACTCGATGTTGATGCAAGTAGTAGTTATAATACATGCCTGAGAAAATGTGATTGAATTTAGATAGGTATTAAACTTAAAAGTTTCTATTTTCATCAATTCTATTCTATTTCCATTTTTTGTATGAATTATTATTATTATTATTATTCAAATATCAATTTATTATATCAATATTGATTCGATTAGAATTTATATAATTATGAATTTATATTTCTCATCATTTAGGAATGGAACTTTAATTTTGTTGCCTGGTCCTTTAGAGATTCCACAGTTGAGACATACTATTAAACAAGTAGAAAAAATTTCGATTTTTTTAAAAATAACTTAGAATTGAGTAAGTACAGTCAAACCTCCTACAGTGCGATAGATACTTTCTCAGAAAAGGTCGCGTTGCAGGAATTCGCGTTATATGATGTTTTAATGTACTAGAAAATAAAATTGCGAAATTGTAAACATTCAGATTAACGAAATTTCAATTTCAATATTATTTAATATATTATTATTTATAATAATTCAAATATCAATTTATTATATTAATATTGATTCAATTTGAATTTATATAATTATGAATTTATATTTCTCATAATTTAGGAGTTAAATTTTAATTTCCAAAATTAAATAAGTAATAATAAATAAAGTTGACGACATTTTAAACATTCAGATTGTAGAAATTTCGGAAACCAACGGCTTCAATTGCTTTTGTATTTCCAGACTAGATTTTTTCTGTTTATGTAACACTTTATCCCCTTTAACATTTATTTACTTTCATTTTAATTTTTCTTTTATTTTCATTACTTTTCAGATATTTTTATTTACTTATTTTAATTTTTTATGAAAATCGTTAGAAATAAATTTTCAGTTTGAAAAATTCGAAAATAATTGATCGATGGAAAAGAATACAATGACTTTTTATAGAAATCATTTTCAATAATCAATAATATAAAAATAAAATATTATTGATTTTAATAATAGAAAATGATTAGTAATACATGAAATTATGGATTTTATTGGTTTTTAAAAGAATTCACGGGGAAACTCAACTCACCATGATATGCTTTGAGGTGAGCCTGAAATTACCGAGTTTGTTTTCCAATGAATGGAGAAATTGCATTCCGTGAGCAATATCACTTGCGAATCGCATAGCTTGAGCCCTGTCTACGCAAACTGGTTCTTCTATTGTAAATGATGCCAAATCTGGATGGAGCACATCAAACAGACTGCCGAACGGCTGGAAATATGTGACAATACATAATTTCGGAGGTGAGTTCACTACTCCGATGACTGGGAGGATATTCACGTGATTACAGATTCTCAATTTCATGTATTCTTCCATGAAATCCCTCGACTGAAACCAAGAAAAAATAAAGTCCACATCAAATTTCGAATGAAACTTATAAAAAGAGAAAGAACTCGAATTGCACGTGAAATGGTGATTAGCAATAATAATAAATAATTTAATATTAATTAAAAAATTAATATTAATTAATTATATTAAATACTAATCATAATTTATAATTGACAATAATAATAAATAATTATAAAAATAAATAATAATAAAAATAATATTAATTTAATATTAATTAAAAAATTAATATTAATTAATTATATTAAATACTAATCATAATTTATAATTGACAATAATAATAAATAATTTTAAAAATAAATAATAATAAAAATAATATTAATTTAATATTAATTAAAAAATTAATATTAATTAATTATATTAAATACTAATAATAATTTATAATTGACAATAATAATAAATAATTTTAAAAATAAATAATAATAAAAATAATATTAATTAATTATATTAAATGCTAATCATAATTTATAATTGACATTAATAATAAATAATTATAAAAATAAATAATAATAAATTAATAAAAATAATATTAATTAAACATAAATTAATATTGATTAATTATATTAAATACTAATAATAATTTATCATTGACAAAAATAATAATATTAACTACTAATAATAAATTATAATAATAATAACAATAATATTAAATAATAAATGATGTTTATTTCTACAAAATTTTGATATATATATATATATATATATATCTGCATAACGCTCGGATATTAATCTAAGTTTAGCTAATAAATTATATGTAAAAAAATTCTCACATGTCGCTCACTGCACTGTCTCATTTTCAATAGTTTTACCACAATGTCAACATCTCGATATGAACCTTTCCAAACTTCGCCGCCATGACTTACACTTAACCTGCCGGATAGTTTCAATAATTTTGGATCTAAGCTGCCTTCATTTTTAGTTAAATTTTGATCTTTTGACCGAGCTTTTGTTCCATACTGACTAGAATCTTTATAGGGTATAAGTCGCATCAAATCTTTGCTTCCAGATTTGGCCAGATCTATAAATTCATCTAACATGTGCATTCTTGCTTTATCAAGCGGAGAATGAAGATATTTGTTCTGAATCATCAGTAAAGCCCCATTACGAATTAAGTGCTAAAATTAATTTGCTTTAAGCTTTTGTTAGTATGATAATAATATAAAGAAATACTTTAATACTTAACTTACTTTAGCAACATGGACATGATTCCAAAAACATGCATAATGTAGTGGAGTATTTCCATGCTCGTTAACTGCATTTACATTTCCTCCTAATGTAATTAATAATTTAACAGCTTCAAGGTGACCTTGAGAAGCCGCTAAATGCAATGGTGTATCATCTCCCATATTTGTGACATTTATTCTTGCTCCTCTTTGAACTAATAATTCAATTAATGAACACTTTCCTTCTCTCGCTGCCCAATGAATTAAACTAAATCGATGTTCATCTCCTTGATTAATATCATTCTCTGTATTATCAAGCCACATTCTGACTTGAACAACATTTCCTTCGCGAACATTTTTTATTATCTCATCCATTGCTTAGAAGAAACAATAACTGAATGATAAAAATTAGAAATTTATTTATTATATGCTTATGCAAAGATTATTTTTAAAACTAAAGTTATAGATTAAAATTTGAGAGAAATTTGACTAAATAATTAATTTATTATTGATAATAAATATTTGTTGATATTAAATTTATGTTAATTAGCTTAAACAAATTTTAAATCGATGTTTTAAAATAAAAAATAAATTTATATTAAATATAACAGAATATTCTACAATAAAAATATTTTAAGTAGATTTAAATAGATTATTGAATTTATTAATATCGAATGTTTGACTTTTGTATTCAAAATTTCATAATTCAATCTTAATAGTGGGTTGTTAATGATATATTTATCTACGTGTTATTACCAAAGCAACCCACTTCAAAACATAAGTGATAGAAAGAATATTTTCAGACTCATAATTCATATTAGCACCAAGACAATTTGCCCCAAATGCTGGGCACCTGATAGCTAAAATATATAGGATTTTCGCGGCCACTTGCAAGGGATTCCCACAAGATGTGCGCACAAGAGATATAACCATTGGATACCCGTCAAAATGACGTTGGAAATGTATTCCAATGGGTGGTTTCTAGTAAAAGGTGAGTTATATTACCATGACTGTTTATACCCTAGAAAACCTTTGGGTTCAAGAGCTACCATAGAAGGTATTCGTGCTCATTTTATTTGTGTCCCTCTATCATCAATTTTAGGTTAAAACAATATCGAATAAGTTAAACGAGATCTTGCAACGATTTCTGGTTACATTATTTTCTTTTTTATCTTTACTATTAATATATTCTTCTTTTCTTTTGTGTAAGATTTACTCTTTCCTCTTGACCAGTCGCGCTCTACTGAGGGTCTAGCGTTGAGGTTCTTGGAGAGGAGAACTGACCCGGTGAACTGCCATTCGCTACGGGTAGCTCCCCACCGAAGTACTAGCTTCAGACTAGATGGTTAAATTTTTAATTTACTTTCTTGTGTGCATGTGGTTATCAAATTGATAAAAATGTAAAATAAAAACTATATATATATGGTGGGTTACAGGGTTTCGTAATTTGTTTATCTTTATTGTTGCCCCAGTAACGCCATACAAAATGATTCTAACTGCCACTTGGCACCCGTTGCTAGGCAACGTTGGAAATGTGTTAAAGTGGTGGATTGACCGCAAAAATTGAGTATTATCGCTAGTACTGTAATTGCTCGGACAACCCTCGGGTTCACGAGCTGTCGATAGAAGACCTGTGCTCGCTTTAAATCATTTGGTCCCCTTGCGTCTAAATTTCTATCGTTTATCTAACTATTTTGATGACCTTGGTTTGGAAGAAAAATGGGTGGTGCTTCTTATTTAAACCCTTCTACAATGTTATTTCAAAACCCTAAGATGATATAAATACAATAAGATGTATACAGGAACTACAATACATATAAACGATGCTTTATTTATCTATTAAATACATGAATCATAAGGTTCCAGACTGATTGGAAGATCGAGCGGCTCGACGACTGGTTGTTGATGGGGTGATTGGAGTAGTGGTCGCGGTAATAGTTGACGTTGTAGATGGGGTAATATTTGCTTCTCGATAGGCCACTTGAGCAGGGGCGAAGACTAAAGGGTAGGTCACCGCTGCTCCCTCTTGACAGGCGGACAACGCTACCTCTAGTCCCCTGATTTGAGTCTTCAGTCCTTGGACCAATTGCTTTTCTTCCGCCCATCCCTTCTGGGCTGTGGCCAATTTTTGGTATAACGGTTTGACTCTCTTTGGCTCTATCCACGTCGCCTTAATTTGTTGAATCTCCCGAACTATTTGGACGAGTTGGTCATGGAGTTTCTTATTGGCCTGTCTCGCATGGGTTAATTCGGTTTGTAGTAATTTCACGGGGTCCATTTCTAGAATAATAAGGGGTGAATTTTGTGATGATGGCCTTAATAATAAATATGATTAAACTTAAACATATTTATGAAATGAATCTACCATAACAAAAGAAGAAAAAGGAATTTTTAAGTCTAGAATTCTAATAATATTCTAAATAACAAAATGTTCTAATCATTAATTGTCATTGTTTCAGATGATTACTCGTCTGCGAGGAATCGCTTGATCCCTTCTTCGGGAGAGTAACCAGGGATCACAAACACTGGTCTCTTGGTGTTTCGGATTGGTCTTGGTGAAGGTGGATAACTACTTGCCAGACATCCCGCCGCTAGGTCATCTTGGACGTTAGCCAGGTGTTTTGTGGCCCGTTCTACAGCTGCTTCGACATGGCGCTGGTGTTGCCGGAGACCTTCCAGGAGTTCTTGGGCCTGAGCCAGTATGTCTTGGGATGGATTTGGTTCATTAGACAGTTTTCGGAACTGTCGCATAAATTCTTCTGGTGAGATATCCTCCTGTCGGTCGTCTTCTGGCATGTCAGGGCATCGCTCTCGATACACTCGATTCCATGCCTGTCTCCATTGCTCCACGATATGAGCGGGAAGTTCAACAATAGCTCCAGATTGTCCTGAATGGAAAAACTTGTAAGATTAGCGTTATTACTCGGTATTTCGCTTGGCTTGTTTAGATTTGATGGGCTACCTTGTGGTTCTCGATTATATAGAATTTCTCGTCGTTTAAAGAAAAACCTGAACCAACTAACTTTTCATGCGCTAAACCTCATGGAACTCGAAGTTGGGCGTGTATTACTAACAGATCTGGTGGGTATTTGGAAACAAGGAAAATTGGTACTCCCGAACTACTGGGTTACGCATTCTCATGCCGTGAGGGTCTGTTCGAGAAAATCTTTATGGATGTTATAATATAGCATGTTTAACAACAAAAATGGTAAATAATTTATGAATTTATCTTATTTAGATTACAAATGGTCTATTCATTACTAACATTTAAAATTTATAATATTCAACTAGATATATATTTAAACATTAATATAAGATAAAAGGAAAAATTAAATAAATAATTTTTAAGAAAGCCTTACAGAATATTCTTTGAACATTTATTAATTTTCTGAATAGAAATAAATTGGTCTACCTTTTTATGAAACAATAACTTGACAATTAGGCATTTATATATCTTTTAAATAAAATGATTTTAACGATTTACGTTCAATTATTCAAAATTAAAACAGTTATCACGGTTACAAAATTCATATTTAGTGTTTGGTGTATTGATCAATTAAAATACCTGGGTCGAATGGAGAATGATAGTAATAAAATGATCTAACGATTCGATTGAAGGATTTAAAAGAAAGTACTTGGAACGATCGCCAAGCCAATATCTTTATTTCCACGAGATTTGATTTTTACTTAGATTTCTGAAGTAAAAATTCAAGAAATTCGTTTCCCAAAAATGAATCGTCGAACAGTTTTCCTATGTGATCAGGACTAGAATTCTCGCGTAGCAATTGTTAATTTGAATACCTATGATACTGCAGGCTTATTGGGTTTTGACGAAGGTGCATAGCCACAAAGAAAAATTGATCGTCGTGCTTAACGGTGGAATGTCAGGAGTTTGGGATTTGTCTGGTGCGAGAATACTACGATTCGTTAGCAGGTATGGCTTATTTGGTCATTGCCTTTAGTCTGGAGAGCTTACTCACTAACTCGGGTTTTCACTTGGCGGCAAAGATGATATGGTTTCAATCCTGGGTTGTCTCTGATGCTCGAACATGATCATAATTTTGTTATTAAAATTAACTAAAATTTACTTAAGGGGGCTTCTGCAACATTCGGAGATTGAAGTTCTAAATCTTCGTCCGAGATATTTGGTGAATACATAATTTCGTCAAGTGAAAATGAAATATATCCTGCCATCGTCGATGAATATATGGGTGAACGTGTAATTAAATCAGACGAACAGGAAGTGAACGTCAATCGCAACTCGATCACGATGGGTGAATGTTTACCTCGACGGAAATGTCAGCGGATTTTGGTTGAAGTACGATTATTTATTTTGTAACTTGAAATTTTACGAATTATTGTTTAGGCGAGTTGAACTTTTGGATTTTGATTTAGCGAATTATCGGGTAAGTTCTATGAATTAGTTTTTTGTTATGATAATTTTCGTATAATACGGTGATTTTAGGGAATCGAACCACGCTATTATGTCGCTGAGCTTCATGTCGTTGGATTTTCCTATCGATTGTCAGTGGTTTTGTTGGAAAGTTTCTCTCTGGTCATTCGGTAATTTATTGTATATATTTAATTAATTAAGTTTGGTGTAAATTTCAGGGATTTTCCGTGTTCAAAAAAATCATCTTGTCGGATTCATTTACTTTATTCACTATCATTATACTGAAAATTTGTTCGACTTCTGATGGAATCTCATTGTTACTATCAAGTTACTCTGCTTACCTCCTGGATTTTATCTGCGTTATTTTATATTAAATTTGAGTAAGCGAATATTTTTAATTTACTGAAATAAAGTTTATATGGTTTTACTTTCGTTTTTAATATTAAAGTAATCGCTTTACCATGTTTATGCTGATTAATAAGGAGTTTTGGTGATTTGGAATAGCGTACGATGACTACCTTAGAGATAAAACCAATTATATGATCGTTCAATAGTTAGGATTAGTCCTATAAACCGCACTATAGTGGAATTTGTTTTTAAACATTTCGATTATTACATGGTAATCAACACAAACGCGTCTATGTTTTGACTCAGAACTCGATTAAATTCCCCATTTTATTAGAAGTTTGAGTTGATTAAAATTCTAATTCAAAGTTAAATAACAATTTGGGTTGAATTGTTTAAGAAAATCTTTTAATTCAAAGTTAAGTTAATTCATTAGTAATTTAATTTTTATAGCAGCGATTTCATATTGATTTATTCCCCGTAACCCTTCCCTTTAATAGGCCTTAAACGCACTTTATGTTCACATTATATTTAATGAGTGCCCACTGGACTACTCGGTGTTGTGATTTTGAGCCGTGTGTAAAATAATTTAGGTCGATTTTACGGAAATGAGAAACGAGGAAGCAGCCAATAGACTCCTTCCTTATTCCTCATTTCTTCTATACTCGATAGTATTGACGTTCCAACCCTGCGTTCCGCACGCCGGATCTTCACGGGCACAGATCATTGGCGATATTCCACGCAATTACACGAATCTGAATTGTATGTTGATTTTATTAACTTGCGATAGGTGTTGGCTGTGGGCCGGAAAAATTTCGACAGATTAATTAATTTTAAGAAAAACAAATTTTAAACATCATAAATATGTATTAATATAGATTAAAAATAAAATACAGAATTACTTGATCCATTCAATCAAAAATTTCATAAAAATACATCTCCCCCCACGCCGACATCCAAGCAGAGCTCTACCGAGGTTGCGAGGATGTGACGTGGAGAGAGATTTCCAAATAAAACTAATTCTCACCTAAAGGTTCGTAATAGATTTTTAATCAATAATTCAAAAATCAAATTTTGATTCAAAAATGGTTTTGAAAATGGTTCTGTTTCAAAAAACGGTTAAATTTAATGTGAAAATGAATCGGTATTTATACCTATTTTCTGTCCCTAACCCCGCATGTTAATTTTGATGTAGTAAAACAAAATTTGACCTTTTTATTTTCTAGTGTATTCTAATCTTTAATTTTATTATTTTCCAATTTATTTTAATAATTTTTCATTTAGGATTTTTATTGAATTATTACTAATTCAAATTTTTTGATTTAAGTTTCATTTTCATGAACTTTTATTAATTTATCAATTTTTGTCGAATTTGTTGGGTTTTCGTGTTATATTTGTGTTTGTATCGTGCGGATCTTGTTGCGTTTTGTTATTATTTTAATTTATTTTTATGTTTATTATTTTATATTTAATTCTCTTTTTCCTCATATTTGGTAGGGTTTAATTGATGTTTCAATAGGTTTATTTAAATTTGCATGTTATATTTGCGTGTGTGTTACCGATCCATTTAAACATTTCTCAAGGCCGTTTGTGTTCTGGCCCAACATAAAACACTCGGGGGTCCATAAAATTGCGACCCGCAATTTTGATTGATTTTCCAAAATAATATATACATTTCATTTTCGACATTCACCTTCATAAAAAGTACCCTAATCATCAAGGTAAAGATGGACTTAAGGTCCGACTACTGTACATAATCAAATAACAATTGTATAGTTCAGTTTTAATATCAGTGTGAATCAGTATGAGTTAGTAAAATCAGTTCAAATCAATGTAAATCAGTTATATTTGGTTTCGAATGAATCACTGACGGCTTGGGTTTCACTTTCGAGCTGGATTTCTCTTTGGGTTGATCTTGAAGGGTGATTGATAGAAATATGCGAGAGTTTTGAAGTTTCTTTAGTTTGATTGATATTTCGGATTTGGTTGATCATTCTTCTGAATTTTTGAATTGGGGTATTTTGCCTTTGTTGGTTTTTCGTTAGGCCGAGGATGAGACAGCATATTAGGAGTATCATGTTGGATGTTATACTAATTGGTAGTATAAGTTCTATTGATAGAGTTGTTGTACCAGGTTCACTTTTCTGTTCCACTTGTTTTCCTGGTTGCTTTTTGATTGACAGGACGATTTTTTGAATTTCTTAGATTGGTTTGTTATTGGGATTCGCTTTGGCTTTTCTTTGGATTTGCCTGGTAATGATTTCTAGGGTTTTCTTTATCTCTCGGTTTTCGTTTTTTATAGTGGTTATTTCTTCATTATTTTTTAGTAGGATTTGTACCATTGCTTGTGTTTTTTCGATATTCTGTTTCAATTTGTCCTTGTTCTCTTTCGTGAGGCATTGCATACATTGAAGGTTTATTTGTTGACATTCCTCGTTGTCGGGGTTTCTGCAAATTTCTTTGAAATCAGACAAGTGCTGTCTTCTCTTCTGAAGGGTTGGGTTTTCTCGCATTTCTCCAACGGGTTTTCAGTATTACACTTTCTTATCACTATCATTATCATTATCCACAGTTTTGGGTTCATGACTTCTACTTTCGATATATAATAATCAATTTTATGTTTATTTACAAGGTTGTTTCATTTATTTACAGTGGAGTTTAGCCCTTTTTATTCTTTCTCTTTTTCCATAGTTGAGTGTATCTCGCACTCCTCTTTAATTCTGTTTTCTGAAAATCTCATTATTAGGACTTGGGCTTTTATTAATGGCTCAGTTAGTTTTGGGAGTTCTCTTATTCGTTCTTTGTTTTCTTTAATTATCCTTTGTTGATTACGAATTTTCATTTGAAGGTTCCTTTCTTTTGTTTGTTTTCTCTTGAGTTGGCGTTTATAATTGACTCGTTTGGTTGTCTGTTTTTCCAGCTTTCGTCTCGCTTCTTGGAGCTGTTCTGTTAACGCTTTAATTTCGTCCTGAGTTTGCTGATGATTTTGCTTTATCTCTCTAGCTTCTTTACAACTATCTTCTAGTTGTATTACGTATCTTTGTTCGCTTTTTCTGCTGTCTCTCATTCTCTCTGCTTCGGTTTTCCAATAATCTTCCAGGACTACACGAGTTTTTATCTCAGCCAATTCTCGTCTTAGTTGTTCATTTTCTCTCTTTTGATCTCTGTTTTCTCCCATGTTGGATGTTATTTTCCGTTTCATCATATTGACTAACTGTTTGGAGTGTATTAGTTGTTGATTTATCCGGGCGATTTCTAATTCTTGCTCCTCCACTATCTCTTGCCATTCTTTCCTTTCGGCTCTCCACCTTTTACTGTAATACCTCAGTGAGTCTTGTTCGATTGGTTGTACTAATTGAATTGGGCTTGGTGTACATTCTCCGTCTTCTAAATTCATTCGGATTTCTGTTTCATTCGAATTCATACTAAATATACATCAATTTCAATTTTTTGTTTTTATCATTTTTATTATTTTTATTATCTTTTTACACTTTTTACAATTTTTTTCCTCTTTAATTTTATACTATTGTTTCGTCCGTCTCCCCGAATCCTTCGTCGGGTTCGGCGGGTACTTGGGTTGGTATTTCTGTTGGATATAACGGCATGAGCAGGATTGGTGGTCGGTTCTGTAAGGTATTTATTTCTTCACGCAAGGTATTTGATATTTGTATCTCTTAATCTAAGAGATAGGCGAGATATTCTACATTTTCTGTTAACTCTTCCACTTGCGTTTCCAATCGATGCGTATTTTCTAACGCTTTTAGGTTTTCAATCTCTTTCCTCAGGTTCTGCTCATTTTCCTCATACCCTTGTTTTATCGTTTTTATTTCCGCTTCGACTTGTCCTTTCAACTGCTCGTTGACTTCGAGTTGATGTCTCAGCTGAATCTCTTTAAATACCGCAACTCCTCGGTGTCCGTTCACCTCCTGTTGGAGTTCTATTATCCTTTCATCTAATTGTTGTTTCTGTCGTCTTTCATCAGTTTGTTCATTTAGGGTTTCTAATATTTTCTGACTTAACTGATCAATCCATTTTCTGTGGCTGGTTTCGTTTTTTCTGAGTCTCATTATTGTACTCTTCTTGATTCGTTCGTTGAATTACAATGTTTGCACTTGGTTACTATAGTCATCGAGTGTATGTTTCTGCTCTTCAATCTGCTCCCATATCTCCCAATCTTCGGTATTCAGCAATTTTTTGGGTAATCGTCTTACCTCTTTTTTGGCTTCCTGGTACTGGTTCTTCCATTTTCTTGCTTCTAGTTTAATCCAACTTTCTTTCTTTTCTGTTTTTATTCGTTGTATTCGTCTTTGTTTAAAAGTTTCTTCTTGTTCCAGTAATATCTCTTTTATTCTGGTTTGTTGATACGCAATTTCTTGCTCTAATTTAACGATGTGACTAAACTGTTTTGCGTTGGCGTTCTCCAATATTTTGCATTCTATTCGCCATTTTCTTGCTTGATCAGTTATCTGAGTCAGCATTCTTTCTTGTCTATAGTCTCTGGGCTCTCTTATTTTCCTTGATGGTTTTGGCCCTTGATTTCTCAGTTGATTGACTTCCTTTTTCGCCTCTTCCCACTTGGTTTTGTAGGCTCTTGTTCGGTCTTCCTGTTCAGCTATTTGCTGAATGTAATGTCTAATACGTGATTCCCAATTACTTCTTGATCATTCTCTATCCTCCGTCCATTTGGTTTTCCAATGAAGTGCTTGACGTTTTGCCCATTCTTTGGCTTGTTCCATACTCGTCCTCTTGGTCTTCTCTATTCGGTATTGAGTGCTAATTTGTCCAATTTCTTCCTGCATTTGCTGTATGATTTTTATAGTCTCCTCTCCTTCTTCTTGTATTTCTGCTTCTTTATCTTTTATTACCTCTCGCAATCTTTCTATTTCACTTTGTTGATCCTGCTTCTCTTGCTCTAGGGCTCGTATCTCTTTTCTTTGGTTTTTAATTCTGGTTTGATTTTGGATGACTTCTTTCGTTAGCTCTTCTTCTTGTCTTTGGTGTGGTTTATCGTTTACTTCAGCATTCGTCGTTTGTTTTTCTGTTTGTTGTTCCAATTCCTCTCTTATCATTTTGATCTTTAACGTATCTCTCAGTAGTTCTCCTTCTACTGCTGTTAATATCTCTTTTAATCGCATTGACCTTTGTTGCCACTGTTCTGCCTCCTTTTTTATCTCTTTTAGTTGTTCGGATTGGTTTTCGGTTTTCGGTTTTTGACTGTTTGTTTTCTTTCTCTATTTTTTGGTTTATCATCTCGCTTTGGTTCATTATAATTCTGAATATTAATATCGATTATTTTCTCTTTTCATTCATATCAAAATTTTATTATAATTTACATCATCATTTACGTCGTATCTCGTATTTTGTGATTTTTGATTTTTATAATTTTTGTTTTTACATTTATCTTTATTTACATCTTTGCACATTTGCTCTCGTTTTTATTTACTGATCAGCGAAACGGAATCCTTTGATCCGCCCGTTGATCGGCTTTCTACACACTGGACATATATCGACTTTTAACCCACATGCTTCACATGTGACCATATGTCCACAAGGAGTATAAATTATTTCAACGTGCTTTTGCCAACATGTTACGCATTGATGCTGCTCCAAAATAGCTTCTTTTATCATTGATTTGTCTCGATTCTCTTCAGGTTTCTCTTGGTGTCGTTTGATTGCTCGGATTATTGCTTGTGTCGAGTCATACCATTCCAAATTATTAGCTAATCTTTCCCTGATTATTTTTCTCATTTTTTGAGGTTCTACTCCTGATAATAGCATTATGGTTCTCGTTTTTGGTCGATCTAAAATATCTTCCACTTGTTGGTCTGTGATTATTACTTCTATATTCTTTGACTCTTTTTCTTGTTTATACATGCATTTTCCTTTATGTTTTAGTTTTTTGACGTTCTGGTCTGGTATTGGCTGTTGATTTTTGCATTCTTCACACATTATTCCTCTTGCTGTTTGGCAATATCCTTGACTTGCAAATTCTGCTGCCCTTGGATTCCCTTTGAAGGTTTTATTCCTCTCCTCGAATGTTCTTTTTATAGTCTCTTTTTCCCATATTAGTTCTGCTGGGTCTTCGAAATTCTTTATTATCGTTATCTTTTTCTCGCCTCCCTTTTCATCTTTGTCTACTTCCGATTGTCGAAGTCCTTCCAATCTGTTTATCGCTTGGTTTCCGACGTCGATATTAATTCTAAATGGGCAGGTTGAAAATTTCCTCAGGTGTTCTCGTTTTGCTGTTTCTCCTTTCTCCCAATGTGAGAGTCTTCCTTGACAATAAATACAGGTAACTTCATCTGGTAGTTCGGGGGTTCCTGAGAAAAAGAATCCTTGTGCTGCCATCTCTTTACTTTGTCGGTCAGTAAATACTTTGTTGTCTTTGAATGTTAGGTATCTTTGGTCCTCTTTTCTCAGCTGTTCGTATCTTACTCTTCTCTACGAGTAAATTACTTTACTCATTTTCCAGGGTCGTCCGGTTGTGTCGAAACTGGTATGATGCTGAATTGCAATTGTTAAGGTTTTGATTTTTTTCCTCTTTCTCTGGTTTTTTCCATAGTCTCGTCCATATCGAATCTGGTCCTTCTCTCATCTGTACTGTCATCTCTTCGCTGATTCCGCTTGCCATCTAAATATCGTCATTATTTTTGAGTTTTTTGTTTTTCTGATTTTTCTGATTATTTGTAATTTTTTGATTTTTATGTGATTTTTTATTATTTTATTTACATTTTATTTACACTTTCTTTTTCTCTTTACAACGTCTTGTCCGGCTTCTCTACTTCTAATTTTATGTACAAATTATCTTCTCGCAAGAATCCTTCTCCTCTTAATCGTTGTTGTGGATAGAAACGTGGTGTACCGATTGCCGTATTCCAGTCCGTTATTGGTCTTCCCATCTGTGGTTCATTTCCTGTTCTGATTGGGTTGCGATAATCCTCTTGTCCTTTCATTGTTAGTATCATATTTTGTTTGAAAGGCCATGTTAATAATTCATCATAATCTCCTCTTCCTACTCTGACGAAGACACTGATATGGGTGCCTGTTGCATTTCCATCCCCATTTGGATACAGTCTAATGCCCAATTTATATCCATTCTCCCAACTATATATTGGTGGGCTATCTAGAATTCTCTGTGTTCCATCTTTTGCTCTCTGGAGTTTTTCTGCGAATTCGGTTATTTTCCATATAAATGGTGTTGTAGGATGTTTTCTGGCTACAGCGCTGGTTGTCTCTAATTCCTTTAGGCTGTTGGTCATCTTCTGCATTTTCTTTTCCATTTCGGCCATTTTCTTGAGGGTATTTCCTTGGCTTTTCTCGAAATTTTTTCTGGACTCTAATATTTCTCTTATTAGTGCCTTTTGTGCATCATTTTCTGTTCGTAGACTTTTCACTTCCCATGCCAACATGCCTATCGTTTTCATCATGATTTCGGTATGCTCGATACTGTTCTCTATCATATGCTTTTGCATTTCCGCAATTGGTAGTTGTGCTTGGCAATTGAATAACTCCAATGGACATTTGACTGGTTTGCCGATACATTCGTTCCAATGTTCTTTTAATTTGACTTTATCTTTCCTGTCGCAGTTGTTTGCGCATATTCCTTCGTATAGATCACATATTTGTTACTCTTTTGGATTCCGATGTTCCATTTCTATTTTTATCCATTCGTCGATAGCTCCACAGAATTCGCATTTTTCCTCTCTCTTGCTGCACACTTTATGGTGTTTTTTCATAACCTTTTTCGTTGTGATGGTTTGGCATTTTTCGCATAGTATCTCGTTATATTCACATTCATTTGTGTGACTTTCGGCTTTCTTCATAAGTCCTTTCCATTCACATTCTGTTACTCGGCATTGAACTAATAGATTATTGATTTCTTTGTTAGTGGCCTTATCTATTGTTGTAGGATCTTCATCTCTTTCAATCGTTTCGTCACATCCGGGGGCATTTTATTGTTTTTGTTTCTATTATTTTTATTGTACAATCTGTACATATTCTGCATCCGCATTTCGTCTGTCTCGCTCCAATCAGTAATTCTTTGCATTTACAACATTTTAGTCTTTCCTTTATATCGTTCACCACTCTAGTTTTATCTTTCATTATTCGTCTCGTAGCTTCGGATGGATTCTCGCTTCTTCTTATTCTCTCGATGATTGTCTGCATATCTACAAAAATTTTCAATTACTTGACGTTGCTTTACTTCTGTCGCTTTATTTTTACATATTTACAAGGTACGCTTTATTTTTATTCCACTGTTGAATCCGGTTCTGGGGTGAATTCTGGCATCGATGCTATCCATTCCACCTAACTTGCTGGATCTACGTGTTGTTGGCTGCTACGTAATCTTCTAATTTCGTCAGCTTGCCATCGAATTTGATCAGCTAATTGTTCATTTATTCTCTGTAATTGCAGTATAGTTTTCTGTTGCTCTTCTAGTCTTATAGCTTGTTGTAAACCTCTGTTCACACTTTCCGTTAATACTAGATAAGTATTTGTCCATTGAGTTTGTGCATTGTTTGTTATTAATGTCATTAATTCGCATTGTCGTCTCCATGTTGCCTCGATTCCTTGATCTTGGTATATTCCCTGATCCAATTCTACAATCTCTATGGGTACATTGGCAGCTGCTGGTTGTTGTATCACTTCTGTGAATGGTGGCATTCTAACTTGGTTTTGTTGATTCACGTTATTCGGATCCATCTGTTGATTATAATACATCATTAATTCATCGGCATTCATTTCTGTTTGATTACTGTCTCTGACGCATTTTGTACAATATTTATATATAAATGTACATACTATTACTACTATTATACTACATAATATTTTACACTATATACAACGTCTCTTTTTTGTTTTACACCATCGTTTCCGGGGACTCTATACGCAGTGTCCGTATGTCCGCGTATTTCTCGTTCGTTATCTGATATACATCAAATTCATTTGACCATTGTTGTGCTTCGATAATGGGCGATTCTTTTAACCAGAGTCCGCTTGTGCTGGAATTTCTTATAATTTCATATTCCTCGGTTCTTTCTGCATCGTATTGTCCTAATTCGATGTCGTAGTTGAATTTTTCTACTGCCGGCCATAATCTTCTCTTCGTTGGTTTCTTTCTGCATTTAGTAGTTCTTACTAATTGAATTATTATCAGCATTACCACGCTGCTTACTACCGCTGTTGTTATCCAAATCATTTTAATCATGTAGTTCTTTTCGTTAGGCTGCATGGTTGTGTTCTCTCTTGCATTAGTTGTCTCCATTATTCTCTCTTTCGGTTGTACGTTTTTGAGTGCTTTCTGAAGTTGTAATGCTTCGTGAATTGAAAGGTGGCTGTCGTCCATGAGCATTCCTTTTTGCCATGTCTCATTACTTGTTTTCCTCTCAGATGATTTTGTTATAGATTGATCTGTTGCGTTTGACTTGGATTGTTTCCTTGTTATCGTTCTCCAATGTTCATGAGTTCCTTTTTGAATGTTTATTACATATTTTCCTAGTTTTCTTTTCGTTGGGATACGATACCTTTGATTCTTTAAAGTTTTGCTTATTTCACATTGGATTCTTTTGTTTACTGTTTCATTTCCTTTGGGTTCATATATGCAGATTTTCGTGATAGGTTTTTTCACCTGTGTTCTCAATTAATATTTCTTCTTCATCTGCCGCATTTGACTCTAGGTTTATTATTACCGCTTTGCTTTCTCTGATCTAGCGTTGATACGGTTCCTCTCTTGTTTCTTTTTCCGGATGCTTTGTCGTAGTTGATTCTAGTAACTTTCTTGTTATTGATTTCCAGTAATCATCTCTTCCTTTCTGAACGTGTACTATATACTTTCCACGTTTCCCTTTAGTTGGGATGCGGTATTTTTGATTTTTGATATCCTCATTTGACTGACATTTGATTCTTTCATTCATCGTTCCGTTCTTTTTAGTTTCGAATATACAGACTTTTGTGATGGGTGATGATCCTGTTTTTAGTAGTTCCCTCAGAACTATTATAGAAACATCTGCTGCAACTGCGAACAATAATGGTGTTTGTCCCTCTTCGTTTGGTATATTTGAGGTGTGTCCGCATTTCTGCATAAGTTGGATTATATCTATTATCCTTTGAGTGTTTCTATGTTGTACTGCAATATGTAGAGGTACGTTCCCTTCTACATCTGCCATAGTGAAGATCATGGGGTATACTTTCTTTGATGCGATCCATTTCTGGTGGACTTCTAGCTCCTTTAGCGTACTCGATTGCGATTTTTCCCGCCTTGTTTACTATCCTCATCCATCCTTTCCCTTCGACCCATTCTGGCATTATCTCTCTGATGGCTTTTACTATTATATCCATCTTGTCTACATTATCTTGGGTCGCGTTTAGAGTTATTTTGGATTCATCCGGTTTAGGTTCTTCCGCAGTGTTATTTGCTGTCGCTTCTATTTTTCGACTCATCGTTAGTCCGTTTATACTCAGCTGTTGAGTTTGTGATCTAGTTTGCATACCTCGATTCTCTGGTTCTCTTGTTATTGTTCTCGGTATTGCTTTACATCTGCTCACGTTTACGTAAATAGGCCTAGTGAGTAGGTTATTGACCAATTTAACTCGAGCGTTATTCTCGTTTACGAACATTATCTCGTATGGTCCTTTACCACTTCTTTGTAGTTTTCTGGCTACTCCTGGGATAATTTCTGGTGTTGCGATTATTACCAAATCTCCGACCTGAAAATTATGCTCGCGTACGTCTCGCTTTTTATCGTGCAATTCTTTATAGCTCTCTTGATTAAATCTAATATTCATACCTGCTGTTTTACAGATCTCTTGCATTCGCTCTTTGAACCCTGTTACGTAATCATCAATTTCCATATACTGTGATATCGGCGGTTGGTATTCTAAGTCTATCGGCATGTTGCATTCTCTGCCGTACATTAATTTAAATGGACTCATTTTGGTTGCCGAATGTATTGACATTCTATATGCCATAAGGCATAGATTTATATATCTGTCCCAATCCTTTTGGTGTCTGCTGACATAATTTGACATCATTTCGATTAATATGCCGTTAAATCGTTCGGTTTGTCCGTTTGTTTGCGGATGGTATGGTGATGTTCTCAATTTCGCAATTCTGAAGTAATTTGTTACTTCTTCTATTATTTCGCTCATGAAGTTGGTTCCTTGATCAGTCAGGATCTGTTTGGGTGTTCCGTATCTACAGCATATTTCGTCTACCAAGATTCTCGCTATTGTTCTGGCTTTTTGATCTGGTATTGCGAATGCTTCCGGAAATTTTGATAAATAATCTGTTACTACTAATATATAGATATTTCCATCGTTGGTTTCTGGTAATGGTCCTACTACATCCATTGCTATCATCGTCATTGGTTCTGGTGGAATTGGCATTGGCTTCAACGGTGCTTTCAATTTACTTCCTGTGCTTTTTCTAGTTGCGCATATTAAACAATTTTTTATCCATCCTTTTACGTCCTCTCCGATATTTGGCCAATAATACTTTTGGCGCAGTCTTGCTTCCGTCTTTTTTGCTGACATGTGTCCTCCAAGTTTTCCATCATGATATTGCATTAGCACTTCTTTTCGTCTACTCTCTGGTAAACACATGAGTCGTTTTTCGCCATCCATTAATAATAACCATCCCTTCTCTATGGTATATCGATGTCTGTGTTTTTCCATATGCTCTCTTAGTTTACTGTTGTTGTCAAAGATTTTCATATCGTTAGTTTCCATGAATTCGATTATTGTTTTCAACTCCTCGTCTTCTTTCTGCTCATTTCTCAATTTTGTGAAATCAATATCTTCTGCGATTATCATACATATTCGTCTTACATCCTGATCCATTAGTTCTTCAAATACGAATCTTGACAGACAATCTGCGTTAGCGTTGGCTTTTCGTGATTTAAATTTTATATACGGCGAGTATTCTTGCAGCTGCATTGCCCATCTCATCAATCTGCTAGAGGCTTCTTTGTGTTGGCCTAACCATACCAATGGTTGATGATCTGTGATGATATATATCTCGTGACCCCATAACAAATATTTGAAATGTTTAATAGCTTGAATTATTGCTAATGCCTCTCTTTCAGTCACAGAGTAGTTCTTTTCATGTTTCTTGAATGTTCGGCTGTAATATCCAATAACTTGTTCTCTTTTCTCATCGTCCCATTGTCCTAAGACTGCTCCCGATCATATCCGCTTGCGTCTGTTGCTAACAAAAACGGCTTCTTAAAATCTGGGTGTACGAGTATTGGTGCTGATATTAGTTTGTCTCTGAGTGTTTCAAAGGCTGTTTGTTGTTCCTTTTCCCATATGAACGGGGTATCTTTTTTGGTTAATTCTTGTATTGGTTTCGCGATGGTTGCATAACTCTTGATGAACTTTCGGTAATATCCACATAAGCCTAAGAATTCTTTCACCTGTGTGACTGTTTTTGGTACAGGGTAATTCTTTATCTTTTCGATGTTTCTTGGGTCTGGTTCTTTGCCCTTTGCCGACACAATGTGTTCTAAAAAGGTGACTTTTTCCTTTGTCCAATCGCATTTGGAGCGTTTCAATTTTAATTTCCATTGTCTTAGTCGAACGAATACGTTTCGTATATCTTTTAAATGTTGCTCGAAGGTACTAGAATAAATCAATAAATCAATAAATACCATACACTGTTTGATGTCGTGAGTTACGAAGTTCATACATCTCTGGAATGAAGCTGGTGCGTTAGTTAATCTGAAAGGCATTTTCTTAAATTGGTATAGATCTTTCCCAATTGTAAAAGCAGTTTTCTCTCTGTCCTCCTCTTTGACCTTTATCTGCCAATAACCACTTTTTAGATCTAATGATGTAAAATAAGCTGCTCCGTGTAACGTTTGTAACATCTCATTTATATCTGGTAATGGGTATGTATCTCGTTTTGTTACTGCATTGAGTCGTCGATAATCTATACAGAACCGTTGTGTTCCGTCCTTCTTCTTTACCATGACCACTGGAAATTGCCATGGCGAGCAACTTGGTTCGATTACTCCTGCGTCTAACATCTTTTGGACTTCTTTTTCTGCTACTGATTTCTGAGCTTCTGCCAACCGATATGGTCGTAGTGTTATTGGGGTATCATCTGTTAGTGATATCGTGTGTTGCGTCACATCGCTTGTACCGAGATCTAAGTCAGATGCTGCAAATATATCTTTAAATTCCATTAGTTGTTCTTTCTCGGTTTCGTTTAGAAGCTGACTATCGATTGTCCATAGTTCCTCCTCAGTTCCTTCAGTTTTTGTTGCTGGGAGTTCAATGTCCATCATCGGCGTTAGTTTTCCCAATCTTTCGTTTTCGTAAATGACTTTATCTTCCTCATCGAAATTAGTAATGTTGATTGGAATTTCACTGTTGTCGTTTACATATACTATTTCTCTGGCTAGTGGCAGTTCTTTCTTTTTCTCAAATTTGTGGTTAGGTTCGAAAATCATTTCGCCTCTGGTTTCTTCGTTCACTTTTACGTAACAAATCATTTGTGTGCGCCCTGGCACTACTATTTTCTCTGAGCATCGCACCTCCGATTTCAGCATGCATATTCGTCCGGTTTTATCTCTCAACTCCATTGATCCTAGATCGATTATTATTTCCTTCAATAATTCTGGCATGAGATCTGTTCCAATTATACAATCTGCGCTCAATCTCCTGATGACTGCTAAGTACGTATTGATTTTCACATTTTTATATTCGATTATCGACCAGATTTTCCCGATGACTGCTACTGATTCTTTGCTGCAGGTTATTACATCCATGTTAGCTTCTTTTATACATGGCCACAATCTTCCTGGTATTTTATCCATTTTTATTGCCGAGATGTTTGCTCCGGTATCAATCATTGCTTTAATCTCTACCCCATTTATTTCTATGGGTACCGTTAATGTTGGTCCAGCTAGCGTTTGCAACATAGCTATAGTTCGAGTTTCTAGATCTTGATCCACACTTCTTGATCTTTGGCTGGTTCTTGGTACTAAGTCTGCCCAATTTGGTTCGTATGGTACTGGATAAATGTTTCGTAATGTTGTTGATCTTGGTATCGGTACGTGCCTTTCTACCGGCGTATTTCTCTCTACTGATTTTGCTGTTTTCTTTAGACATTCATATACTGGTGGTCGATGATTGTAGTGTCCACTGTGTCTTGTTTTTCGGTTTTCCCATTGTTTGAGTTGCTCTTGAGTTAGCATCTGCGTTCCTCCTTGATTTTCGTCATTGTCGCTGTTATCGCTGCTATCATCTTTGAAGTTTATCCATCGTTTCCAATTGCTCGTTTTCTGCCGTTTCATTCTGGTTTTCTCGGCTTCTAATCTCATTATCGCTTTAAATTTTCGCCCAACCTCTTCATCGGTACCGTTCATTTTAGTTAGAATTCCTACCAATCTCTTTATCTTGTGGATATCTTTTGAGTGTCCATGTAACACCATTGTTTTTGCCAAAAACGGTAAGAAACCAATTGCCATTTTCCAGTTGATTTTCCTTTCTCTTTTGTAAATATCGAAACATGCTAACATCTGTGTTAGAATTACTCTTACGATTTGAATGATGAGTATTATTCCTAAAATTCCTGCCATCATTTGTCCGAAGATTAAGAATCTTCCCCACATGGCTTTCATCATATTTGCTGTAACATGTTGAAAATGGTCTGGTGATAGTAACAATTCATAGTTAGGTTTCTCTCCATAGTTGTTACCTCCCGTTATTGTCACAATATTAGATAGTATGGCTTGTCTTTGTGCTGGGAATAATAAATGTTCTCTGGCTCGTTCCAGATCTTTTGTTTGGTATATACCACTCTGTGATATATCCACTGGTTTGAATTCTGCTTCGCTGGCCAATTCTGTAAGTCCAAATATTTTTGGCGGTGCTACTATTACTCGAGCTGGGAATTGTAACCAACTTCCATCTCTTATTTCAAATAATGGTCCGTATACATTACTGCAACTAAACATATTAGGTACGAATTTCTCTGGATTTATCATCCTTGTTACTGGTTGAGCGAATCTGATTTTTCCTTTATGCATTATTTCTAATTCATTTATGCATTTATCTCTTGGAATTGTTGAATTCTCTGGCAGTTTCGCAATTGTCTTTTCGCATTTGTATGTATACATAACCTCTCCAACGATTCTCCCAAAATATCCTTCTTGGAGTGGTAATAATGGAATTGCGTTATCCGGATTTGTGATTGCCATTGCCAATTTTGTTTTTAGTATTTCTCTGTTCAAGATACAGTCATTTTTAACTAAATCGTAGTATATTTTTTCTGTTGATGCCAATCCTTTATGATATAAGAAATCCATCTTGTTATTTATATAGAGATATAGTTTTACGTCTTTGGGGTCTATTTGTGCTTTTGCACTTGGTATTGCTGTTCGCGATAGGAATATTCCTTTTAATTTGTACTGGCTACCATTTCGTCGCACTTGCTCACCATTCGTCCTTTTATAAATCTCATTCCGATAGTAGTATCAGTTGATATTACTACTGTTGGTGTGACCTCTGATCCAATAGTTGTGGTGATTGTTGGTTTTCCGATTCTTCCGGTTCTCCGTAATTCATCAAGTGCGCTTATTTGTGTGTTGGTTTCTGTTTCACTGTGCACTCCTCCTTGCACTTCATCGAATATTGCGCTTTTCAATAAAGTGAGTCTACAAGTTCTGGTATCGGCGTGGTATACGATTGTTGACATTCCCGTATTACATGATCTATCTGTTGCCAGGCATTGAGGATACTTTTTCATTGCTTGTGTGTCTGGATCAAAATATCCTTGATATTTCTCCAACTTTACTTGGTAACTTTCAATCACTACTACTCCTTTGACCAATTGATTTAATAGAGTATACTCTCCTCCTTGGCACGTTCCGTCTCCAGCCGTTATTCTTCCTGCGGCGTATACTCGGGTAGTTTTTATCTTTCCTTCCTCGGCTGCTACTTGCACTCGTCCAGCTATTGAGATGCGTCCTGTCGTGAATCCTTCCTCACATTCGTTCCGCGTTATCGAAACCACTGTTGTTTCCGTTCCAGCTTCTATAATTGTTGAATGTGAATGATGTCCGCAATGAAATGCTACAATTTTCCGCGTCACTGAGCATTCTTTGATTTCCGTTTTAATGAAGTCTACCTCTTGATATACATTATATGATACTGCGGTTGCCGTTGTCTGCAATCTACCGGGGTTTGCTGCTATGCACTCTTCCGTTTCTTTTAGTGAGTATTTATCACCAATCTTTATGTTATCACAGTCATATACTACAAACGGTTCTACTCCTTTTATGCACATCATCCATATGAGTATTGTAGTGATGATTGCATTCATCCCTTTTCTGGCTGTTTTTGGATCGCTTGCATTAATCGTTGTCTCGAATTCCGTTAATAACTCTTTCAACTTTATTTGCATCATTTCAGTTTGATTATCTTTACTTACCAAATTTATAAAAGCTTGCCATCCACCTTGAGTCAAGATGAATGGTTCGATTACTTTCCTGATAATGTCTGTTATCGCGAATTCATATCCGTTTGGGTTGTATCTTGGAGTTCGCTTTCTGTATATCACTATTGTATTGTACATCAGATAGGCCATTCCTACCAAATATCTATTTGGGTCGTCTGATCGTTTTGTTAAATGATTTATTATCAATAGCAATTCCTCTGGATCTTTGGTTGTGGTTCGCACTTTATTGTCCATGATTTTATTTATTATTGGCTTTATTGCTACCCAAAGCTGTTTCGCTTCTGTTCCGATATTATTAAGTTTTAAATTTCTCTTTATTTCTGGATTTGCTAATCCCAGCATATCAGCTATTAGTCTGTTGATCCACTTTGCTCCTTGTTCTTGGCCTTTCAGTTTTCCCTGTAACTGCTTCGTCACTTGGCTAAGCTTGTTTAATTTCGTTGTCAGTTGATCCATCTGCATTTGCTCTTTAGTTTTCCTTTCTGGAGCTGGTTTGTCAATTTTCGGTCGTCCTCTAGATTTCTTTTCCATTGCCGTGCCTGTTTCCTTTCGTTTGGGTTGTTCATCTGTCATTTCTCTGGATGTTATAGCTCCTCGTTCATTTATCCAGTTATCCCATTCGTCTCCTGTCGAGTTTCGGCGTCTCCTTTCTTTCTTTTTGTTTTCCTCTTCGGTATCTGGCTCTATTATTTCTACTGGTTGTCTCTGTGCACATACTAGTTCGTCTAGTTCGTCCGTTATCATGTCGTTTTCGTTTTCTGTCGTGAACAAATCTCTTGATTCCGGTATTCTCCGGGTTGTTTCCTCGTCTACGATATCATTGAGATCATTCAGTATCTCTTCATCTCCTGTTGTGATGACGATTACCTCATCTGCTGCAGGTGGAACTTCTGGCGTATTTAGACTTTCTTGTCGCCCTAATGGCGTTTTCGTTTTGATTTCTCTTTTGTTGAGTTCTCTACCCGCAATTTTTGCTACTGTTAATATATTTATTAACCCCAATTGCATTTGTGTAACTCCGATTTCGAGATCGTCATCCAGTGATCGTCCTTCGTATTGTAAATGAAATGGCAATTCATACGGTTTTCGCTTTTTCACTTCACTTACCTTGGCAGTGATATAAAATTCTCTTTCAATTGGTTCGAAATCTGGCGTCATAATTTTTAAACTGTACTTCTCTATTGTTTCGGCTGCCCATTCGGTGTGTTTCCATTTTCGGATAATTTCTCGGAATTGTTCTGGGTACCACGCATACATTCTCCGATATTCCTCTATTTCCTTTACGATATTTCGTAAGTTCTCTACTCTGTTACAAGAATTGATTATCCATTTTGCCAGCTCCGTTACGGTTCGTCTTTGATTCTTTGCTCCGGTTCTCAATATCGCTGCTAATTCTCTGCATTTTTGCGTTTCTGTTAATCGTGTTAATCCTTCCTCCACAGAATCATCTATGTCTGTGGGCAAGTATCTTGTTCCGGGAATTCGTTTTTCGAGTACACTGATTCGTGGTCTCGCTTGTTCTTGTTGGATTCGTATTTTCATTTCCCGTTCTGTTTCTACTTCGATTGTAATATATATCGTATCATCTTTTACGAATTGGGGTGTCACATGTTTTTTCAGTAGAAACTGTGGTACTCCTCCTGCAACATTTTCGGTAGATTTCGGTTTCTGGCTTATCATAGATCTTGGGTCTACTCCCAATTTTTCGCTGTGTCGCCCTTCCCATTTTCCGGGTTTGGCGATTGAAATTATGACTTTTCGATTAAATGGCCACTCTAATTTTCCGTCATATCTGCCTCTTGCTAATAGAAAATACACTGATAGATATTTTCCTTTTCCTACCCCATCTCCGTTTGGGTACACTCTCAATTTCATCCGGTATCCTCCGATTTCTGTATAGAACTGATGGCTTGTAATACCGATGATTTTCTCTTCCTCAGCCGATTTTACTTTTTCAGCCCATCCACCTATTTTCCATGTGTATGTGGCTAATCGAGCTCTATCGTTTATTTCCTCGTCTTCTTCTGGTTGCCATTCCATTTCGTTTATCATTTCCTCTGGTTAATGTTCGTATGGTTCATCTTCATATAATTCTAAGGTTGTTTCGTTAGCTGCATCTTCTGGCGCTTCTCCTGGTACGTATTTTCTCCATTTCGTTTCGGTTCTCTCCATTTTCCATTTCCACTCTTTTGTATTATCATCATACACCTTTTTTCATGGTGTTGATCGGCATCGTGAATCGTCTATCGGTTGTAATTTTGTGCTCAACTTCGCATCTTGTCTCCATACTTGGTAGATGGTTAATATTTGGTCCATTTTTCATTTCATTTCCTCTTGAAATTCTTGAATTTGTTGTATTTTTTCTCTCTGGTTCATCCATGGCTATGATATTGATAGTTTGTCCGTCTTCCCATATACCTAATTCGTATATCGGGGTTCGTTCTCGTGGGCTTATTTTTCGTTTGTGGTACATTATTGCCACGTCCTCTACCATGCCATCATCACTACTTTCGATTATCGGTTGGATAATTTCTCGGTTTATCCGTCGGTATAATTCGTGCATTTGACAATTGGGGTCTACTAATATTTCTTTTATTTCATCATTCGGTAATTTTATCTTTATCTTTATTGGTTCGTCTCCCCTCATGTCTCTTTGATGTTCTCCATATTTAGCTATTAACTCATCTGTTCTCTCATTATCGAATCTCATAATATCTGTGTCTCGCACAGCTTCTACAAACATTTTCATTGAAACCGGTCTTGTTAACGATAATCGGTTAATATGAGAGATTGCTCCGTCATTTTAATCTGGTTTTGCCTCATTATCTTTTGTCTCTCTTTCTCTAATCCGGGTTTTATTTCTTTCGTATACAATATTTGAATTTTCTGCCATATTTCTGCTGTCGTTTCTTCGGTTTCATTATTGTTTAACGTCACCACATTTATTCCGTTTGGCCATATTAGAGCATCCGCGAGGTGTATGTCTCGCTTTATTTTCCTTCCTTGGTAATATAAAGGTTTATTTTTATAACTGGGTCCTAGCTTTTTCACTACCCAATCATATAACTCATTTGTGCTTTCGCCTCTTGTGGCTATTATTTGTCTCGGTATCTCTGGAAAATCAATAATTACCTGATACTCTTCTCTATCATATTCTTTCAAGTTTTCTTGGTACTTTTTTATCATGTCTTTCCATGATGCCGTGAACGTACCGTTATTTTGTTGATATCCCTTTGCGATTAATTTCATTATTCTGCTGTATGCAGTTATATCTTTGAGGTTTAGGAACATCTGGTTTCGATCTACTTCTTCTACAATCTCGTTAATTTCTTTTAATATCTCTGTTTCGTCTTCTCTTGGCACGTTCGTTTCCATTTCCTCCAATTCGGATTTTGATTCATCTTTATTCGATTTATTTTCCTCACATGATTGAAATATTTCTCCACACAGACTGCTTATTTCACTTTCGTCTTCATCTGTTTGGTCGTCTGGTATTTGTCTTAGCATATTGATTTGTAGTTGTTCCTCCTCTTTCATTATCTTTGTTGGTCCTCTTGTTTGGAACCATATCTCTTTTATTCTGTTCTCAATTTGAGTTTCACTCCATGTGGGCTTTTCTTTTCTGACTCTTGTTTCTATTTTTTGTAGCAGTATCCTCTGGATTCGATTTTTTGCTATTATTGGTTCTGATATCTTTTCTTTTTCTTGTGACGTTGATGCTTCTTGCTCATCTTTTTGCAGTTCTAATCTTGGTTCCTCCTTTTCTTGTGATAGGGCTCTTTTTGCCAACACTTCTATTTTTTGATCTAGTGCTTGTTCTTGCTCTAAGTGTTTTAACGCTCCGCTTATTTTTAATATTAGTGCCTTCTTTCTTAGTTGTTCTTTTTCTTGCTTTAGAATTGTTTCTTTTTCCATTAATTGATCCTCCTCTTGTTCTAGAGCTTCCTCTTGCTCTATTTTCTCAAGTGTACTCTCTATTTTTTGTGTTATAATTTCTTTTTCGAGTTCGTCTATCTCGTACATTAGTATTTCCTCGTTTTGGTCTTCTGTTACCATCATCTCTGCTTGTTTAATCTCTTGGGCATCTGGTTCGTCTGGTTTCTTAGTTGCCTTTTCTTTTAATTGTCGACGTCTCTGTTTTTCCTCTTCTGCAAATTCTTTGATGGCCTCTATTTTTTCCATCGTATTTAATTCGATTGTTTTCTCATTAATTATCATATTTCCTCCCCCTTCGTTCTCAACACACTGCTCCGCAGTGTGAATTTCATCTGGAATTTCCATTCTCATCATGTTAATTCTTTTCGGGATTTGTTTTCGATTTCCCCATCTTTGCTGGATTTCTTGAGCTTCCTCTGTTTGTAGTCTTTGCCATTCAGCTTGTTGTTGCTCTTGATATTCTCTAGTTCGCAGCTCTTGAATCTCTTCATTGCTTCTCATCACATTGATTCGCTGTTGTTGTATATTGGCGGGCATCTGTTGCATCATCTCTTTTAATTCCATGGGCATTCGTTGTAGTGTTTCTCGTAACATGTCTATTTCTTGTATTACGTTAATTTGTGAATTTCTCATAGGGTTATTTGGTCTTGATTGATTTGGTTCTCTTCTTATGTTGCATCGCCTTGCGATGTGTCCTTGTTGACCACAGTTATAACATGCCTTGTTATCAAGTTGTTCACATATTCTCTCAGTATGCCCTCGTCTACCACATTTTTGGCAATTGTGATTCCGGAAACAATTTTCTGATCGATGTCCCATTTTTTGACATGAGGAGCATTTTTCATTTGCGTTTGGATTGTTCCTGAAATTATTATTATAACTTACTTGGTTATTACCTCTGTCTTCCGGATTTCTTGTTGCTGGTGGCTTGAACATCTGCTGTGCTCTTGGTATGAATTGATTCATAGCTGGATTGATATTGTTGTTTTGATTGTTGACATTGACTGTTAACGTTGTTGGTTCCGTGGCCAAGACTGCCACTTGATATCCCAGTCCCAGATGGGCTTCACATCTATTTGCGATTGCTACTGCTTTATCTAATGTTTCTGGTGCCAAGCATCCAAGGTTGGCTCGTATGTCTTCTCTTTTAATTCCTCTTATGAAGACGTCTACCATTTTATCTTCGGGCAAATCTGCTTCTCCGAAGGCTTCTTTACACAATTTCTTTAATTCACATGCGTACACTGCATTCGATTCATCTCGTCTTTGTTTTCGATGTAGGAAGTCCAATATCTTCCTATTTCCTTTTTTCTCTATTCCGAATATTTTTACTAAAAACTCTTTAATCTCTGTCCACGTTGTCAATTTCGTTACGTCTCTTGCTTCTTCCACGAATACATCTTGTGCGCTCCCTTTTAAATATAAGGGTAGTCGCTCTTTTACCTTTTGATCTGTCCAATGACAAATATTTTTATACACTTCGAATTCCTTTATAAATGTATCTAATTTGTTGAGGCTGCCGTCGAATGGTTCTCCTCTAAACTTTTCTCTGAATTCTCCTACTGTTGCGTTATTGTTATTCGACATTGTATTTGGGTCCGGAATTGAAGTTATGTTGGAATTTGTAGAAGTTGTCATGTTTGGGTTATTGTTTGAGTTTTTTAATCTCTCTTCCTCGTTCTCTGATTCTATTATCGGCAATCGGTTTTCTGTATTGTTTATTTCGTTTTCCTCGCTGCTGTTGGATTCAAAATCGGTTACTCCGCTATCTGTACCGGTTCCTGTCGCTGCTGTAGTTGAAGCTCCTGTATTGGCACTTCTGCTGTTGCGGGCTTTTTCCTTCTCTTCCGCTTTTAATAAACTCTTTTCTCTATTCTCTTTGCTTTTGCTTCTCGTACGGTTGCTGATGCTATCAATGTTTACGGTTATACGTTTGCTTGACTATTTTTATCGTTGTTTCTTCGGATCTATTGGTTTGTCTTCTCTTGCATTGGCTGCTTTGAAATTTCTGGTTGATTATTGGCTCGCAACTACTTCGACGTTTATTCTAAGTTCTTTTCTGCTCGATTATTCAAATTTCTTTTTTATCACTCTGCTTTGTCGTTTGCTCTGCAATATTTTCTGCTTTGTTTTGATTTGAAATTGGCTTGGATTGCTTTGTCTGGATATCGATTCCCTAAAAATAAATGACACTCCAATATTTTATACTCTATACCAATTTCTCCTCCGTTTACTATACTATATACGTTATCATCCCTTGTTCGTATTTACTGCGGTGGTCTTCTTTATCCGACTCACCCCCCCTCATTTTAAGTCCATTTTTAATTATCTATACCTCGTAATAATTATCTATTAATCTCGTATCAATTATCTATATGGTCTTATTAATCATCTATATAGTCGTATCAATTATCTATCTTATAATAATAATAATATAAAATCATCATATTCATAATCTCATTCATTCCATTAATTATTTTTCCTATGTCTCCCAAAAAATTCATTTACTTAATCCTCAGTCGCTGGCGCTTTATGCCCTCTATCTTTTCCGTTGGCTCTTCGGCCTTCGGCTTTAACTGGCCACCTGTGACCTTTAACATCTATTATAATCATATTTCATCTTTAATCATGTCTCATTTCATCTTTAGTTATCAATCATATCATATCCTATCTGTAATGTCTCATCATAATCATATCTCATTTCTCTATCCTATTTCATAACTGTTTCTCATCTTTACTGTTTAATCTAATCATAATCATATTCTATCAGTTTTATCCTTACTCATATTCCTATTAACTTTAATCTAATCTATCTTATTCATTTATCTTTCATCATATTCATCGAATTCTAATCATCGGAGTTGAGTTTCATCAGTGACTTTTGGGTATGTTTGAGGCCTCACACTGACTCTCAATCCATGGCGTCTTTTGTCTAGCGCATTTTTCCGATTACGCTTTACTCACCGCCACTCGGATATTTTGTACTCGGTGTGGGATCCGGGTTGTTGTACCAAACTCCTCGGTGGGAAAACTAAAAAAAACATTCCCTTAGTATTCGGTGTGGGATCCGGGTTGTGTACCTCGGAGAATATAAAAGTATGGAAATGCCTAGACGTTCAGTCAAGCTCCAAAAACGGTTTACCTGACTTCCCGAATAGTGAAAAGAAAAGGAAGCGATCAACATGGGCGCGGAAATTTTTCTTATTAAAACTATCTAATATTTGCCCGCTCTCCCGTCAGATTTCCCGGCACAATTCGGCCGCCCTTATCTGACCTTAGTAGGTCCTTTTGAGTATGAACCATTTACCGGTTAGTTCACATCTCACCTACCGTTGGGTCCTCGATACTCGGTGTGGGATCCGGGTTGTGTATCGAGTCCAACCCAGCAATAAAAATGTTCATTCGATACTCGGTGTGGTATCCGGGTTGTTGCACCGAACGGCTCAGCGCCACCAGTCCCTTGGCTGATAACAACCTGAGCACGACAGTCCGTAGCTGTCCTCTGGTGCCTCACCACCAGCTAGGGAAAAAATCATCTCTAGGTACCTTTACACAGCTATTAAACAAAACTATTAATTCTCTATCTCGTGTACACTTTTCCTCGCCTCTCGGTCCATCTTTTCACTCTCCCCTTCAAAATTTGTGATAATCGCATCAACAAGCTCCCCAAAAGAGGTGATCAATCTCTCGCCGGTTGCTTGTTGACATACGCGACTTGGCCTACCAGTTCCTTTCTCAGTAGGGTTGATCAAGGTTTCCCTCGGGTGAGCGTACTATCATTTGATAGCTCAGGTTACCATTTTTCCTCGTCCTATCTTAATATAATATCAATAAAACAAAAAGAATCATACACTAAGAAACTCGGTTGTCGAAATTTTTCCGTCCAATATTTTGTATTTCTGTGCATGTGCTTTAATTATTTCCTTAATTCGGCTTTCATGTGTTTGAGTTATTGTTTTTATTTATCATTGTCGGGTGGTTTTATTATTTACGAACACTGCATATTCATTTTACATTCGTCTTATCATCTGATAATAATTCAAATAATGCACAATACACATTTATTTTATACCATCATAACAATTTCGATTCATGGAAAGTAAACAGTTAGTCTTTCCTTTATCTTTCGCTGGCATAACATACAGTGCGACTCTTGTGCGCATCCATGACAGTAACTCAGGTGTCCGCAAGGTATCACCATTACTCGTGCTTCTTCTGTTTTGCATGCATAGCATTCTAAATAAGCCTTGGTTTGTTCTTTCATTGTTGTTGCAATCTCGTCCTCAATATTTTCGACCTTTTTCATTAACTTGTTCCAGTTTTTTCCAAATTCGGTTATTTCCAGTCTCATGAATAGAATTTCATATATTCTTTCGGTTGTTACGTCTTTATCATTATCAATCAATTTTATTAATATGCAGAGTTCGTCGGAGTACAGGTTTGAAATCATTGCTATATCTTCTTTAGCTCGTTTAATTAATTTTTGTTTATTAATTAGTTCCTCAAGATTATCGTTTTCGATGTTTAAGATGCCCTTTAGTTTTTCTATTATTTTTGCTGGTTCCATCTCTAAAATATTAAATCTTTTTAATTGTCCATTAAATTTATTTAAATACTAATTAGCTAAATTTTATGTTTAAATTCATTCATCAGACTCTTAGTTTAATATTTTGATTCAATAAACTACTATTTTTATCATTGTAATTACTCGTTGTAATTATCGTTGACTTTCTCTACTTGGTTCTATTACTTTCTCCCGTTGTTTATCGTTATTCCCCTTACTTACCCCATTTCATTTTATCCCGAAATTTGCCCTTTTAATTATATGTTGTTTACTTGTACCTCTTGTGAGTGTCGTTGGTATCTTATTGGATGTTATATCATCAGGTATTGATAAATGTCGAATGTCTTGGCGTTGATTTCTATACAGCTTTAAAGTAATTTCATCTCAGTTTGTTTCCTTGGGGTTTTGCAAAATAATCATTGTTTGTCTCTTTTTGTATTCTTGTGATTGTATGTAGTCGGTTTGATTGTAGTCGGTTTGGTCGTTTTTCATTGTTATCACGTTCCTCTCCGCGGTTCGATAAAATGTCGTCCCGACATTTTCTATTTAAGCTTTACACATTTGCTTATATTTCCTTGGGTTCTTTGCAAAAACAATCATTCAATCCCGGCTGAGCCCCCAAATTTGTATGGTGGGTTACAGGGTTTCGTTATTTGTTTAAATTGCCTTCTTGTTACCCAGTAACGCCATACAAAATGTTTTCTAACCACCACCCGGCACCCGTTGCTAGACAACGTTGGAAATGTGTTCGAGTGGGCGGATTGTCCGCAAAAATTGAGCATTATTGCTAACACTGTAATTGCTCGGACAACCCTCGGGTTCAACGAGCTGTCGATAGAAGACCTATGCTCACTTTGCTCTGTCCCTGGTATAAGAAAATTCAAATTAAATCTAGGTTGACCGGTAGAGATAAAACGAAGGTTCGGGAATACGGTGCGGGTACTCGTGAAGATGATTTCATGCCAATCATACCTTATAGCTGGGCACTTGGGTTTAGATTAACAATAAGTACAAGTTTATTTAAAGAAACAAACGACGTGCACAATATCCATAAGTTAAAACGATTGACTTGACGGCCGCGCGGCTTGGCGTCGGGCACGCTCCTTGCGTCCCGGCCGGCGGTTGCTTGATGGAATGGTTGTCGGATTCGATGTTGGTGTGACATTATTGTGGGGATCTTAACTCGGCAACTGAGATGGGGCGAAGATAAGCGGATACGTTACCGCTTCCCCTTCCCGACAGGCTGCTAGGGCAACTTCTAGTCCCCTGATTTGAGTACGGAGGCTCTGATTGAGTTGGCGCTCCTCCGCCCAACCCTTTTGAGCGGCAGTGAGCCGGAGATAGAGCGCCTTCGTCTTTTTCGGGTCCGACTAGGTTGCCTTGATCTGCTGCGCCTCCCGAGTTATCTGTATTATCTGGCTTAGTAGATCCGCGTTTGCCCGCCTAGCGCGGTCTAGTTCGGTTTGTATTAATTGTAGGGCCGACATCGCTATAATAAAAGAAAATCTTTAAATTCCTTCATTGGTTTAATTAAATAAAATTCTGATTATTATAAACACAGTTACAAAAAAGAATCCATTCATAAAGAAAATTAAGTCGAACGATTTTTCAAATTGTTTAAATTTCAACAACACCAATAAGATAAATCGTTATTTATGTTCTTTGCCCGAGGAATCAAGGTTCTTCAAAGAATTTCCTAACCCCTTCCTCCGGGGAGTAGCCTGGAATGATGGCTACTGGACGTCGGGTATTGCGGGCCGGTCGAGTCGGGTAGGTCTCCGCAATGCGCTCGACAAGGATGTCCTCTTCGACATTGGCGAGGTACATCCGGGCTTTAACCACGTTTAAGTCGACTTGCTCTTGTATTTTCTCCGATTGAGCAAGGAGGTTCCGCGCGTGGTCGCGGATTTCTTCGGCTGGATACTGCTGCTCGTTTGGTCGGCGGGGGTCATTTTCCAGGCCCAGAATCTGCCAAGTGGTCGGGTAAGGCCTTTTGGAAAGCGGCTCCTCGAGGGTCATTGACGGGCGCGCTCTTTTCCAAGCCCGACGCCATTCATCTGCCTCACGGGCTGATATCCATTCGGGAAGCATTGGTTCTTCTAAAATCGTTATAGTCAGATGATTGAACACAAAGTAATCTCAAAATAGTTTATAGGGCGTATTAACGTCAAAAATTAATGTTCATCACCAAATAATTATTGCGGATGGACAATTTTACCACTCTTATGGCGTACTGAAGAGTTGGTAAACGGATATCGCCTCCGTGAATGTTCCTAAGGACATCTGAGTCGCCTATGGTAATTCGATAGCTGGCCGCTTAGTGTTTGCCAAGAAAACAAAAGTTTAACCATCATTCTACGGTCTAGATGTGGGGAACATCACTTGCTTTAAGAATTTATACTAAATCCGATTAATATTTATATAATGAGAATACTTAACTTTTGATGAGTGGGAGTACCTATTAAAACTCGTGTAAAAACGGCATAAATATTGCTGCTTATCCAGAAAACTATCACCATCTTGGATCGAAATCTTTACTGAAAACCTAATAGGGCTGACGAGTGGCAATCTGATCTACGCGGTATCCACAACTTTTGTTTATAGTGCAAGAAAATTGATGACAAATCTTGGCGAACTATCATAACCTTTGATTTCGATATCCCTGAACATTCCGTTTAGCTATAGGGAGTAAAATTAACTGTAAGTTTAATGTTCGGGGAACCTGGTATCTGAACTTGATGGTATGGGGTTATTGTCGATGACATTTATGAATTTTAATGTATGGGCGAATTTATGGGAGACAATTCTAATGGTCCTTCCCCGTTTATCAAAGATTCATGAAATAAATATAAAATATACTTAAATGAAATTCTTAATAGGTTTAACATTATTCAATTAAGATTAAATTACATACAATTTATTTAATATTAAGACAAATTTCTTATAAGACGAATTCCTTTTAAATCGAGAATATTGATGATCAATTAAAATTTGTTACTGTTTCAAAGGAAAATCTACCTGTTGTCATTAAAGGAAATTCCGGACGCTCAAGGGAAGAAATCGGTTGGTTCGTTGGCATTTCTGTGTTGGCATTACGTTGATACGACATAGGTAACAGTTTTTTGGCTTGGTTTGAAAAATGGTATTCCATTATTTATTCCTAGCTAATAAAGCGAAGTGTGTATGGTAGAATAAATCTTGCCTTCCAGCATGTGACAATATTTAGTCGGCTCTTAAAATCGTTGATTGCTAAATATCTATCCGAAATCTAGTAATAGATGATGATTCCAACGTGAGGTGGTAATTGTGCAAATTTATGTGTTATTGGTGTGTCTCGCACACCGCCTAGTAGTGAACCGGATGATGGAATTGTCGCTGATGGAATGATGAAATACAATCGACGTTCGGATGAATTGTGATTTTATCGATTTCGCCTAAACGATTGCGACATCCGCTCGCACTTTATACCTATATCTATTGAGATATTAATTATGGATATGCATCAACTATATCTTAAATTTTCGGAATAACAAATGGATACGGCGTTGGAAATCGGTAAGTTTTTCTTCTTTGGATGCCAACGGCGGAGGACTCGCACGTGACATTGCTAATTTTTTTCAATTTCACTGCGAGTGTTCCTGCGTTGATTCCAATTATCATCATTGTCTTTGTTTTAAAGATTTAAATCATTGGTTTCTAAATGCTTCCAGGAGGTTGCAATTCGTGGATTATCGTAGGTATTCTACAAGTATTGGATCTTATTTTGTCAGTTTATCTTCCTACCAAATGGGTCCTTATGGTGTTGGTTCTATTCTATTATGGATTTATTGTTCACTCCATGGGATTACGGGCTACCGTAATGCTAAATAATTTCATTTTGTATATCTATTAGTTCATTATTCAATACCAAGAAAATGTTGGAGACTTAGGTTTCTGGCAATTCGTGGAATTATTTGTAATGCTGGTCGAGAGCGGTTAATCATTTAATGTCTATGAACTCGTCGAATAGTTTTGATCGAAAATTTAACGATTTTGATATTGAAATGGGTGACAATCATGGAGAACCTATGCCGTAGTGTCGTCAGTTACTGTCGAAGTGATATAAAAGGGGACAAAGACAGGTGGATTGTTATATTAATCAGTTGGAGGAGTTGAGTAATCTCCTTTTATTTGATTCATAATAAACTTTCCTTTGCTTTATCAGTGTTCTGTATTTTCAATTCTACATTTAATTATTAATTTATTTTATGCGGAAGTTATTTGATCAATATTTGAGCTGGGTAATGACTATCTTTTATTTATACGGAGTTTGAAAAGGTTCTCCTACTATTTCGACTAATAAGATACGCTCTGGTTTGAAATTTTGATTACATCTACTGCTTTACTGGAAGTTCATAGTAATTCAGTTAACAATAACTCCAACTCATTATTCCTTGTCTAAATTGGCATTTAAATTAATCTCATAAAATGGATTTAGTTAATTTCATAGCAAAGATTTCATTTGATTTTATTCCCCGTCACCTTTCCTTTATTAAGCCTTAACGCGTTTTATGTTTATATTATATTTAATGAGTGCCCACTGGACTACTCGGTGTGATGATTTTGAGCCGTGTGTAGATTATTTTAGGTCGATTTTACAGAAATGAGAAACGAGGAAGCAGCCAAAAGACTCCTTCCTTATTTCTCGTTTCTTCTATATGGAATAATATTGACGTTACGACCCCTGCGTTCCGCACGCTGGGTCTTCACGGGTACATATCATTGGCGATTTTCCACGCACTTACACGAGTCTGTACTGTGTATATTTTACTATCTTGCAATATGTGTTGGCTGTGGGCCGTTAAAATTTCGACAAAAATGATTTTAGCAAATATATAAGACAATGTTTAAATATTATAAATATTTATTAAGGCATATAACAAATAAACATAAATTACCCTACGGTCCATTCCATAAAAAATAAAATTCATAACATTGCATCTCCCTCCACGCCGACTTCCAAGCAGAGCTCCATTGAGGTTGCGAGGAAGTGACGTGGAGAGAGAGCTCCAAAAATCAAACTATTTCTCACCTAAAAATTCAAAGAATTGACTTTAAAATGCTAAGATTCTAAAATAGTTTTTGGTTAAAAATGGTTTTATGGTTTTTTTTGAAAAAAGGTTAAATTTAATGTGAAAATGAATCGGTATTTATACCTATTTTCTGTCCCTAACCTTGCGTGTTAAATTTGATGTAGTAAAACAAAATTCGACCTTGTTATTTTCTAGTGTATTCTAATCTTTAATTTTATTATTTTTCAATTTATTTTAATAATTTTTCATTTAGAATTTTTATTGAATTATTTCTAATTCAAATTTTTTGATTTAAGTTTCATTTTCATGAACTTTTATTAATTTATCAATTTTTGTCGAATTTGTTGGGTTTTCGTGTTATATTTGTGTTTGTATCGTGCGAATCTTGTTGCATTTGGTTATTATTTTAATTTATTTTTATGTTTATTATTTTATATTTAATTCTCTTTTTTCCTCATATTTGATAGGGTTTAATTGATGTTTCAATAGGTTTATTTAAATTTGCATGTTGTATTTGCATGTGTGTTACCGATCCATTTAAACATTTCTCAAGGCCGTTTGTGTTCTGGCCCAACAGTAATAAAAATAGTGTGTTGTCAACGACGGCAAATAAAGAGAATTCATTGATCAAAAATTCAATTTTCTGAACAAATTTTATAAAAATAATTATTTTAAACTTACATTTGACTTTAATTGAGTTCTTGCACATAAATTAAGTTACTTATTATTTATTAGAAATTTACAAAAACGTCAGTTTGTTTTATTATATCATTAATTTCTGAAAAATTTAAATTATTTCATAGCATTTTTATATATTAAATTGTATTAAGTTATTTTTTAGTTTATTCATTAATGGACAAGATTTTGCTAGAAAATTTGCTATGCTTTGCAATAAAAAACCGTTATTTATTTGCCGTTAAAAAAAGTAATAACTTATATGTAAATTGTCATTTTTAATTTTAAACAGTTTCAGAAATGTTAAGAAAAAATAACATTGAAATATCTACATGGTTAAAATGGTGCACAATTATTATTCATATTGACAGTAAAATTCAAATGCAAAAATTTTTAGACATTATTAAAGTTTCAAATTATATTAATTTGGAATCTGATAACTTTCCCAAGATAACATATCATTTAAATCACTTCAAGAGTTACTCCAAACGTTTGGTTATAATTATAGTTGAAATAATTCGTATAAACGGATATTTTAGGCTTTAAATTATTTATTAGAAAATAATTTTTCCGATATCAATAATCTAGTACAATGCATATTTTTGTTGAATAAATATTTTGATCCCATGACTACGGTAAATGTTTATATATGAATGATATTGAGTTTATTAAATATATCTTGAATACTTAACTATTATGATAACTTGGCAATTTATGATATCCTGGCAATTCCAACTGAAATTATATCAATGTGTCAACTCCGAGATATCCCCAATGCTTGATGAATTTCATTTCAATAATAACTAAGATTAATTATTTATTAATCCATTCCCCCTAAGGATATTTCATCGTAGCAAAATTATTTTATTCGTCTCTAATTTTTAATTTGCCCTGGGTTATCATCACTTCGAATAATGATTTTTTGTTTTTCGAATATTTAATCAGCTTATTAATAATTTCTGACAGTTTTCATTAATTTTAATCATTTATGTGTAACTGGAACAAAATAAAATATTGTTACAATACTTGCTCACTCTGGCGCCTACTTTTAGTGAACATTTTGAGTCATTTACAAATATGGATGGCGATTTATCGAATTTATTCTTGTGTTTATGGGCAATAAATAAATTTTTAAAACAAATCAAAAGATTAAATAATATTGATTATCCTAATTTAGGTCCAATCTGATCTCAAATATAGATCTCGGTATTTGCAAGCAGTTTCTAATGAAGACGAATTGAAAGGTTGGATAGCAAATGGATGGCCTGCATTGAAAGAAAACATGTTTTCCAAACTAAGAAGAATAATTGACAATATTTTATTGTTGCTACCAGAAACACTATTTTGTAAGGTTTGTTTACATATATTTTGATGCATTTTATATCTAAATTCAATTTAATTAATTAAACACATAATAATAATAATAATAATAATAATAATAATAATAATAATAATAATAATAATAATAATAATAATAATAATAATAATAATAATAATAATAATAATAATAATAATAATAATAATGATAATAATAATAATAATAATAATAATAATAATAATAATAATAATAAATAATAATAATAATGATAATAATTATAAAAATAATAATATTAATGATAATAATAATAATAATAATAATAATAATAATAATAATAAAATAATAATATTAATAATAATAATAATATTAATAATAATTATAATAATAATAATAATATTAATAATAATAATTATATTAATAATAATATTAATAATAATAATAATAATAATATTAATAATAATTATAATAATAATAATAATATTAATAATAATAATTATAATTATAATAATATTAAAAATAATATTAATAATAATAATAATTATAATAATATTAATAATATTAACAATAATAATAATAATATTAATAATAATAATAATAATTATAATAATATTAATAATAATATTAATAATAATATTAATAATAATATTAATAAAAAAATAATAATAATAATAATTATAAAAATAATCACATGCTAATAGGATGCTGTTAATATGTAATATTTATTTGATTTATGTAATTTAAAATTCAACAACTACTTCTGTTGATTGGACTTCTTCATTTTAATTGTATTTTTGAATTTCGAAAAGTGAATATTAAACTGAATCCCAAATCTCCGCGATAAAACAAAGAGTAAAATTTTACTTACGAATGAATATTTGCGCTTTTAAATCAATAAAAAATCGATAATCGGGGAAATCAATAACTCCTATTAGGAGTTTTTGATAGGGGATTGGTGGGTTACCAGTGCGCGGTAACTAAGGGTGGCACAGAGGCTCACATCTACCTACTAATAAGGCGAAAAGTGAATATTAAAGTGTATAAATAAACAAAAATATCTTTTATTTACTGCTATAATATGTAGTTTTTAATATTTAAATATCTTATAATTAATAATAAATTTTCTAAAATATAAATTGTTACATTGTGACCGGTACAGTGATTGACCGAGTTTGTCGAGCTCCGCTAATAATTAATTATAAATCGACTCCATTTGTAAGTCATTTTGACATTCACAAGTCTCACCGAAACCTCTCTAACAGAACCAATTGGGTTCATTCTCGAACTTCCAATTTCTATTTTTCAATTTTATCTGTTGATTTTGAATCTATATGATTTATTTCATAAAAATCCAGATAAATTCTGTTAATGTTTCCAGGATCATCGTAACGAGGTGCTGGAAGAATTGAGATCTGTCAACAGTTCATTGTCAATCGCCTTGAGCAATACAATGGCAGGGAAATGCTGGCTATTCGAAGAAGATGTAATGGCTGCACTAGAAGCCTGCTCAGTTACTATAAATGACTGAAATTTGTATTTTTTGTACAGATGTAATATAAATAAATCACTTGTTTCATTAAGCATTGATAAATAGTCGAAATTTAAATGAAGATAAATAAATGAAGGATAAAAGATAGATGAAAGGTTAACTAGAAGATAATTGATTTTGCTGCTACTTATCGTTGTTTAGCTAATGTTCCACATGGAACACAAGTTTCCAACATTTATTACTAATAAGTTTTAAGGCACTCGTTGAAAAATAAAGTAATTTTTAAAATTTCAGTAATATGCAAATAAATAACAATAAAAAATATTTGAGAAAAAAGTTTATTGAAGATCCTATTAAAAAATACGTTTTTGTGTGAATTGTTTCCGGTCATTCATTAATCTTCTTTGCTGTGGATTCGATTCAAAATGGACATTGGCTTGACATGCACAAAAAATATACAGTCGATTGTGTGAAAATAAATACTGGGGTATTCAGTGATGTCAACGTGATCAAATGAGTTGTTTAGAGATTTATTTAGTGTAATAGTGTACGCGGAAATTTGGGAATTTTTTTATGGACGGAAATGCTGTTTTAGTTGGAGCAAGACACATTCTAGAAATTAGAACTGTCATTTTAATTGCACGTTAAAATGATTTTTACTCTATACAAATTTCGACTAATCTCTTCCACAATCAATCGAGTTCCATTGCAAAGTTATTTTTAGGATTCAAGTTTCCTAGCAACACAATCAATGTACTTTAAACAACAGCACATGTGGCATGTTGGATGGAGATTGATCATTGTAGAATTCAGTAGGAAAATTGAGCGTAATGTTTGTATCTTCACTGACTTCATAATTACCGCTATTCATTTCTAAGGTTAGCGTATTAGTCGTAGTGAAATGACTCGTTTTCGAAGTTCATGAATTGGAATTTATTGTAATTATCAAAAATTGTCTCAATCAAATTTCCAGTCTATATCATTTCCGTTTGAATTTTAATAATATCCTTTTGGTGGGTTACAGGGTACTGTTGTCTGTTTTAATCTTTCTGTAGTTACCCCGGTAACGCCATATAAATATTTCTTTGCTACCACTCGGCACCCGTTGCTAAGCAACGTCGGAACTGTTTTCGAGTGGGTAGATCGTCCGCAAGAAGTGAGCGTTATTACTAATGCTGTAATTGCACTGACGATCACTGGGTCCAACGAGCCGTCGTTAGAAGACTTATGCTCGCTTTAGATTATTGGTCCCTTGTACATCGTAAGTTTTATCGTTGGAGTTCATCATGGTAGAAGGAATCCGACAATGATATTTTAGAAACAAAACAAACGGCTGCATATCGTAATGGGCGTTTTAGTGTATTGATTGCGGGATTTTAAATACTTATCAAACTTTAGGCCTTGTTTAATAATCGAGCGGCTCGACGTTTAGCCCGCTCCTTTCGTCCGGGACGATGACTACTTGTTGCTGGCGTCGTTGCTTGGCTTTCCTTGGTTCCACCAATGTAGCTTTCGTCTGCTGTACTTCTTTGGACAGTTGTAAAATCTGCTCATAGAAGCCTTTATTGACTGCCTTCGCGTGTTCTAATTCCTTTTGCAAGATTCTTTGGGATTCCATTTCTACAAATTTTATTATCAAAATTTTCATAGATCTCATGTTATTAATTTATCACACAATTTGACAACATTAACTAGGCAAATAAGAAAAACTCGGAAACGGTAACTAATTATTTATTTAAATTTATTAAAAAAAATTTATTAAATTTATTAATAAATGTATCGATGAGTCTTAGGTACTTAGAAACACAAAATTCGTTTGAAATCTATTATATCAAATTTCGTTTATGACTGGCTGACTGAATTTATTTATATAGAAATATTTTTAAAATTTTAAATGATAAATCAAATCTACGGTGGTATGATAATAAACAGCCAACTCATTCATCAAGCATACGAAGTAAGGGTCAAAATAAGAACGGTTAAGTTCTCAAAATAGGATAAGCAAAATTACCTAGGGTAGTGGGAATGTATGAAAAGTGTTGGGCCAGAACACAAACGGCCTTGTAAATGTTTAAATGAATCGGTAACACACATGCAAACACAACATGCAGATTTAAACTCAAACCTATTAAAACACCAATTAAACCCTATCAAAATATGAGAAAGAAGACAATTACATAAAATAATAAACATAAAAATAAATTAAAATAATAGCAAAAAGAAATAAGATCCGCACGATATAAATATAAACATAACACGAAAACCTAACAAATTCGACCGAAATTTGATAATTTAACAAAAATGTGTCAAATTTCATGAAAATGAAATAAAAATCAAAGAATTTGAATTAGAAATAATTCAATAAAAATTTCAAAAGAAAAATTATCAAATAAAATTGAAAAAGAATAAAAATTAGGATTAGAATACACTAGAAAATTCCAAGGTCGAATTTTGTTTTACTAAATCAAAAAGAACACACAAGGTTAAGGACAAAAAATAGGTATATATACCGATTCATTTTTACACAATTTTAATCGTTTTTTAGTTTTTCAAACTTGAATCAATTTACTTGATGTAAGTGTGAGTTTTATTTTGAAACTCTCTCTCCACGTCACATCTTTGCAACCTCAATATAGCTCTGCTTGGATGTCGGCGTGGGGAGAGTGGTATTTTTATTTCGTTATGTTTGGATCAAGTAATTGTTATGTTATTTTTAATATTAATAGATTATTTATAATACCTAAAATTATTTTTCTTTATAATTATTTTTTTTTAATTGTCGAAATTTTTCCGGCCCACAGCTAAAGACACACCACAAGTCATTAAAATCAACATATTATTCGAACTCGTGTAAGTGCGTGGAACATCGCCAATGATTCGTGCCCGTGAAGGCCCGGCGTGCGGAACACAGGAGCTGGAAAGGCAATATTTTTCAGTATAGAAGAAGGGAGGGATAAGGAAGTGGTCTTTTGGCTATTTCCTCGTCTCTCAGTTTCTTTAAAGTCGACCTAAATTATATTTACACACGGCTGAAAGTCATTACACGAATAGTCCAGTGGGCACTCATTAATTATAATGTAAACATAAAATGCGCCTAAGGCTAAATAAAGGGGAAAGGTGACGGGGAAATAAAAATGAGAAATGAAATCGCTGCTATGAATTTAAATCAAACTATTACTATAAATTCAAAATAGTCACGAATTTTAAACGGTGGATAATAATTTAAGATAATCATAAATATTAAACGGTTACCATGAACGTATAAATAATAACTTCAAGTAAGGTTATAAATTTAAATAAAGTCGTAGATTCAAATAGTCGTTGTAAACTTAAATTAATCCTGAACGAAAATTGTTAGAGTAATCATTATAAATTCTCATTGCTATGGTTAACCTAGATAGTCGAAAACTCATTTAAGTAAACAAAAAATTTGAATGCAACTGAGATAAAGAATTTTCCAAGTGAGATCGAACTAAAATACTGGGTTAGGTTATAAAGTTTTCCGTAGAGATTATCGAGGAACTTGACGTCGAAATCACAGATACCACGATTAAAGATAAAGGAATTTTAGCTGAAATCAATAAACCAAGGCATTAGGAAATAAAGAGTTTAATAAGGATTAACGGTAAATATAAACAAATTATACCGACGTTAAATAAATTCAGATCGAAATATTCATGCCAAAAAAAAAAAAAATTAAGTCCTCAGAAACCAAGAGTAAATCAAATTTAAGACGCTCGGATAACTGACATGGGGTTCCGAAACTCCTAACGATACTAAACGCATCTACCACTTAAATTAAAGTAAATTAAAATATAAATACCCTGCAAAAATATTAAAAATCGAGACTAACAGTGAGTATAACAAAATTAACATCTACTCATAGAGCAAAAATTAATCCCCAAAGGAATTCTTCACCACTTCCCAGACGAAATGAAATAATAAAACGTGAAACATGAAAAAGAAAATAAAGCCAACTAATACTTTACCCATCATAGGGGCCTAGGTATAATCAATTAAACAACAACAGGAGGTCTAGTCATATCAAATGTCCGATGAGTCTATTTTCCACTTCATAGAGGAAATTTCCGACAGCCTAATTCCCATCAATGGACTAACTCGGGAAATTCTCCTTAGACAACATCGGCGAGCAGATAGCCATCGAATAGGTAGAGACACATGTCCCCCAACATGACGAAACCCCATAGCGATAAACACTCGGATAAGCTACAATTAATTAATAATAAACATAAATGAAACCGAAAAGCACAGACACCAAAACTCTTACCGGCAATTGTCAAACAACAGTCTCTCGTATAGAATAAACAATCTATCCACCCGGTATTTCCCCAGCTGGCACTAACCAAAATATTTAACCAATCACCAAATACAATCATTTATTAAGGAATTAAGCTCGTTGTTCATACAAAATTCTACTCCGACCCGTCAATGTCCACCACGAGTCAACCCTGAAGGAATAAAATTATTAAATTGAGGAGACCCTAATTATCCACCAATACCTGTGATCATTGTGTTTTTCTTCTCCAGGAAAATCCACCGAGCCAAGCTAAACGAGTGGTCGCGCTAACCATTCATGAATGTCTAAAATCAATAACCAACGATAACCCTGCTTCACCATTTGACCCGAACACAAATGACAAATTGAAAATACTTACTCATATGACAAGTTCCCCGAGAATTTAATTCAAAGAATAATTTCTTTCACTGACATTTATCCTAGAATTGAATTCCTGAAAGGATAAAAATAAAAAATTGTAGAATACAATTTTAAGACAACATTTGCGGCAGTAACAATCCAGTTAAATCGAATTACATACGAACCTGCAATTATAGTAAAATTAATGGAATAGAATCAAAAAGGACAAACCCGATGACGTGCTAGATATATCTGTCTGCACGGATCGATATTCTCTCATACTTGATATTTATATGAGGATTAATCGATAGTGATATTTATTCTTCGTGCACCAACCACAGTACAAGACACGATTTGCACACATCATTCAGTGGATACGCGCACACACTGTGCAGAAAACTCCTTTGATAATATCAGTCGGCATGACCTCACCAACACACACTTCAATATAACATCTGCTGACGATAGGAGATCATTCATTTGCCAAAAAATTTAAAGCCATGATTGGAACCGAGGATCGACATGGACGCTCGGAGATCGACGTCAAGATTTCCCCGACAAGTAATTATTGGGATTGTAACAATCTTATTATTGATATTTCTTATAGTTACCAATCTTGCAAAGGATTTATCTATTTACGGTTCATTTTGTTATCATTTAATAAGTAATTTATTAACATCCATTCATTTTATTATCATTTTATTTCCTACAAGTTAGATTTGATAGGTTTTCTTTTATGGTTTAAATATTATGTTTTATAGCAATCATTAGTCACTCAAGCGCCACTCGAAAAATTGATTTATTCTTTACTGGCATCCTAAGTCACTGATTCCATGTCGATTGAGATTTCCTCGAGCCCGTTAAAATTTAAATGCAGTTGTTAATCGAAGCAGACCAAATGCAATGATATGCCTTGTGTACATGTTTGCCGACGCCACCATATCAGTTCGTCCCATGGTTAAAAAAAAAATTGTAAAGACGTCAAATAAATTTTTCTAAATGAATTTGCTGTTAATGTATGTTCCGCCGAATTTTTCAACGTAGTTCCACAATCATTCAATTGCAACTCGTAATTTTGGAAATATTTAAGTTATGCTTTAAAAATTTTCTCGGTGATACTTCATTTCATTATGAACTCTCAAATCCTCTAGCCAAGTTAAATATTAAATCAGACCTGGAACACATTGTACCCGAAAAATTTATGGAACTTACTTAAAAATTGTAAATATTTCGGTATTTTGAATATTATCTGGTATTACAAAAAATTTACAAATATCTTTGATGAAATTTAACTAATGGGTAAAGTGAACTAAAAACTACAAATCAAAAAAGGAAATTTTATTGAATAATTTTTTATTATTATTATTGTAAAATGCCCGTGATATTTTGTAGCAAGATATTTTTAGAAAAAACAATAAAATAGAATTTAATTTAAATTTCCCGTTACTCAAAACCCTTATCAAATTGTACATATGAATTAAAAGCATACATACGTAGTGGTATTACTAAAATGAGGGGTAATTAAATATTCAGACAGTTTCTATTAAATGGCGACTCGAAGAGATACCATAGGGAATTTTTAGAATTTTCTCTATAATTATAGTGACAAACTTTAATGATCACAATCTTATTTAGAAAAATCAGGACCTTTTATCCGGGTCCCCACGCACGTTGCAGATCAGTGGCGGCAGGGTTGGAGACGTGTCAGACGAGAAAGGTAATAATATCTGCATTAGTAATAATATCAATATCTATATTATTTATAATCTCTACATTATTAATTGATTCGTCATCACTGATTTCAATGACTTCGATTTTTATAAGTTTATTTAGTATTTTAGATGGCCTATGTTCAGCAGGTCTTTTATTTTTAGTTATTTTTGTTGGGCGTATATTATTATTATTTATAATATTCATAATATTTACATTATTTTTATTACTGATACGAAACAGCTCCTTTTTATTTATTTTAAATGAATCTTAATGGTCTTTGTGAATGTTATAAAAAGCTTTGTATTTTATGGGCTGGGATGTTTTGCATACAGGGCAAATAAAAAACCTGATGCAATTAAATCTATGGACATAGTATTGTTTCATTTTTGGTGACATATTTCACCATGATTCTTTGAGATCATGCAATATTTTGGGTAAAATTTACCTGATAAAATAATAATAAATTAAATAACTTGTATTAAAAATAAAATATAATTATTTTACAATATTTCATAAAATTATCTTTCATTATTATACAAGTCTATAACATAAAGACTTGTATAATAATAAATGATAATTTTTATATAGTCAAATGTATTAGACATGGCTTTGCACTTGTTTTGCATAATTATTGCAACATTCGCGAATCAATCATTATTATGCAAGTTTATAACATTAAGACCTGTATAATAATAAATGTTTCAAATTATAGGGTGAATAGCTGCATGCTCACTGTAGACTATTATTATTATCATATGAAATAAATATTATTATCATATAAACTGAATATCATTTTCAAAATATTTCCTCTGCAGACTATTATTATCATATAAAATATTATTATTATCACATAAAATATTATTATTATTATCATATAAAATAAGTATTATTATCATATAAAATGAATATTATTTTTCAAAATATAGCTGCATGCTCACTGCAGATTATTATTATCACATCAAATAAGTATTATTATAATATAAAATGAATATCGTTTTCAATGCTTACTGTAGACTATTATGATTATTTTTTTTTCTTATTATTAATAAAGAATAGATATTTATTAATCTAAAATTTAATAAAAACAACCTTTTATTATTTACAGAACTCATTCCCTAGAATTAGTTAAGAATCAACTCTGCATGATTTCATAAAATCTTCATAAATTCTTCGCTATTAAATAATCTCAATAAAATCTTATACTTTTCATAATTTTCAAAAAATAACTTCATTACAATTTTATTTAAATTCGTTAAATTTTAAAATATATAATTAATTAATATATTTAAATAAAGTTTAAAAATAAATAAATTACTAACATAAATCGGCATCAATATTATCATCAGATGAATCGTCATCATCAATAGAAGTGGGGGCATTATCCACTATATCATCTCCATCAATAGAAGTGGGGGCATTATCCACTAAATCATCCAAAATAATTATTGGGCAAGTTGCCGGAATCATATCATCATCATCTGAAATGTTTTTTATATTTTGAAAATAAATAAATATTAAACTTACCGATAGATATAACCTCATAAACATCTTCATTAATTGAAGTTGGAGTATCTTCAATAATAATTCTTTCAACATTATTATTATTACGATTTAAAAGAATATTAATAAAATCATTTACCAAACAAATAAAGTTTTACCAAAAACGTCATCCAAATCCAAAAGATCCTCATTTTCGGTTACATCGAACAAGTCGAATTTTACTAAAAGATTAATAGTAATAAATAATAAATAATAAATAAAAATTACCAATGGATGAAGTTATTGATTGATGACTTATTGATTTATTTATTTTTTAGTAGTAATAAATAATAATAGGTTTCTGTCAATAGCCTATCGATTATTAAAAAGGTCTGATTGCATTTAATTTCGTACGGTGTCGTTTTGGATATCTCAATCGATTTAGCATTTTTAACGGCACTCAAATTCACTTACAATAAGGCATTTTCGGCTTTTCTTTTCTCTCTTCTCCTTCGGTTTTAATTGGGTTTGTGTTCTCGGTTGGAGATTTATGGAGCTGGCATTGTCGTGACTGCATTAGTAGAGTCACGTTTGACAAACAACATGGCAGATGGTGAGCCGGAATGATGTTGAGTTGTTGGGTCATACTTCGATCTGGCTGCCTCGACTGTAGTACTTTTTCCGTGAAAATCTGCCAAAGTGCAGCGCTCTAATCCGCAATAGTGATGCGTTGAGTACGATTTTCGACGATCAAATCGTCGCGAGCTCGAGATATTCGGGTGATCTTCTTATACGGTTCCTTTGTAACTTTTTGGGAACACCATGTCCCTTTCATTCTCTCGTATTGTTTCTTGAGGATGCAGTAATTATTCTCCTAATTTGAAAGATGTTGAGAGTCGGCTAGGACTGAAGAGCTAGCGAAATCTTTGTAATTTTTGCTAGAGGCATATTTTGAAAGTGCAATTCGATTTTCTGAAGAATGGTGGTGTAATTGAATAAGGTGATTGGTAGAGAACAAAAAACCTTTATGGATCAATTCGAATTTAAAGTACATCCACTACAAAGTACACCTCGCCTGAAGGTACAAACAAATGAAAATGAGCCACATTTGTGATTTTAAAAGGCATTGACTCTTTATACAAGGTGGATGTACTTTATATGGAGGTTTTACTACATTACTATTTACAAAATGATCTCGATCACCATAAATAATACAACAAAATATAAAGTAAATGTAAAAATGAGTCACAAGCACAATAGAATTATGATAACAAGTTAATGATTACCATATATAGTCGCGTATAGGCCGAGTAATTTAGGATTCATTTTTTACAGATTCATGGGTCGGCTTACACGCGAACCTACTTTTAATTAAAATAATTATGGTTCAATAATTAATTTACTGTATATACTCGCGTATAGGCCGAGTAATATAGGATTTATTTACCAATGAACGGATTAAAAAATGTCTGTTTTTGTTAAATAAAACATTTTGCTACTTATTCTCTTCTCAAAAAGAATTTTTGCCATGTTAAATTGTTATGGTTCTTAGTGAATTGCATAATTTTAAATTAATTATATATTACCCAAAATATCTTTTTAATAGGTGGACTTATACGCGGGTCATTTATCTTAGGTATTTTTCAACCAAATTTTGGGGGTCGGCTTAAATGCGAGTATATACTGGTGAGTGTCTGGGTGTTGAAAGTTTTGCGACTATATGGTTGTTACTCAGACAACCCCATACAAATATTTTTCGCTTACCACTCGGCACCCGTTCCTAAGTAACGTTGGAACTGTGTTTGAGTGGGTGGATCGTCCGCAAAAAGTGAGCGCTATTACTGTTGGGTTATTATTATTAAAAGTCGGTTCCCTTTCACTCCTCTTGTCCTTTTCGAATCAAATAAGCAAACCCAACACAGAATAATTTTATTTGAACTTTACCACAGTTACAACTCAATTCGCTTTATTTCAATGTTTTGTAATCACAATTTCAATGATTTATTTTCACCCTTCAACCACCGTATAAATTTGATTATCTTAAGGTAGGTTATCCTATGTATAATCACCCTTTCTGATAGATAACTTTTGACTTTACTTGGCTTAGATTCTTTTACTGACCTGACTAGACTACTCGTTTGCTTCGACCACTGTTCCTTTTATGTGTTTTCCCTTTTCCTTTTATACTCCTGCTCAGACTGTTTTCAGACAATTGTCAACAACATTTGCTACAGTATTAAATTATTAAAAATAATTAACTCCCACTGACCACCTTAGCCGACATTTGTCAACAACGTTTGCTACATTACTAAATTACCAATTAGGAAATAATTACCTCTCTATAGATCAGTGACGATTAGGTAGCTGTGTCCCATCTGGCCAACTTTTTGGCACCCCCCCCTCGATAAAAACATAACAAACTAAAATATTATGTAATCACAAAAAATTACAAAATAATGAATAAGAACAAGAACGTATATAGGTATACATTTATTAATTCAATGAACAGTTGGCTGAGCTGTTACATGATAGGTTTGATAGGCTGTTGGATGTGCTGTTGGACGTGCTGTCGGATAATCATGTGGAAAACTATTATCTTTATTCATTGTCAGTCTCAATCATATAATGACCGTATGCCAGACTTACATTCTTTTCTACCCAAACCCTTTTATCCTCTTTGTTTGTTAGTGCAACCTTTGAAGTTTTAAAACTATAAAGTTGATGATTGTTTGTACCAATACGAAATTGAGGTACAGAAAAGGTGGAGTTTTTTTCATAACACTCTTTATAAGATTTATGAGTTAGATCGGTATCCTTTAATGTGACTACCTTAGCTTTTAGACAAGAAGATTTATCTAACAAACTATAACATTTGGGTCGAAGGAAAACCCATTCGTCATAACCATCTCCCTTACTTTCGTCCTTAAATTTTCCAATGACCGAATCAAGGTTTTTAGAATAAAGTGGATGAGTAGAAGGGTAATTAGATGTATCAAAAAGATTATCCTTAACCATTTCAGACAAAAGAATATCTAGTTTACAATTTTTAATCTCCAAGAAGAAAGAGTCTGTATCTCCAGCAACTATATTAATATCACAATTAAATTGTTGTCGATATTTTTCCAAGTCCTTATACTGAACCTCATACATTCGAAGTTTCGACAAGTCAAGCACTGATTGTCCTATATAACTTGGTCGATCTAAACATACTGAGTCAGGATTTAACAAAGCAGCAATTAGATCATCAGCAATTTTGATACTTCTTTGAAAGGTTGGTTTAGAAGCATATGTAATCATCTTCTTTTCTGTATTACATAATCTTAAATTCATTCTTTTTTTCAGGTTTTCGACAGTTTTACGATACAAACTGTTATTTAACAACTTATAATAATTTTTATCTAGTGTGTTTGTACTTTTTTTTTCCGATTGCTCAAATTGCTTTGCTATTGCTCTGCTTTGACGCTTGATCTGAAATCTTTTCTGCTTTTGTTGCTCTAAAATTGGTTTGGATTGCTTTGCTATTGCTCTGTAACTGTTTTGACGTTTGATCTAAAAATAATTGACACTCCAATATTTTATACTCTATACCAATTTCTCCTCCGTTTACCATACTATTGGTGGGTTACTGGGTTTTGACATTTTGAAACTATATGGTTGTTACCCAGGCAACCCCATACAAACATTCTTTCGCTTACCACTCGGCACCCGTTGCTAAGCAACGTTGGAACTGTGTTCGAGTGGCTGGATCGTTCGCAAAAAGTGAGCGTTATTGCTAACACTATTATTGACCGAACGATCTCTGTCGATAGAAGACCTATGCTCGCTTTTAAATTATTTGGTCCCCTTGCGTCTAAATTTCTATCGTCTATTTAACTGTTTTACCGGCATTAGTTTGGAAACAAAATGGGTGGTATTTCTTATTTAAACCCTTCAACAATGTTGTTTCAAACCACTAAGATGATATAAATATAACAAGATGTATACAGAAACTACCATATATATGAACAACGATCTCTATCCTACTTTATTTATCTATTAAACACATAAGCTATAAAAATCCAAGTTGATCTGAAATTCGAGCGGCTCGTCGCTTAGCTCGCTCCTTACGCCCAGGTCGGCGACTGGTTGTTGAGGGGGTGATTGGAGTAGTGGTCGCGGTAGTAGTTAACGTTGTAGATGGGGTAGTATTCGCTTCGCGATAGACCAATTGAGCAGGGGCGAAGACTAAAGGGTAGGTCACCGCTGCTCCCTCTTGACAGGCGGACAACGCTACCTCTAGTCCCCTGATTTGAGTCTTCAGTCCTTGGACCAATTGCTTTTCTTCCGCCCATCCCTTCTGGGCCGCGGCCAATTTTTGGTATAACGGTTTGATTCTCTGTGGCTCTATCCACGTCGCTTTAATCTGTTGAGTTTCCCGGACTATTTGGACGAGTTGGTCATGGAGTTTCTTATTGGCCTGTCTCGCATGGGTTAATTCGGTTTGTAGTAATTTCACGGGGTCCATCTCTAGAATAATAAGGGCTGAATTTTGCGATGATTACTATAATAATAAGTGTGATTAAACTTAAACATATTTATAAAACAAATCTACAATAACAAAAGAAGAAAAGAATTTTTAAGTCTAGAATTCTAATAATATACTAAATGACAAAATATTCCAATCATTAATTGTCATTGTTTTAAATGATTACTCATCTGCGAGGAATCGCTTGATCCCTTCTTCTGGGGAGTAGCCAGGGATCACAAATACTGGCCTCTTGGTATTTCGAGTCGGTCTCGGGGAAGATGGATAGCTACTTGCCAGACGTCCCGCCGCTAGGTCGTCTTTGACGTTGGCCAAGTATTTCGTGGCCCGTTCTACGGCCGCCTCGACATTGCGCTGGTGTTGTAGGAGACCTTCCAGGAGTTCTTGGGCCTGAGCCAGTATGTCTCGGGATGGACTTGGTTCGTCAGACAGTTGTCGAAACTGTCGCATAAATTCTTCTGGTGAGATATCCTCTTGCCTGTCGTCTTCGGGCATGTCAGGGCATCGCTCTCGATACACCCGATTCCATGCCTGCCGCCATTGCTCCACGATATGAGCGGGGAGTTCAATGATAGCTCCAGGTTGTCCTGAATGGAAAGATTGGTGAGATTAAAGTTATTACTCGGTATTTCTCTTGGTATTTTAGATGGGGTTGGTTATCTTGTGGTTCTTGATCATAGAAAATCCCTCGTCGTTTAAAGAAAAACCTGAACTAACTAATTTTTCATGCGCTAAACCTCATGGAACTCGAAGTTGGGTGTGTGTTACTAACAGATCTGGTGGGTATTTTGAAACAAGGAAAATTGGTACTCCCGAACTACTGGGTTACGCATTCTCATGCCGTAAGGGTCCGTTCGAGAAAATCTTTATGGATGTTAAAATATGGCATGTTTAACAACAAAAATTGCAAATCATTTATGACTTTATCTTATTTAGATTACAAATGGTCTATTCATTACTAACATTTAAAATTTATAATATTCAACTAGATATATATTTAAATATTAATATAAGATAAAAGGAAAATTAAATAAATACTGTTTAAGAAAGCCTTACAAAATATTCTTTGAACATTTATTACTTTTCTGAATAGAAATAAAGGGGTCTACCTTTTTATGGAGCAACAACTGGATAGTTAAACATGTATAAGTCTTCTGTCGAATTATAAAATAAAGTGATTTTAACAATTACCATTTATCTATTCAAAATAAAACAGTTACAAAAGTTACGAAATTCGTGCCAAATGTGTGGTCCATTGATCAATTAAAAATACCTGGGTCGAATGGGAATGATGATAACAGAATGATTTAACGATTCGACTGAAGAATTTAAAGGAAAGAACTTGGAACGATCGCCAAGCCAATATCTTTATTTCCACAAGATTTGATTTTAACCTAGGTTTCTGAAGTAAATATTCAAGAAATTCGTTTTCCCAAAATGAATCGGCGAACAATTTTCTTATGTGATCAGGACCGGAATTCTCGCGTAGTACCTATCAACTAAATATTCGTGACACTGTAGACCGATTTGGATTGACGAAGGTACATAACAACAAAAGAAAATGATTGTTGCGCTTAACGGCGGAATGTCAGGAAATTTGGGATTTGTCTGGTACGGAACTATCACGATGCATTATCAGGTATGGCTTATTTGGTCGTTGCCTCAAATCTGGAGCGTTTGCTTACTAACTCGGGTTTCCACTTGGCGGAAAAGATGATATAGTTTTGATTCTGGGTTGTTTCTAAGGCTCGAACATGGTCAGAATTTCGTTATTAAAATTAATTAAAACTTACTTGTTAGAGGGGCTTCTGCAACATTCAGAGATTGAAGTTCTAAATCCTCACCTGAGATATTTGGTGAATGCATGATTTGGTCAAGTGAAAATAATGGATATCCTGCTATCGTCGATGAATATATTAATGAAAGTGCAAATGAATCAGGCGAACAGGAAATGAATGTCAATCGCAACTCGATCACGATGGGTGAATATTTACATCGACGGAAATGTCAGCGAGTTTTGATTGAAGTAAGATTGTTTATTTTGTAACTTGAAATTTTACGAATTATTGTTTAGGCGAGTTGAACTTTTGGATTTTTATTCAGTGAATTATCGGGTAAGTTTTATGAATTAGCTTTTGTTATGATGATTTTCGTATAATACGGTGATTTTAGGGAATCGAACCACGCTATTATGTCGCGGGGCTTCATGTCGTTGGGTTTTCCTATCGATCGCCAGTGGTTTTGTTGGAAAGTTTCTCTCTGGTCATTCGGTAATTTATCGTATATATTTAATTAATTAAATTGGGTATAAATTTCAGGGATTTTCCGTGTTCGAAAAATTCATCTTGTCGGATTCATTTACCTTATTCACTATCATGATAATGAAACTTGGTTCGGGTTCTGACGGGGTCCTATATGTAACATCCAACTATTCTACTTACTGTCCGGAATTTATCTTCGTCATTTTATGCCAGATTTTTGTAGGCGAGTATTTTATGTTACTGAAATAAAGTTTATATGGTTTTACTTTCGTTTTTTAATATTAAAGTAATCGCTTTACCATGTTTATGCTGATTAATAAAGGGTTTTTGGGGATTTTGAATAACGTACGATGACTACTTTATAGATTTTATAATAAAACCAACCGTACTTTAGTGGACTTGTTTTAAATATTTCGATTATTACATGGTAATCAACACAAACGCGCGTGCGCTTTGACTCAGTACCTGGTTAAATTCCCCATTTTATTAGAAATTTTAGTTGATTAAAAATTCTAATTCAAAGTTAATAGAAATTTGGGTTGATTTGTTTAAGGAATTTTAATTCAAAGTTAAGTTAATTCATTAGTAATTTAATTTTTAAAGCAGCGATTTCATATTGATTTATTCCCCGTAACCTTTCCCTTTAATAAGCCCTAAACTCATTTTGTGTTCATATTATATTTAATGAGTGCCCACTGGACTACTCGGTGTGGTGATTTTGAGCCTTGTGTGATATAATTTAGGTCGATTTTATAGAAATGAGAAACGAGGAAGCAGCCAATAGACTCCTTCCTTATTCCTCATTTCTTCTATACGGGATAGTATTGACGTTCCAACCCTGCGTTCCGCACGCCGGAATCTTCACGGGCACAGATCATTGGCGATATTCCACGCACTTACACGAATCTGAATTGTATGTTGATTTTATTAACTTGTGATAGGTGTTGGCTGTGGGCTGGAAAAATTTCGACAAAGGTTTAATTAACTTTAAGAAAACAAATTTTAAACGTCATAAATATGTATTAATATAGATTAAAAACAAATTACAGAATTACTTGATCCATTCAATCAAAAATTTCATAAAAATACATCTCTCCCCACGCCGACACCCAAGCAGAGCTCTACCGAGGTTGCGAGGATGTGTCGTGGAGAGAGAGTTCCAAATAAAACTAATTCTCACCTAAAAATTTCGTAATAGATTTTTAATCAAATTCAAAAGTAATTTTTGGTTTGAAAAATGGTGTGTTTTAATGTGAAAATGAATCGGTATTTATACCTATTTTCTGTCCCTAACCTCGCGTGTTAAATTTGATGTAGTAAAACAAAATTCGACCTTGTTATTTTCTAGTGTATTCTAATCTTTAATTTTATTATTCTTCGATTTATTTTAATAATTTTTCATTTAGAATTTTTATTGAATTATTACTAATTCAAATTTTTTGATTTAAGTTTCATTTTCATGGACTTTTATTAATTTATCAATTTTTGTCGAATTTGTTGGGTTTTCGTGTTATATTTGTGTTTGTATCGTGCGAATCTTGTTGCATTTGGTTATTATTTTAATTTATTTTTATGTCTATTATTTTGTATTTAATTCTCTTTTTCCTCATATTTGATAGGATTTAATTGGTGTTTTAATAGGTTTTATTTTAAATTTGCTTGTTATGTTTGCATGTGTGTTACCGATCCATTTAAACATTTCTCAAAGCCGTTTGCGTTCTGGTTCAACACTATATACGTTATTATCCCTTGTTCGCATTTTCCGTGGTGGTCCTTTTTCATCCGACTCACCCCCTCATTTTAAGTCTATCACGAGTTTCGCTGCATCTCTTGCTTCTTCTACAAATACATCTTGTGCGATCCCTTTTAAGTATAGGGGTAGTCGCTCTTTTACTTTTTGATCTGACCAATGACAAATGGTCTTGTACACCTCGAATTCCTATCACGAAAAATGAAGGAAGAGCAAGAACCAAGATTAGAACTACAAAGAGTTGAACAGGAAGCATCAACGTCAAAAGAGAAAAAAATGATATCAGAACCAATAATAACAAAAACTCGAATCCAGAGGATATTACTACAAAAAATAGAAACAAGAATCAGAAGAGAAAAACCCACGTGGAATGAAGAGCAAATCGAGAACAGAATAAAAGAAAATAAACTCAACTCCGATATTAAAGATGAAATATGATTAAAGATGATAACAGATATTAAAAATAAAGATATGATTAGGATTAGATATGAGTATGATTAGATGTTAAAGATAAGAGATGATTGTGAGATAATATATGGTTATGAAAGTAAAGACGAGATATAATTACGAATAGACATTAAAGATGAAATATGGATACGATTAAATAGGATAGGATTATGATTACGGTTAGATATTAGAGGCCATAGAACGCCGGATGAGATATAATTATAATAAAGGCCACAAAGGGCCAGTTGAAAATAAAATGCCGAAGGCCGGAGAGCCAACGGAAACAATGGAGGTATAGAGCGCCAGCGATTGAGGATTAAGTAAATGATTTTGAAATCAAGGAGACATAGGAAAAATAATTAACGGATTGAATGAGATTATGAGTGTGATGATTTTATTTTTTTTATTATTACGACATAGATAATTGATACGACTATATAGATGATTTATAAGACTATATAGATAATTGATACGAGGTCAATAGATAATTATTACGAGATATTGATAATTCAAAATAGACTTAAAATGAGGGGGGTGAGTAGGATGAAAAAGGACCACCACGGAAAATGCGAACAAGGGATAATAACGTATATAGTATGGTAAACGGAGGGAAATTGGTATAGAGTATAAAATATTGGAGTGTCAATTATTTTTAGATCAAACGTCAAAACAGTTACAGAGCAATAGCAAAGCAATCCAAACCAATTTTAGAGCAACAAAAGCAAAAAAGATTTCAGATCAAACGTCAAAGCAGAGCAATAGCAAAGCAATTTGAGCAATCAGCGCAGAAAAGAGTTTGGACCAAACGTCAAAGCAGTTACAGAATAATAGCAAAGCAATCCCAAGAGATTTCAAAGCAATCAAAGCAAAAGAAGATAAACTAATAGATCAGAAGCGATAACGATAAAAACAGTCAAACCAGCGAATAACCGTAATCATTGATAGCATCAGTGGTAATACGAGAAGCAAAAGCAAAGAAAAAAGAGAAAGGAGCTTATTGAAAGCAGAAGAAAAGAAAAAAGCCCTCAACAGCAGAAGGGTCAATTCAGAAGCATCAACCACAGCAGTAACAGGTACAGATAGTGGATTGACGGATTTCGAATTCAACAGCAGCGAAGAAAACGAAATACTTAATACAGAAAACCAGTTGCCGACAATAGAATCAGGTAGCAAAGAAGGAAATCTAGACAACAATTCAATAATGACAACCCCTGAAAACTTAAATCTCAGTTCAAATCTAGATCCAATACCAATTAATAATAACGCAACAGAATTCAGAGAAAAGTTTAGAGGAGAACCTTTTGATGGTAATCTCAATAAATTGGATACATTTATAAAGGAATTCGAAGTGTACAAGACCATTTGTCATTGGTCAGATCAAAAAGTAAAAGAGCAACTACCCCTGTACTTAAAAGGGAGCGCACAAAATGTATTTGTAGAAGAAGCAAGAGATGCAGCGAAACTAACAACATAGACAGAGATTAAAGATTTCTTAGTGAAAATATTTGGAATAGAGAAGAAAGGAAATAGGAAGATATTGGACTTCCTACATCGAAAACAGAGACGAGATGAATCTAACGCAGTATACGCCTGCGAATTAAAGAAGCTATGTAAAGAAGCCTTCGGAGATAAAGATATGCCCGAAGATAAAATGGTAGATGTCTTCATAAGAGGAATCAAAAAGGAAGACATACGAGCCAACCTTGAATGCTTGGCACCAGAAACACTAGATAATGCGGTAGCTATCCCAAACCGATGTGAAGCCGATCTTGGATTGGGATACCAAGTAGCAGCAATTGCCACAGAACCAACAACTCCAACAGCCAATACCAACAATCAAAACAACAATACAAATCCGGCCATGAATAAATTTATCCCAAGAGCTCAACAGATGTTCAAGCCACCGCCAGCAAGGAATCCTGAAGATAGAGGTAATAACCAAGTAAGTTATACTAATAATTTCAGGAACAATCCGAACGCAAATGAGATATATACCACATGCCAACGAATGGGACACCGAACAGAAGATTGCTTTCGGAATCACAACTGCCAGAAATGCGGTAGAAGAGGACATACTGAGAGAATATGCGGACAATTTGAAAACAAGGCCTGCTACAATTGTGGTCAAAAAGGGCATATTGCAAGGAGATGCAACATGAGAAAAGAACCGAATCAACAAAGATCGAATAACCTACGAGAAACCCACAGATCAACTTAATACAAGAAATCGATATGTTGCGAGAAACACTACAACGAATGCCCATGGAATTAAAGGAGATGATGCAACAGATGCTTGCCAATAGACAACAACAACGAATTAATGTAATAAGAAGCAATGAAGAGATTCAGGAGCTGCGAACAAGAGAATATCAAAAGCAACATGGTGAATGGTGAAGACTACAAACAGAGGAAGCTCAAGAGATTCAGCAAAGATAGAAAAATCTAAAACAAACCCCGAAAAGAATTAATATGATGAGAATAGAAACCCCAGAGGAAATCCACACTGCGGAGCAGTGTGTTGAGAACGAATGGGGAGGAGATATGATAATTGATGAGAAAACAACCAAATTAAATACGATAGAGAAAATAGAGGCTATCTAAAAATTTGCAGAAGAAGAAAAACAACGACGTCGACAACTAAAAGAAACGACAACTGAGAAAGTAAATGAACCAGAAACCCAAGCAATAAAACAAGTAGAAAGAATGATAACGGAAGACCAAAGCGAAGAAACATTGAAATATGAGATGGAAATACTGGCGAAAGAAGCATTAGTGCAAAAATTAGATAACGTACTCAAAAAAATAGAGGAAGAGGAAGCTCTAGAACAAGAAAAAGATCAATTAAGAGAAAAAGAAGAAACTCTAAAGCAAGAAAAGGAGCAACTAAAAAAGAAGACACTAATACTGAAACTGGGTGAAGCATTAAAGAAAATAGAACAAGAACAAGCATTAGATCAAAAAATAGAATTATTGGCAAAGAAAGCCCTATCACGAAAAATGAAGGAAGAGCAAGAACCAAGATTAGAACTACAAAGAGTTGAACAGGAAGCATCAACGTCAAAAGAGAAAAAAAAGATATCAGAACCAATAATAACAAAAAATCGAATCCAGAGGATATTACTACAAAAAATAGAAACAAGAATCAGAAGAGAAAATCCCACGTGGAGTGAAGAGCAAATCGAGAACAGAATAAAAGAAATATGGTTTCAAACAAAAGGACCAACAAAGACAATGAAAGAGAAAGAACGACCGCATATCAATATGCTAAGACAAATACCAGACGACCAAACAGACGAAGACGAAAGTGAGATAAGCAGTCTGGGTGGAGAAATATTCGAATCATGTGAAGAGAATAAACCAAATAAAGATGAACCAAAATCAGAAATAGAAGAAACGGAAACGAACGTGCCAAGGGAAGATGAAACAGAGATATTAAAAGAAATCAACGAGATAATAGAAGAGGTAGATCGAAACCAGATGTTTATGAACCTCAAAGATACAACAACGTACAGTAGAATAATGAAACTAATTGCAAAAGGATACCAGCAAGATAATGGTACGTTTACACCATCGTGGAAAGATATGATAAAAAAGTATCAAGAGAACTTGAAAGAATATGATGTAGCAGGATATCAAGTGATTATCGATCTTCCAGAGATACTGAAACAGATAATAGTAACAAGAGGCGAAAATACAAATGAATTATATGAATGAGTAATAGGAAAACTAGGACCCAGTTATAAAAATAGACCTCTGTATCACCAGGGAGGGAAAATAAAGCGAGACATACACCTTGCAGATGCCCTAATATGGCCAAATGGAATAAACGTAATAACGTTAAACAAGAATGAAACCGAAGAAACGACAACAGAAATATGGCAGAAAATTCAAACGTTATACATCAGAGAAATAAAACCAGGATTGGAAAAAGAAAGACAGAAAATAATGAGGCAAAACCAAATTAAAATGACGGAACAAGCCATAGACCAAGCCAGAAAATATATTAACTGATTGTCCCTAGCTAGACCAATCTCAATGAAAATGTTTGTAGAAGCTGTACGGGACGCAGATATCATGAGATTTGACAACGAGAGGACAGAAGAGTTATTAGCCAAATATCGAGAGCATCAAAGAGACATGAGGGGAGACGAACCGATAAAGAAGATAAAATTAATCAATGATGAAACAAAGGAAATATAAGTAGACCCCGATTGTCAATTACATGAACTATTTCGACGAATAAACCAAGAAATTATCCAAGCGATAATCATTTTATGATTAAGTATTGCGGAAATTGGCTTACTTATCTAAATTATATATATGTTACAAAACCTAAAAACGCGAATGTGCGGCAAAGTCAGCATTTGAGTTTAAAATGAAATTAAAAGAAGTTAGCTTATCAAGTATTATCTGGTCTAGCTAAAGTTGCAAGTATCCATTAAATCTACAAGTGATTAATTTCATTTAATAAGCTAAATTGAAAGAGTAAGTAAAATAAATAAAGACACTGAATAGTTATTGTAAATTTTAATAAATAATTTGAACCAATGAAAGTAAATAAAATTCAAATAAACTCCAAAAGATTCGCTTTGAATGTATTCGACCATCAAATAAACTAGCTCATATAAATCTAACAATATAATAGAAATGGTTAAAAAGGTTTGGAAAACTGTTGATGTCGATTTCTCGATAAAACCCAACAATAATATAATTGTGAATTCCGAAATTCCGGAAAATAATACAATAAATACTGCTGAATTAAGAAAGATATTACCAACAACGACTCATGCCAATCGTCAACTTGAAGAAGTAAATAAACTTGCAATTGATGGGCCATTTTATTTGGCATTTTCTAATCTCAATTTTGATGCTGATGAAGAGTGCCTTAAAAAGCTGTTTAAAGATTTAGATTTAGTGGATATTTATTTCAATCCAAGAAAGCGAGGAACGGGAAATATTGAATTTAGTAGTTTGGAAAATTTGAAATCAGCGTTGGAATTTAATGGAAAAGTTCTAGTCGGTAGAGCAATCAATTTAAGAATAATCACTGACTTAGACAAAGAAAGCAAATTTTACACGTTTCGCGATAAGAATAGTTGTTTTCACAAAGATGACAAGAAATCTACATCAATTGAATCTGAAAATTGGAGAAGTAAGAAAGTAGTGGAAATAAAAGAAACTAAAGCAAGTGATAGTGATAATTGGCGAATCAAGAAAAATGTTGAAATGAGAGAAACGAAAGCAAACGATTGTGATAATTGGAGAGTAAAGAAAAATGTTGAAATAAGAGAAACCAAACCAACCTATTCTGGTAATTGGAAAGCAAAGAAAACTGTTGAAATAAATTAAACCAAAGCAAGCCATTGTGATAATTGGAGAGTAAAGAAAGATGTTAAACAAAGAGAATCCAAAGATTGTAGAAGTGAAACCTGGAGAATTAAAAAGGATATTTTACCAAATGCTCAATCCACTAAGACTAATGATAATTGGAGAGTTAGCAAGTTGTCTGATACCAAAATAAAAGCTCTTCAAGAAAACGAAATAGGTGAAGACGATAACTCATGGACAATCGTTAAAAAATAAATTTTTGATTTTTATATTTTACTGCTATTATAGTTGTTGTTTTTTCTTTAACATTTTTCATATATTTAGTTTTACATGTAATATATTTGATTTTGATATTAGTTATTTATGTATAGTTTATGACATGTGTTTGACAAAATAAAAAACCTTTAAAATTGTATTTATGGATAAAAATTTGAATTAATTATAAAGTTGAAATTTACAGTTATTTTACATTTGAGAGTAATTTTTATTTTTATTAAAATCAATTTTAAATTATTAATAAAGTGAATGACGTAGAAATATATTTTATTAAAATTAATAATGTGAATAGGTATATATGTTGCTAACTTCTTACCCAAGCTTCTTGTTATAGTTTATCGAACACTCATTCTTTTAGATGCTTTTAAGTATATCCTATTATTGACTAAATGAAAGGTTAGGTTTTGCGACTATTATTTGTGTGTTTGATAGTGTGTGCGTGTGTGACATTGATATAGATAACAAAGAGATATGGCGGTCTATGACATACCTATGACATCACTATTTCATAAAAAACTTTAAATACACAAGTATTTATTAATGATAATTACTTTTTTATAGTTGTCAGTCAAACATTGAATTCATAAATATTAATTAATTAACAAAATATTAACAATTATTATATAAATTAATATTAAAATATTATCATAAATAAGTTTACTTTTTAATGTATATTTAATTTAATATTTTATTTTTTTGTGAATTATTACAATACATATAAATTTTGCGTAACTATCAGTCACGAAAATATTTCTAAGTCCAAAAGTACAAAAATTTTTTAAGACAAAGACAATGACTCATTCAAGGTCATTTAAACAAAGACCATGACTCATTCAAGGTCATTGGATGGCTCATCATATTTTTTCAAGGTCATGTAAACAAAGACCATGACTCATTCAAGGTCATTGGATGACTCATCAAATTTTATAATATATATTTTTAATTTTATTTATTTTTATTTAATATACTTTAATTGTTTGTTTTAATCACGTCAATAATATTATTATTTATTTATTTTTAAATTATATTATTATTAAATTTAATTGTTTGTTTTAATAAAGTCAATTATTTTATTATTTTATTTTTATATTATATTATTATTAAATTGTTTGTTTTAATGAAGTGAATATTGTTTTAATCAAGTCAATAATATTATTTATTTATTTTTATTTATTTTATATACTATAATTTTTTGTTTTAATCAAGTCAATTATTTTATTATTTTATTTTTAAATTATATTATTATTATATTTAAATTGTTTGTTTTAATCAAGTCAATTATTTTATTATTTTATTATTAAATAATATTATTATTATATTGTTTGTTTTAATGAAGTGAATATTGTTTTAATCAAGTCAATAATATTATTTATTTATTTTTATTTTATTTTATTTATTTTATATACTATAATTTTTTGTTTTAATCAAGTCAATAATATTTTTTATTTATTTTTATTTTATTTTATTTATGTTATATACTTTAATTTTTTTTGTTTTAATTAAGTCAATATTTTATTATTTATTTACTATTTTTAAATTATAATTATTATTATTATCATTAATATAATTATTATTATTATTGTTGGGTTTTGGATTATTTCAAGTCGGTTCTCTCTGACTCCTGGTGTTCTTTAAATTAAAACAATGAACGACCCAACGTATATTGAAATAACAGGTTCACAATTTATTATCACGCTACAATGATCAATCAAAGTTTATACGATTCTCTGCTCGGCGTTGATGCTTTGCAAACAAACAACATTCACCTTTTGATCCTTTAGTTCTGCTGACTCTCGTTTTCCTCGGTTTCTGTTTGGTTTGATCCCTTTTCGCCTTTCCGTATTCTTAATTCTATTTTTTCTTTTCCCTACTTCCCTAATTCGTTTACCACTTTTCCTACAGTCTGATTCTTCGAACCCTAGCTGAGGCAGAATGCCGATTTTCTCTGATTTTCCCTTTGCTTATATACTCCTCGAAATTAGGATGACAAATGGTTATTGCCGAGCCAATCTTTTGTTTGACATTTTCTCCTACGTGTTTTCTTCGGCTGTCATCCATAATGGTCCAACGAATCCAGATAATTAATGGCCCTACCGGTCTTCCTACGCGCGCTATCTTCTCCTTACTCTTTTCCCATTAATCATTGTGTCAAGCTAATGGGCCCAAATCTTCCTTTTGTTTGCCTTTCTTCTTGTTTACCCAGCTCGGGTTTCCTTCATCTCTCGGGTTCTCCATTGGCTCGGGTTTCCCATTAGCTTGGGTTTTCCATTAGCCAATTAATTAATTAATTAACGTTTTCTGTTTTCATACATTTGAATGTTTTTCACCCCTTTCTAACCCTTTTCTGATAAATCCCTAACCGTCATCTTGTTGACCATTAGCTAATCTATAACTGTCCCGTTTTTCCCATTCGATTTCGATGACTTTTCCATTTATTGATTTTTCTCGGATTTCCGGATTCCCGCCTTTCGTAATTGCTTTTTGCATTTTCTAATACTGTTTCCATCGCACTTTCCTTTACTATTAATTCTGTGCACGATCCCGCTTTTATTTGCCTTTTTTCTTCGCTTACTTTCCATTTGAATTATTATCCTAAATTTTATTTAAATTTTTAATTTTAATTTACAGACCTCAACATTATTATTATAATTATTTTTATTATTGTTATTGTTATTGTTATTATTATTATTATTATTATTATTATTATTATTATACTTATCGTTTTTACTATTATTATTTTTATTATTATTATTATTATTATTATTATTATGATTATTAATATAATTATTATTATAATTATTATGATTATTATAATTATTTTTATTATTATTATTATTATTATTATTATTATTAATGTATAATAAAAACAAAACAACTACATAAAACTTTTATTATAAGGAAATAATTTTATTATTTTTAATATGATTATTAATATTATTAATTAGCATGGTTACTTATTAATATTGTTTAATTATTTTTTTCTATTTTTAATATTATTATAATTGTTATTATTAGTATTATTATTTTTATTATTAATATGATTAATAATATGATTAATTAGTATGATTATTTATTTTGCTTATTATTATTTTTTCTTCTTAATATTATTATTGTCAAGGTCATTGGATGACTCATCATATTTTTTCAAGGTCATTTAAAAGTAGGTCAAGGTCATTGGATGACTAATCATATTTTTTCAAGGTCATTCAAAAATTTTCAAGGTCATAGTATTTTTTGACATTTTTAATATAAATTTACTACTTATTTTTATAAGTTTAGTTTTAAATATTATTATTTTTACTATTATTATTACAAGTTAAGATAATTTACTACTAATTTTTATAAGTAATGTTTTAATATTTTTTAATTTTAATTTTATTATTTTCAAGGTCATTGAATGAGAGTAGTGGGATACCGGCCCTCTAGCTCAGAGGCAATCTAGCTCACATACCCCCCCCAAAATTTTTTTTTGCGCTAAGTTTAAAAGTACACATTTTTAGAACAAAGACAATGACTCATTCAAGGTCATTGAAACAAAGAACATGACTCATTCAAGGTCATTGGATGACTCATCAAAATTTTAAAACAAAGACCGTGACTCATTCAAGGTCATTGGATGACTCATCAAAATTTTAAAACAAAGACCATGAATCATTCAAGGTCATTCAAGGTCATGGAAAAGTAGTTCAAGGTCATTCAAGGTCATTGGATGACTCATCATTTTTTTCAAAAATTTTTCTATGTTTAAAAGTACATCTATTTTCAAGGTCATTCAAGGTCAAGGTCATATTATTTTTAATCATTTTTAAATTTAAATTTACTACTTATAAAAAAATAAGTAGTATATATTTGTAAATTATTTTATTATTAATTTTTATAAATATTATTATTAATATTAGTATTATTATTATTATTATTGTTATTTTTCATTCAAGGTCAAGGTCATTCAAGGTCAAGGTCATTCAAGGTCAAGGTCATGGAATTTTTAAACATTTTTAAATTTAAATTTACTACTTATAAAAAATTAGTAGTATATATTTGTAAATTATTTTATTATTATTAATATTAATAATATTATTATTACTATTATTATTATTAATATACTTATAAAAACTTTAACTATTATTATTAATATACTTATTACTTATAAAAATTATTATTAATATACTTATTACTTATAAAATTATTAATATTATTAGTATTATTTATTATTATTAATATACTTATAAAAACTTTAATTATTATTATTAATATACTTATTACTTATAAAATTAATATTAAAATACTTATTACTTATAAAATTATTAATATTAATAATATTAATTATAATAATAATAATATTTATTATAATAATAATAAAATAATAATAATAATAATATATTAAACAACTATATAAAAACAAAAACAACTTCATAAAAAACAAAGATTTAATTATAAAAATAAATACATAGTGTTATCACATTTAAAACCTCTATAAAGTAATATTTCGCGTTTCGTCACGCTGCGGTTTTGCATGAAAAAATAAAAATGTAATTATAAAAATTAAAATTATAAAAAATTATATCTAATTTCATAATAAAAATGAAAACTATTACAAGTTTTCTAGAAAAATAAGATTCCAAAGTAAGAAAATCAGTTTTTTAAAATCATTTATTATTCTGATAAATACACATCATCAATATCAATGTTATCTTCATTAACACCATCGAAAAGCTGTCCATTATCACTGATTTCGGTAGAGTCATCAAAACTAGGACTCAAACCACCGAAAAGCTGTCCATTATTGCTGATTTCGGTAGAGTCATCAAAACTGGGGCTCGAACCACCGAAAAGCGGCTCATCCAAGAAATTAACTTGGTCACTAACTATTGCATCAACCCCAAAATAATGCCCAAATGCGATACTGGTATTTTTCCCCACCCACAATCGCTTATCATCGTTATTACTCAAAGCGATTTTACTGTTTTTAAATGTGTACAGCTGATGGTTCCGCGTCCCTATCCTACTTTGAGGTACTGTGAAAACTACGTTTTTATTGTAGCAATCCAAATAAGACTGATGTTTGATGTCAGTCCCCAACAACTTCACCCCCTTAGCCCTCATTGTATCAGATTTACCTAATAAACTATAGCACTTGGGTCTTAAGAAAACCCACTCCTTATACCCGAGACCTTTGCTTTCATCTTTAAATTTTCCTATCACAGAATCTAATTTCCTCGAGTATAAGGGATGTGCCGGGTCGTAATTTGAGGTATCTAAAAGGTTGTCTCTTATCATTGCCGGCAAAAGAATGTCAAGCTTACAGTGCTTAACCTCAAGAAAAAACGAATCAGTGTCGCCGGCAACGATATTTATATCACAGTTGAATTCTGATCGATATTTTGCCAATTCATTATATTGTAATTGGTACATCCGCAGCTTAGACAGGTCTAGTACTGATTGGCCAATGTAGCTAGGCCTGTCTAAACATATAGAATCTTTGTTCAGATGAGCAGCAATCAAATCATCCACTATTTTAATGGACTTTTTGAAAGTCGGTTTTGAGGCATATACAATCATCTTTTCAGCTGAATTGCATAGCCTCAAATTCATCCGTTTTTTCAAATTCTCAACGGACTTCCCATATAGGCTATTATTAAATAATTTATACAAATCTCTATAAAGCTCGCACTTTGTGTTTGAGCGTAAATCTGTATTTCTTTGTATATATTCTTTAAAAATAGGTGCTTGTTTAAATTTAATTGCCCTATAAATACACTCAACTTCTACACCCAATTCTATATACAGCTTGAGAAGTCTCCAGTGAAGAACATGGTTCTTCTTACTGTAATGCGTGAGCATTAACTTCTCAACTTTTGAATTGGGCGGGCACATTTTTTCAGGAGCAAGCGGAAAGTCATTCAAATACTGATGCACACGCTCAGGGATATTGATGTCAACTTCCATTGTATAACCATACGGAAGGAATTCAATATTCGCATTCACACATTCACTCAGCACATCATTCAGATTATCATGCACCCAAACAAAATCACCATACGGAAGGTTTGGGCTAAGTGCCCAACCATATAAATTATTAATGTCGATATACAAGAGTTCTGTATCTTCAGAACTTGCAACATGATGTTTGTTAACAAATGTTAACCCACCCCGTATTCCACCCTCATAGAAATTAAACATTTCCATGTCCTGCAAAAGTTCTATGGGTTCCTTTAATGTCATGAGAGCGGACGCCCATGGCATTCCAGGAATTCCATAAAAATTCAGAGGTTCTAAACCATTGTAAGCAATAGCCTTTGCGCGAAATTGCTGAAAATAGTCTGCAAGGAGGAATACGTCTAATTTTAGGTAAGTTAACATATAGTCTAACATTGTAGTGCAATTTTGCTGTGTCCAAATTAGTTGGGCGGTAGCATATTCATCATCAGATACAGAATCCCATTTTGGAGGTAGTTCGTAAGTCGATTCAAGGACCTCTAGTGATACTGCAAAATCATAAGGAAAGATACCCTTTACCTTAACAATAAGACCATCAAAAGCAGAACAAGTTAGAGGTAGATCAGTAAGAGTTTTTACAACCTTGGCTAAAGAGCAATTTACAAATTGCATACTATCTATAAATCTAACAGCTAATTTCTTAATATTTACAATCAAAGATATGAATTTCTCAGTTGTTGTAGGAATGATATTTAATTTCCAAGACGGAAATTCATTCAATCCATACTTTAAAATATGATGAAGGTCATATCCTCTCAAATTATGAAAGACGATAGGTAACTGTTTGCTTATTTTCCTATTTATATTACAGTTACGACAGGCAGCACCAAGATACTGACCTGTAAAATGATCATGGTCCTTAACCTTATTTCTAATAAGTTTTTTACAAAGATAGCAAGTTCTACATGCGATGAACTGCTGTTCCTCATTAGAAGTAAGATTATTCATAGGTTTTTTACCATGATTTTCATAATATGGTAGGACAATTGTGACAGCAATTTCCTCTACCTTCTTTAAAAATTCCAATACACATTCCAAGCCTATAAAACTGAAATATTGTGTAGTATTTGTTAAATTATTTATTAATAATAAGCCTGCTGATATCGGCATGTGTATTTGATGATGTTTTACATCTTTAGGCAAAACAGCCTCAAAATCCGCATAAATTACGAATGGTGGGGTAATCATTTTAGAATAATTTTTAAATATTAAGTTTTTATTTTCAGGGAGCGTGTATAGGGTTGTTCCTAGTTGATTTTTAGCGCACAAATCAACATGGGCCTTAAAGGTTTTATCATAATAAAAACTGTTTAAACAATGGGGACACCATTTTACGCGAATTCTGGTGTTACATTCACTACTCGAATGACAATTCAACAGTCTATTTAAATTAAAAATTGCGGTATAATGAAAATTATCACCGTCTTGTAATAATAAAAGATTAATCGGGTTACCACCGATATTCTTTGTTCGATGAATTAAGGCAAGGTGAGGATGATGAGGTACATAATCAATGTCATTCAATTGTTTAGAAGGGGTGTTGTTATATTCAAAGACATTGATGGCTAAATTTAAATCGCTATTATTTCTCTCGAATTTGGGTATGTTACAGAGTCTCATTGGACAATCTGTAATTGAATCATAATTCAATTCATCCATAAAAGTAGTGTAAGAAGAAACACGCTCCCTATTCTTTAAAACTATATCACGCTTTAAAATCGATAAGACACTATATATAAAACACGAATGATCTGTGTTTTTAACGTTTACGATAGCCTTTTTACCTACTAGAGATTCAGGAGTAGGGATAAAACTATGCCCGGCTAATCGACTTACAGGATAATACGTGGTTAAAATAAAATCGATTTCGCGAATCTTAACTACGCGCCACCCACTTCCTAAATATGTGAATTTTTCGATTTTCTCATTTAACCGACTCACACCATCAACAAGAAAACTATCGGAAAAGACACATGCGCTATTCGAAAAGAAATTATCTTTTATTTCCCCATCTTTTTCAAATTGAATGAGAGCTGTAAACTGAACTTTTACAGATCCCATTTTCTTTATTTCGAGTTGTAATTTATTTACAAGTTTATCAGTTAGGGCGATTTGAACAAGATTTTGATTTTCTAAATCAAATCGAATATTTTTACGGGAACCTCTTAAGTCAATCTCTATTTCAGGTTCATCGTTTATTTCAATATTTACAGAACCCCCTATTTGATTATATTCAGTTTCGTCATCACTAATGATGATTTCTATTTTTTTAATTTTAGCAGGGATACACGGCACGATTTTATCAGCAGGTCTTTTTAATTTTTTAGTAACAGTTGTATTATTGTTTTTAGTGATCTTTGTATTGTTTGTGTTATTATTATTATTATTACTAGCATTTTTCGCATTAATCATTTGAAATTTATTAATTTTAAATTGATTTAAATGGCTAGAGTGTTTCTTATAAAACTCTAGATATTCAATGTCTTGGGCTGTATCGCATTTAGGGCAAATAAAAACGTCGATGCCATAGAATCTATGACCATAGTAACTTTCCATAGTCGTATGGCATTTCGAGTTATGACCAATTCCAGATTGGCAATAGTTTTTATACAAACGACCTGATAAATATATAATTATTATCAAATGTTTATTATTATTTAAATCATATATGAATCAAATAATAATATATAAATGATGATAATTATGTAAATATTTATAAAAATTAATATTCGTATTTCAAATCATATATTTCTATTCATATTTCAAATAATATATTTCTATTTCAAATCACTTATTTCTATTATAAATAATTATTCGTATTATAAATCATAAATTTCTATTATGAAAATACATCACATATTTCTATTATAAATTAATATTCTGATTACAAATCAAATATTTCTATTATAAAATTAATATTCTGATTACAAATCATATATTTTTATTTCAAATCATATTTCAAATAATATATTTCTATTATAAATTGATATTCCGATTACAAATCAAATAATATTAATCATATTTCAAATCATATATTTCTATTTCAAATCATATATTTCTATTTCAAATCATATATTTCTATTTCAAATCATATATTTCTATTTCACATAATATATTTCTAATATAAATTGATATTCTGATTACAAATCATATATTTCTATTTCAAATAATATTTCAGATAATATATTTCTATTATAAATTGATATTCTGATTACAAATCAAATAATATATTTCTATTTCAAATCATATATTTCTATTTCAAATAATATATTTCTATTTCAAATAATATATTTCTAATATAAATTGATATTCTGATTATAAATCAAATAATATTAATCATATTTCAAATCATATATTTCTATTCATATTTCAAATCATATATTGCTATTATAAATTAATAATATTTAAAGTATTATAATACTTTACATATTATTAACTTATACTCATTAAAATACTCTTATAAAATAATGATAAATTTTAAAATAATAATGCTCCTTAACATATTTAAAAAATAATAATGTTCATTAAAATATATTAAAAATAATTAAAAATAATAAAAATCCTACATTTTTTATATGAAATCTCGTCTTCCCCAGAAACGTCAGCAGAAACGGGGCCATAATTGTGGTCTTCCCCAGAAACGGGGGCATAATTGTGGGTATCCATATCTTCCCCAGAAACGGGGGCATCAGCATTTTCATCTCCATCCAAATCTACTAAAATGGCTTTAAAAATAATAAAATAAAATAAAAATTTACCATGATTGATTTCGTCTTCGCTATCACTGATAACAATGATTTCCGTCGGTGTTACAATGACTTCTAAAACAATAATAATAATAATAAATTAATAAATAAATTTACCACTATCCTCGATTATAATAACTTCGTTATCTTTTTCGGTGACATCATACCAATTAAATGTACCTTAATAATAATAAATAAATAAAAGAAATAATAAAATAAAAAACTTACCGTTTCCCTCCGCCAATAATTTTCTTAAAATACTATCGTTTTCCATTTTATATTTTTTGAAATCCCGCGAGTAAAATTTTGAAATAATTGTGACAAATTCTACTTTTGTCAATGTTTATAAAGAGAATAATATTTTCAGGATTTAGCCAATCGCATTTTAGCAATACACACATATAGGTGAGAGATTTTTAGACATGTTTTCTTTGTAAAACACATGCAGTCTACACTGTGACTGTATGCGTTCTTTGTAAATCACATACATACTTTTGTTTGTATGTGTTTTCTTTGTTAATCACATACATACATTGAGTTTGCATGTGTTTTCTTTATTCAATTTTGTGTATGCATGCACTTATCATGTGATGATCACGCACTTATCATGTGATGATCACGCACTTATCATGTGATGATCACGCACTTATCATGCACTGTCTTTGTGATGATGCATTAGCTTTAATTAAACACATAATAATAATATTAATATTTATAAAAATATTAATAATAATAAAAATAATAATAAATAAAAAATATTAATAGTTAAAACATAACAATAAACATTAATACATTTATTAATCATCAAATCTCTTGGATAATAACCAAGCTAAACAATGTTGACCACATGTTAAGGTCCATGGTTTTTGATACATAGTTTTATTATAGACAATAGGTTTACCCATTGTTTGCAGTTTCGAAACCATTAAAGCCGGATAATAGAAACCCATAGGATCAAATACAAATATCTTGCTAGGCTTCATATATATATTGCTAACCAATGTTCTCCACCGAGATGAGATGATTGAGTATTGACGATTATGGCTTGATTATTACGTAAATATGGAATTTTATCAAGAGGAAAAACTTCTAAAAATTCATGTTCTAGTATTTGTTTTCCAATTCGATAGACCTGAACAGAACTACATCAATAATATTAATAATACATTTAAAAACTTACTCCATGACAAATTATCATAAATTATCTATACATTTATACCAAAAACGTTCGTTCAAACCAATAATGTTTGAATTCTGTTCAAACCAATACTGTTCTGTTTGCAGTTATTTGAACCTCATTTTCAAATACTCCATATATTACAACATGTACCGGTTCAATTGTAGCTTTAGCAAACTATATATCTAATCGTAAATTACCATTTTGAGGTAATTGACTCTGATTTAAATCAAAATCGGGTGCCAAAACAAATGTGAAGAATGGATATTTGCTTTTAAAATCTTCAAGAGTTATACCACAATTAAGGTTTTTATCCAAATAACCCATATTTCTCACTATACTCTGCATATATGTAGCACAATAATTATCATTATCGAAATCTTGAGTATATGTTTCTCTATAATCACTATTTTTCGATAAAGTTAGCGATGTTACTCCAAATTTTTTGGAAATTGAGCTCGATGTTAAGTATGATCCATTATATTGAGATTCACTTTGAAATGTTACCAATATAAAGTTGGGCATTCTTCTATCTCCAAATATTTGTTCCTTATAGAAAGAAGCTGAACCTTTAGCAATAGCAAATTGAACAATTTCCTTTGTTTTCAATGGATATATTGCATGCTTAGAATTAAGACCCAATTGATGACCGGCTAATACAGAGGGCTCAATCCGAACTCTTCTCACCAATAATTTTGCATCAACTAATTAAAGAATTGGTGCTGTGGTAGCACTTGTTAGTGATAATGCCGAATCAGATCTTTTCAATCTAATGTGTACATTAACACCTGGGAGTAAATATTTCGGTTGATCCATAAAATCGAGTTGTAATGATGAGCACATGGTAAATAATTTCGATCGTTTAATCCACTTTTTCCTATCATCATCACTACCATAACCCATAGGAGTTAAACATGTATTTTTAGTATCACTATTGTAATTTATAATAGTTTCTATTAGAGCTTTGTGAATATATGTACTGTTACCACCCTCAATCTTGATATTATTAAATCCGAGAACTGCATCTTTAAAAAGTGTATGAAACAAGAAATTGTTTGGTATTACATCACTAGGTTCACCCAACGGTTTTCTATCTTTATCTACAACTTTGATCTGAACAGTTAACAATGTATCGTTCAAATCTAGATATTCAGTTTGGGAACCATTCATATAAAATTCAATATCAATTCTACTATCCATAATAGAATTCATCGGGAATACATCTTCAAAGGCCCCCCATTTCAATTACTGCATTTGATTTCAGCGATGGTAATATTTTCTGTCCATTCATTATCACATCTTTAGCAGTTTTCATACCAAAACTACCAAGGCGTTTAAGAATAGGAAGTGCAAATCTACAAATTGTTCTCAATCTAATACATTTTCACATCTTTAGCAGTTTTCATACCAAAACTACCAAGGCGTTTAAGAATAGGAAGTGCAAATCTACCAATTGTTCTCAACCATCCTGATCCATACTGTTTACCAATAAAATGCGGTAATTCACCACCACTTTGGCTACCACTATACATACTAATAATATCGTTATTGGCCATCTAATTTACGAAAATGTAATGTCAAATGAGTTTTTGTATCTTTACTAAATTCAATAAATTTACCACTATCATCACGAATATTTATTTCTATATTGTTTATACATGATGTTGATACCGGTAAGTACATGGGATTATCGATATTTATATTGACAACTTCATCCTGATCATGTTTATCAACCCACACAGATTTCAATAGAGTAACCAAAGAATCACCAACAATTATAGGATCGATGATGTTAGTATATATGAACATTTGCCTATGAAGTTTTATTATTTTTGGTTTGCGTACACCAAAAGCACTTGTCTTATATGTTTGCTTATCTAATCCCAATGTATTAGCCAAATTTTTATCAAATGTAATTTCACAAATGTTATTATTCAGACTGAATTTGCATATTCCATCTTTAACAAATTCAATAGTTTTAAATATATGTAAACAATTGAATGAAATATATTTATGTAATTCTTCAAGTGTTTCAATATATAAATCATTAGTAAATGTAAATGTCTCTTCAACTTCATTAATATATGATAGTGATATTTTGATGTTTTTGATTGTTACACTTTTTTCATCAAATGTTTTGAAACGTATTAGGTATTCAGTACCAGGAACAACAATGCTAAGCTTATCACAACCCATTCGCTTGGCATCCTCAATACTTTCAAACTTTATTGTAAATGGACTATAATCACAACTAACATTCAATCCATCTTTGAAAAACATTCCACAATATTCATCTAAAATCTGATTCGGAATATGACAATATCGTTCAAAATTATTGATTGAGAAAATACCACTACAGGTTTTGGGTACACGTTTCTTGAATCCGATTTTACAATGACTATAAAATGGGAATGTATTGTACACAAATGTAAAGTCTTGCAAAGCAACTTCCCAATTTCCATGTAAATAAATGGGATTTTGAAGATCAACCATAAATTTACTTGCTTGATTTTCCGGATGGATTAGTGGGCAACTATTACTCGGTAAAATTGTATAGAAACTCATTTTACTAGGTCTTTTGATGATATCCATGAGGGTTTTGATATCCATGCCATTTGACATAGTATTGTTTATCCTTACCCACTATTTTAGTTTTCAATATTTTCTGAATTCTGAACACTTTAGGTTTGGAAATAACTTGTAATTCCTGTTCATAGAATTTCCCTTGTATTAAATTGTTATCACTATCTTTAATAACATACATTACAGGACTCTGTTTAGTATTAATTTTAGTAATTTGAAATACCTCATCACTGCAATTACTATCGAAATTTTTGATGAAAGGTGAAGCAGATATTTTACTAATTCTAACGTGATCACCAACTTTATATTTTGGTTTTGTAATAAAAACTTTTTTAGATTGTACTCGTGTTTTTGAGCTGATATCTACGGGTCTCAAACAATTCAGACCTCGATGTGATGAATTATTATAACTAACAAGTATTTTCGGTAATACATTTATCCATATTTTATTACCTTGATGCACGAAATATTTCTTCAATCTATCCCTCAATGTCCGGTTAAATCTTTCAACATGTGCGGCTTTGTATTGAGAATGTACAGAATAATGATTTATTTTGAGACGATCCAGGATTTGCTTAACTTTACTATTGTAAAACTCCTTGCCTATAATAATAATAATAATAATAATAATATTAATAATGATAATAATAATAATAATTATAATAATATTTATAATAATAATAATAATAATAATAATAATAATAATAATAATGATAATAAAAATAATAATGATAATAAAAATAATAATAATAATACCTAAATCGGTTTGCAAATTATCTGGATGCCCATTTTTAAACATTGAGTTAATTGCTTTAGATATTTCCTCTGCAGATTTTGTCTTTGTTGGTAGACCGCGGGCAAAACGACTGAAAACATCGATACACGTTAAAATATATTTATAACCCTTGTTAATTTTCGAATACGGTATCATCTCCATCAAATCCATTTGCCATAAATCATTAATACCGAATGTCTTATAAGCTCTTGTTGGAAATCTTTTCTGCATTGGTTTGTTTAAACTGTACGCAAGCTGATCTGACAACCACTTTTGCGTTTCCTTTTTCGACTTTGGGACTCTTTTCTTTAACTTTGCCACTCCACCGAAACCTGCTTCGTCTTCTGGGTTCGTCCAAATCTTCTCCATTACAACAAGATGATTTAAATTTTAATTTAACATTATGTAATGATTGACCCATCGTTTATTGTGATAATAATGATAATGCTAATGGTAACATTGCTCCGATAAAACCACCTTGTTGTTTATATATGATTTTTCTCATTTGCTTACGATTTTTATTATTTACTAGTGATCACAAAGGCTTACGATGTTTATTCAGTACTAGTTTTTTAGAATTACTGATTTTAATTTTACCTCTGACTACTTTTAATAGAATTTTGAGTAAATCATCGACAACAAAAGTTGGAAATGATTGTAAAATAGACATTCTTTTCATACTCGAAGCCTTTAACAATGCATTAAAATATGGGAAACTCCTATGATTTTTTACAATTTTATCTGTTTTCTTACTCTTTTTAATAATGTTTTTCGAAATTAGATTCATTGCAGGGTAATTCTCGGTTATTAGTTTTTTAGATGGTGTATAACTGGTTTTTGGTGGAACTTTATTTATAGTCTTTTTAATACTCTGTCTAAGTTTTCGGATATTTTTAAGCCTGGATTTCATAAACATTTTTACAGGTTAAAGTTTTCAGCTTTGTTTATATACCATGGCACCTTCTTTATTGAAAATATCGGGTTTTACCCGTAAATCGTCATTGCATTGTTGTGTGAAATCAAGAAATATATATCCATGTGGTGATTTTGTAGCATCTTGAAATGCACTGATGAGAAAATTACGATTATTAGGGTATGCCTGTCGAGCAAGAAAATCAATAACTGTTGCATCTCTAGGATTCTTGAAAATAACTAAATATTGAACATTTAAATTCCTTGTTCGATGGGCGCCACCCTGATGAAATAGATTTTGAGTAATAAAGATCACAGTAACACCAACGTGTCTACTGATTTTTGTGAATAAATTATTAAAATCTTTTTCTTTATTAGCTTCCTGATTCAAATCATCAATAATGATGACATCACCTTTCCTTAAACGACTTGACCAGTTTTTATCGAAACCCTTTACTATTTTCATGTTTTTCAATTTACAGAAATTATCCTGAGTTAATCCATGTTCTTCATCTGCACCCCTATGCCAATAAATCTTGTTGAATTTGGTTTGAAATAAATTAGATTTCAGTAATTTACATACAAACATAGTTTTACCACTACCACTTGGGCCGACGATTTGATATACAGCATCATTTCTTAAGTCCATTATTAATTTGTATAATTATAGGTTTTTGTTTATATTATATGATTTAATGAACTCTTCCTAAAAACTCATATATATAGCTTAATATTTCATTATTGTTTAATTATGTTATCAAATATAAATTATAAAGGAACTTTCGATGTATCAAAAATGACGTTTCCAAATGGTAAACCCCAGCAAATTGTAGATAGGAGTGGAAAATACCCTATAATATTTTTCAAATCCGGCAAATGCAGAATCATAGGATGTAAGAAACCTTTAGATGTCAATAAATTACAATATAGAATAAAGGATCTTAAAATACAGTCAATTACAGTTACCATGGATATAGGACAATCTATGAATCTATACAACATGTCAACAAAATGTCTTTGTATGTTCGAACCAGAATTATTTCCTGCACTGAGGCTTTTAAAATACAACCCAATGTGTTTTAACGTGTTTGCTAGTGGCAAAATAGTCATATTAGGGGTGCGAAATCTAGAGTACAAAAATATTGTTTGTGACATACAAAATGAAATCACCAGATTGGTCGATATCTGATTGGCTAATGATTGATTAAAACAAATTGCTTATTCATTTTATTTCATTTTTAAAATGGAAAATATTATGATGACGAGTACAAAATTAAGCAAAAAAGAGATCGAAAATTATGGTAAATTTATTATTTATTATTTATTAATATTAATATCTTTGTTTCCAGATAAATATCAGGCCGTATTACTGGAAAGGTTATTCTTCTTCTATCCTCAACTCAGAGCAATAGTCAAAGACCAGCCTGAATCAGTAATTCCAGATTTGGTCTATACAACCACCAACATATGGATTTTTAACATAATTGATCAAGCTCTATGGGATATTAAGCTTGACAGAAGACCAAAGGAGATGGAACCCGAATACCCCTGCATTCTGGGGTGTAGCTGCTGCGATTTTCGATACCAGCGCTATGTGGAATGGTGCCTGGCAAAATCAGTTAGAAATTCTTCGAAATACCAACTTTTTCGAAAATAAATGTATTTTATTTTGATTGTTTTGGTAGTTTTATTGGTAATAAATGTTTCTGTATTTTATTTTTGTTTGGTTTGTTAGTGTTAGTAATAATAGTTTTATTTTTATTGTTTTGGTAATAATATTAATAATAGTAATAGTTTTATTTTTGTTAGTTTTGGTAATAAAAATAATAATAGTAATAATAGTAATTTATTAGTATAGTAATAATAATAGTAATAGTAATAATAATAGTAATAGTAATAATAATAGTAATAATAATAGTAATAATAATAAAAATAATAATAAATTTTATATAGTCACGCGCTTAACATGCAATTATCATGCACTTATCATGCATGATTCTGATTGGTTAATCAGTATCTGTCAAGGGTATAAAAGTGCGTCACCACCTTATAGAGATCATAAATCAAACATGACCAAGAAAATAAGCGTCCAACCAGTTCAGATGTTCCACAATTATAAAATGTATTTTTTAAAGGAGCCTATTAATATGCAATTGGCAAATCCGGTCAAACTCAATAAGACTCAATTTCAATCTCTCGCTGGCACTCTCTCAATGTTAGATATCAAGGATATAGATAATACGTTCAAAAAGATCAATTCCAATTTAAAATGCAATGAAAATGCGTTCTTCAAGAGTCAATATACCAGATATTATGATGCATTTACAGAAATTGGATTCAAAGAACAGGAAAACTGGTATATAACAATAACAATCCAAGGATATAAAGCAGATCAAAACGATGTGCTTTCTCCAATCTGGAAAATTGTTACTGCTAGCTTTCACAGTTATTTTAGTGTTTAGTGTTTAATAAATGTATTAATGTTTCTTTGTTATTCTATAAACAAAATTATAATTAGTTTTAAAATAGTGTTAAAATGATGTCTGAAAAAGGTAAAATATAAAATATAAATAATTAATTAATTTTGGTTTAGAATATTTAATAAACTTTTTGTTTGATAAACTTGAAGAAATAACCGGTGTAAAAATTAGAGATATGTTGACTCTAGTTGAAGCATTGAGTAAAGAATCGGATTGTGAATCTGAATGTCAGAGTGATGAAATTGTTAATGATGGAGATACTGAAATTATTAATGATTCTAAAGAAATTATTAATGTTGAAGAAGCTACCGAAAAAGATGAGCCTACCGAATTTAAGAATTGTATTGATCATGTTATAGAAAATATTATGATAGAATCTTGTGGTGATGAACAATGTACATGTAATAATCAATAAATCTTTAAAATATAGTTTTTATTAATAAAAATAACAAAGAAATATTTATTAAAATATATGATAAACCTTGTTACATAAATATAAAACAGATACTCCAGTGAATAGTTTTAATAAAAATTTGCAATTCTCGATATAAATATCAGAGCGTTTGGCTTCTGCGGCAACTTGAATAATAGCTGTCCATCCACCGTTTGATTCTACCCACGGATCAATTTTTGTTTCTATCACCTAAATAATAATAAATTAATAAGAATATAAAGTAATATACCTCTATAGACCATTGGAAATAATTTTCATAGTCGGATCCAGATTTTAATATCATGTGTTTCATGTACATTAATCATACTATTATTCGCATTCATTTATTATTTTCATCAAACATGTAACTAAATATTGATTGGAATGCCTTCTTTCTCTCCAATGGTGGCAAATTGAGAATTTTTTCATAATCGAATGGGATGTCTTCAACGATTTTCTCGGTACGGTTTACCATAAATTTCATGTTTTTAATGATAACATCTTCTTCTCTATTATTAGAGACCAGCTCATTCAACAAAGTTATAAAAAATTCAGTTTCTGGCATTTTATAAAAATATATGAAAGTGTAAGCTTATTTATACTATATTCGACCAATCAGAATCATGTAATACTAAGAAAATATGTAAAAATATATAATGGAAATGGCAATGATGATTTGTTGGCACTGTTGACTTCTTTCAAGTTGTTGCCACCACTGTTAACTGGTTGTTGTAATTTCATTATACGATTGAACTGATCAGTTGTTTTATTAGAATAAAATTTTATACTATATTGAACTTGATTCATCATTTTTTCATTAAGTTTACGATTTTCTTTCAATTCTAATACTGATTTTCTTAATTCATTTTTGATAATACCAATGGTCTTATTTAAATATATAATATCATCATATAATTCGTTTTTAGCTCTTTTTAAAGTCTCATATGTATGTTCAAATCGGAATTCTAAATTACTCATTCTTTCAGATAATCTTTTGACTGGAGTTTTCAAATATCTAGGCCTATCTATCATATACAAAATATCCATCAATACAGCGGTATCAGGACATACACATCTTGTTGAATTTTTACCTTGAACGGTTACAACAATTGAGTTTACCATATTAAAAACTAATAATATTATTAAAATTTCTTTAATCATTTTCAAATCTATATAAATTAATATTTATTGTTTATAGCTAAAGATTTGTGTGTGTGTGTGTGTCTCTAAATTAGTATAAAAGTAATTGTTATTTCAATTTTTATCATTAAAATGATAGTACCGAGCGCAGTTCAAGCTATGAATGAAATTAAACATTACGGTAATTTATTATTAATATTATTATTATTACTTGCTTTTAGATGATTATTTTAAAGTTATTAAAGAACGTCTGGAATTCTATTATCCAGAAATACATGGAATCATATATAAGCCTGCATCAATAATTCCAGACTTGATATTCAATCATACATCAATATGGATATTTACTGTAATAGATGAGTTCCTATGGGATATCGAACAAAACAAATTGTCAAAAGATATGGAACCCGAATACCCTTGTGGTGATGGATGTCATTGCTGCGCCGTCCGATATAGGAAGTATGTGGAATGGGCTTTGAATAAAGCTCTTCGACAGTACTACTATAGTAGAATTATCTCTTTATAATAAATTTGTTGTATATGTCTCGGTTTTCAATATATAATATTAATAATAATAAAAATAAATAATTTACAAATATATACTACTTATTTTTATAAGTAGTAAATTTAAATTTAAAAATGTTTGAAAATTGCATGACCTTGACCTTGAATGACCTTGACCTTGAATGACCTTGAAAAATAATAATAATAATACTAATTTTAATAATAATATTAATAATAATAATAATAAAATAATTTACAAATATATACTACTTATTTTTTATATGTAGTAAATTTAAATTTAAAAATGTTTAAAAATTCCATGACCTTGAATGACCTTGACCTTGAATGACCTTGAAAAATAATAATAATAATAATAATAATAATAATACTAATAATAATAATAATAATAATACTAATATTAATAATAATATTTATAAAAATTAATAATAAAATAATTTACAAATTTATACTACTTATTTTTTTATAAGTAGTAAATTTAAATTTAAAAATGATTAAAAATTCCATGACCTTGACCTTGAATGACCTTGACCTTGAATGACCTTGAAAAATAATAATAATAATAATACTAATATGAATAATAATATTAATAATAATAATAATAAAATAATTTACAAATATATACTACTTATTTTTTATATGTAGTAAATTTAAATTTAAAAATGTTTAAAAATTCCATGACCTTGAATGACCTTGACCTTGACCTTGAATGACCTTGAAAAATAATAATAATAATAATAATAATAATAATAATACTAATAATAATAATACTAATATTAATAATAATATTTATAATAATATTTATAATAATAAAATAATTTACAAATATATACTACTTATTTTTTTATAAGTAGTAAATTTAAATTTAAAAATGATTAAAAATAATATGACCTTGACCTTGAATGACCTTAAAAATAGATGTACTTTTAAACATAGAAAAATTTTTGGAAAAAAAATGATGAGTCATCCAATGACCTTGAATGACCCTGAACTACTTTTCCATGACCTTGAATGACCTTGAATGAGTCATGGTCTTTGTTTTAAAATTTTGATGAGTCATCCAATGACATTGAATGAGTCATGGTATTTGTTTCAATGACCTTGAATGAGTCATTGTCTTTGTTCTAAAAAATTTGTACTTTTAAACTTAGCGCAAAAAAATTTTTTTTTTGGGGGGGGGGTATGTGAGCTAGATGGCCTCTGAGCTAGAGGACCGGTATCCCACTACTAATGAGTCATAATATATATTTTTTCAAGGTCATTTAAAAGTAGGTCAAGGTCATAGTATTTTTAAACATTTTAAATTTTAATATACTACTTATTTTTTTAACTAATGTTTTTTAATGTTTTTTAATTTTTATTCTATTATTATTATTTTTATTAATATTATTATTATTATTATTATTATTAATATTATTGTTATTATTATTATTATTATTATTATTATTATTATTATTATTATTATTATTATTATTATTATTATTATTTTTATTATATATATTTTTTATAATTATTTTATTATTTTTATTTTTATTATTGTTATTATTATTTTTATTATCATTATTTTTATTTTTATTATTATTATTATTATTTTTATTATCATTATTTTTATTTTTATTATTATTATTATTATTATTATTATCTTATAAGTATAGTTTTAATGTTTTTTAATTTTTATTCTATTATTATTATTATTATTATTATTATTATTATTAATATTATAAGTTTTTATTAATTATAATTTTCATTATTATTTTGTATAAATTTTCAACAAAGTATATAAAATAATTATTGAATAGAAAAAGTTTGTTCAATTGTGGTTCATAGTATACAGGGATAGAACAAATGTAAATGTTTGTAAAAAGTTAAAGAAAAATTCTATATTTTTAAGAAAATATGTGCAAATAAATATCAAAAATAATTATGGCTCAAATGTGTGTGTTAAACCATCGATATGTTACAGAGTTTATGGAAAAACTTTAATGAAAATATGTGTAATTTTTCAACAATTTATGAAATATTTATTTTATGGCTAATAATGTGTATGTGTTAAATCATAAAAATAGTTCAATATTTATGTAAAGTTTGAGATTGTTTAGAAAATGTATATAATTTATGATACACACGTGTTTTTTGATTGAAATATGTGTGTTTATTTTACCGATATAAGAAAAACTATGAACAATTTTTATATTAATAATAAAAATAATAATAATAATAATAAATAAAAAGAATTATAATAATAATAATAATAATAATAACTATAATAATAACAATAGCAATAATATAATAATTATATAATTTAAAAATAGTAAATAAATAATAAAATATTGACTTAATTAAAACAAAAAAATTAAAGTATATAACATAAATAAAATAAAATAAAATAAATAAATAATATTATTGACTTGATTAAGACAATATAAACTTCATTAAAACAAACAATTAAATTTAATAAAAATATAATTTAAAAATAAATAAATAATAATATTATTGACTTGATTAAAACAAAAAATTATAGTATATAAAACAAATAAAAATAAATAAATAATATTATTGACTTGATTAAAACAATATTCACTTCATTAAAACAAACAATTTAATAATAATAATATAATTTTAAAATAAAATAATAAAATAATTGAGTTTATTAAAACAAACAATTAAATTTAATAATAATATAATTTAAAAAAAATAATAATAAATTAATTGACTTGATTAAAACAAACAATTAAAGTATATTAAATAAAAATAAATAAAATTAAATATATATATATTATAAAATTTGATGAGTCATCCAATGACCTTGAATGAGTCATGGTCTTTGTCTTAAAAATTTTTTGTACTTTTGGACTTATAAAAATTTTCTCTCAGCCGGTGGAGGAGGGAAGGGGGTACTGTGCTGGATGTGACACATCCCATTACTGACACCGTACGAAATTAAATGGAATCAGACCTTTTTAATAATCGATAGGCTATTGACAGAAACCTATTATTTTTTATTACTACTAAAAAATAAATAAATCAATAAGTCATCAATCAATAACTTCATCCATTGGTAATTTTTATTTATTATTTATTATTTATTACTATTAATCTTTTAGTAAATTTCGACTGGTTCGATGTAACCGAAAATGAGGATCTTTTGGATTTGCATGACGTTTTTGGTAAAACTTTATTTGTTTGGTAAATGATTTTATTAATATTCTTTTAAATCGTAATAATAATAATGTTGAAAGAATTATTATTGAAGATACTCCAACTTCAATTAATGAAGATGTTTATGAGGTTATATCTATCGGTAAGTTTAATATTTATTTATTTTCAAAATATAAAAAACATTTCAGATGATGATGATATGATTCCGGCAACGTACCCAATAATTATTTTGGATGAAATAGTGGATAATGCCCCCACTTCTATTGATGATGACGACTCATCTGATGATAATATTGATGCAGATTTATGTTAGTAATTTATTTATTTTTAAACTTTATTTAAATATATTAATTAATTATATATTTTAAAATTTAACGAATTTAAATAAAATTGTAATGAAGTTATTTTTTGAAAATTATGAAAAGTATAGGATTTTATGAAAAGTATAAGATTTTATTGAGATTATTTAATAGCGAAGAATTTATGAAGATTTTATGAAATCATGCAGAGTTGATTCTTAACTAATTCTAGGGAATGAGTTCTGTAAATAATAAAAGGTTGTTTTTATTAAATTTTAGATTAATAAATATCTATTCTTTATTAATAATAAGAAAAAAAAATAATAATCATAATAGTCTACAGTAAGCATTGAAAACGATATTCATTTTATATTATAATAATACTTATTTGATGTGATAATAATAATCTGCAGTGAGCATGCAGCTATATTTTGAAAAATAATATTCATTTTATATGATAATAATACTTATTTTATATGATAATAATACTTATTTTATATGATAATAATAATAATATTTTATGTGATAATAATAATATTTTATATGATAATAATAGTCTGCAGAGGAAATATTTTGAAAATGATATTCAGTTTATATGATAATAATATTTATTTCATATGATAATAATAATAGTCTACAGTAAGCATGTAGCTATTCGCCCTATAATTTGTTAATAATAATAATCTGCAGTGAGCATGCAGCTATTCACCCTATAATTTGAAACATTTATTATTATACAGGTCTTTATGTTATAAACTTGCATAATAATGATTGATTCGCGAATGTTGCAATAATTATGCAAAACAAGTGCAAAGCCATGTCTAATACATTTGACTATATAAAAATTATCATTTATTATTATACAAGTCTTTATGTTATAGACTTGTATAATAATGAAAGATAATTTTATGAAATATTGTAAAATAATTTTATTTTATTTTTAATACAAGTTATTTAATTTATTATTATTTTATCAGGTAAATTTTACCCAAAATATTGCATGATCTCAAAGAATCATGGTGAAATATGTCACCAAAAAATGAAACAATACTATGTCCATAGATTTAATTGCATCAGGTTTTTTATTTGCCCTGTATGCAAAACATCCCAGCCCATAAAATACAAAGCTTTTTATAACATTTACAAAGACCATTAAGATTCATTTAAAATAAATAAAAAAGAGCTGTTTTGTATCAGTAATAAAAATAATGTAAATATTATGAATATTATAAATAATAATAATATACGCCCAACAAAAATAACTAAAAATAAAAGACCTGCTGAACATAGGCCATCTAAAATACTAAATAAACTTATAAAAATCGAAGTCATTGAAATCAGTGATGACGAATCAATTAATAATGTAGAGATTATAAATAATGTAGATATTGATATTATTATTAATGCAGATATTATAAATAATGCAGACATTGTAAATAATGTAGATATTATAAATAATGTAGATATTGATATTATAAATAATGTAGATATTGTTAATAATACTATTAATCAAGTTGGTGGTTCATTAGAACCTATAATACAAATTAATTTAAACGGCGCAATTAAAAAAATTAAATTTGATAAATCAGAGGTGCGACTGATAAAAATAATGTTAACTGAGAGAATCAGTTCTAAATTAATTGATGAGATTGTAAAGATTGGGGATGATGTTAAAATTCAATTTGCTGTTTTAATACAGTTTGAAAAAGATGGGGAAATCCGCGATAATTATTTTTCAAACAACGCAGAAAAAGTTTCAGATGGTTTTGTATCTGAAGGAGTTAATAAACTCAATGAAAAAATAGAAAAGTTCACCCATTTAGGCAGTGGATGGAGAGTAATCAATATTTTAGAAATAGATTTTATACTTACCAAATTTTCCCAATTAGTTGTTTATCAGGTCATCGATATATTCAGACTCTTTCTTCTATTGCATCTAAAAAAGCTATTATAAATGTTAAAAATACCGACGATAAATGCTTCCTTTATAGTATTCTGGCAATTCTTAAAAACGATTTAATTTTAGAAAATCGGACTAGACCCGCAAAATACACCGAGTTTTTAAACGACTTAGTATATGACGAAATATATATGACGTCCTTTCTTATACTTCAACTGTGATAATTGACGAGGTTCCTGATAGTTATGTCTTCCATCATCCTCATTTAAGTATAATTCATCGTTTAAAGGTCATTGACGGAACACCTATTTATTTGCTTTTATTAGAGAAAAGTGATAGGAATCACTACACCGCGGTGAATGATCTCAATAAATTAATGAATTGTCATCAGAACCCCGATTGTCCAGTTCAAATTAGATGCAAATGGTGCCCACACTGCCTAAATGTTTTCAGGCTGGATAATGCCTTTAATAAACATGTAGCTCTATGCGCTAAAAATCAGACGGATACAACCCTTTACACATTACCTGATAACAAAAATTTAAAATTTGAAAATTATTCTAAAACCATCACCTCTCCCTATGTAATTTATGCCAATTTCGAGTCGGTTTTACCACCTGATGTTAGACATCACCAAATTCATATGCCTAGTTCAGCAGGCCTTTTACTATTAAATAACTATACAAAAACACAGCAATATTTTGAATTTTATGGACCTGACTGCATTTTTTTATTTCTTAAAAAAGTAGAGGAAATTGCTGTCACAATTGTCCTACCTTATTATGATGTTGAAGGGAAAAAGTTGATAAGTTTTATGTCTTTCGCTGAACAACGAGAATTTAAATCATGTCGAACTTGCTATCTTTGCAAGAAACCGATTGTAAATCCTGCTAAAGACCATTGTCACTTTACAGGTAAATATCTTGGTGCAGCGTGCCGAAAATGTATTTTGCGCGTAGAATATACAAGTTGCTTCCAATAGTGTTTCATAATTTAAAAGGTTACGATTTGCATCATATTTTAAAACATGGTCTCAACGGTTTTCCTTCTTGGAATTTAGATATTATTTATTAAAAATTTATTTCTTTAATTGTACATATAAAATATTTGGCTGTTAGATTTATAGATAGTATGCAATTTGTAAATTGCTCTTTATCTAAGGCTGTAAAAACACTTTACACCTCTTACTACCTCTGCCTTTCCTGGTTCTATTATAGATTCTAAAGGTATATTTCCTTATGATTATGCCGCGTCTTTTGATGTTCTTGAAACTACTTATGAATTGCCTCCTAAATGAGAGGGTGTGACGGATGATGAGTATGCGACTGCTGAATTGGTTTGGATGCAACAAAACTGTGGTAATATGCGTGACTATATGATGCATTATTTAAAAGTTGATGTATTCCTACTCGCTGATTACTTTCAACAATTCCGTGAAAAGGCCATAGCATACAATGGTCTTGAACCTCTAAACTTTTATGGAATTCCTGGAATGTCATGTTATAGGAAAGTTTAAGGATGAGAGTAAGGGGAAGAGTATAGTGAGTGGGTTTTCTTGCGCCCTAAATGTTATAGTTTATTGGGAAATAAGTCGACTATGAGGGCTAAGGGCGTAAAATTAGCAGGTACAAATATAAATCATCAATCATATTTAGATTGTTACAATAATAACGAGATTATATCTGTACCTCAGACTAAAATAGGGTCCCGGAATCATCAGCTTTTCACTTTTAAAAATAGTAAAATATCGTTAAACAACGACGATGATAAGAGGGCATGGGCTGATAAAAATGTTAGTTTTGCATATGGACACTATAGAGGGCTTGATGCAATTAATAGTGGCCATAGTATTACAAGAACACAGCAATTTCAAGATATATTCAAAGAAATTCTGGATCATGAATGATCATCAATTTATCAGACGAACAAATTTTTGTATATTATATATTTTTGTATATTTTGAATTTTGTATATTTTGAATTTTGTATATTATAGAAAAAATAAAATTGTACATTTACTTATTTTATTATGTTTTGATTATTATTAGTTGCTTTTTATATAAAGTGTTATAAAACATGTTCACAATAGTTAAATTTCGATTTTATCTGCATTATCAATGTAGGATTGAATAACATCTCGATATTTGCCATACACATCCAGAATACATTTTATTTAGAAATAATATGCAACTAGATAATTTCATTATTGACTTATTGATTTATTTATTTTTTAGTAGTAATAAATAATCATAGGTTTCTGTCAATAGCCTATCGATTATTAAAAAGGTCTGATTCCATTTAATTCCGAATTCCGCTATCTTAATTTAAAAGATTAATATAATAATAATAATATTAATAAATAAAAACTTGTAACAATAATAATAATAATAATAATAATAATAATAATAATAATAATAATAATAATAATAAATATTAATAGTTAAAATATTTCTTATAAAAATAAGTAATAGAATAAAAAAAAAGTTTTTAATTTAAAAATATTAATAATTAAAACACTACTTATATGCGCTACCCGATATCGGAAGTATGTGGAATAGGCTTTGAATAAAGCTCTTCGACAATATTACTATAGTAAACTTATTTCTTTATAATAAAAGTTTTTGTTGTATGTCTTGGTTTTTTATTATATATTAATAATAATAATAATAATAATAATAATAATAATAATAATAATAATAATAATAATAATATTAATAATAATAATAATAATAATAATATTAATAATATTAATAATAATATTAATAATAACAATAATAATAAAATAAGTAATAGTTAAAACTTATAAAAATAAGTAATAGAATAAAAATAAAAAATATTAATAATTAAAACACTACTTATTTTTATAAGTAGTAATTTTAAATTTAAAATTTTTAAAAAATAATATGACCTTGAGAAATTTTTTGATGAGTCATGGTCTTTGTTTAAATGCCCTTGAAAAATTATTATGACTCATCGAATGACCTTGAATGAGTCATGGTCTTTGTTTCAATTACCTTGAATGAATCATTGTCTTTGTCTTAAAAATTTTTTGTACTTTTAGATTTAGACAAAAAACGATTTACACCCCCGGGGTGTTGATCTAGCGGTGACATATCCCACTACTCACGTCTGATTTTTATATTGTCAAAAATTGAATTTTATATTTTCTAAATTTAAATTATTAAATTTTCTAAATCTAAATCTGTATATTCTTTACTCTTTTCATCAATTCGAGATATAATTTCTAATAAATGATTTCCATATGGAAGTGTTGTAATTCCATCATCTTGTCATCATAATTATTTAGAGATATTTTATTTTGTTCAACTAAATAAATGTCATGTTTTATACTTCTAATAGCATGAACAATTTCAAATCTTGTCTTGTCTTTTTCTACACAGTCTTTATACATTTTGTGTGTCATTAATTTAGTCATGCATTTTTGAATTCCTTTATTTTTTATATTATCACCACATGGTTTTTGAGTGAATAAATAATATTTTTTTTCCTTGTGAAAATCATATAAATGCAATTTTATCCAGATTATTAACCAAAAAATTAATTGATAAAAAACAATATTTTAAGTTTTCAAATTCTTAAATTTTCAAATTCTTAAATTTTTGAATAAAAATATTAAATTTAATCATTTAGTAAAAAAGAAAGATTATTTAGAAGTTTTAAAATCAACTTCATCTGGAGAAGCATTAAATTCCCCTGGAAATTTATTGTTTCAAATTCAGCAATCTTCAAATCCACTTGATATTTGCAATTCATTCATATGTTATAAATTTAAAATTTCAGGTGTTGATGCTACAGATGATATAACTCTCGAACATAATTGGTTTTTAAATTTATTTGATCAAGCAAGTGGATGGGGTTCCTGATACTGGTACTGGAGATGAAACAAATAAAGGATACAAAATTAGAAAAGAATTATATTCAACCAAAACATTTGAAGGAAAATATCCTTTAAAAAATATATTTGGATTCTTTCAATAATATGATCGAATAATTTATTTAATACCATTTGAATTGAAAATTCAAAGGAGTAATAATTATGAAAAACGTTTTTATGGTAAAATTTTAAAACCAGATTCTAAACCAAAAATAAAATTTGAAAAAATGTGTTGATGGTTCCATCAAATAACTTGTAACCCACATTTAGAAACTCAAATTCTTGAAAGATTAAACTTGATTTCAAAACCAATCAATGTAAATTTTCTTCAAAGAATACCAGCTTGTGTCGATATTTCAGAAGGAAGTATGTTTTCATGGAAACCAACAATATTAAATACAAGACCTCGATTTATTTTGATTGGAATAAAAGATAAAACAATTAATTATACAACAAATAATTCAAAATTTATTCAATCAATTGGTGATGATAAACAAATAAAATCTTTAAGCGTGCAATTAAATTCAAGTTATTATTCTATAAAACCAATGATATTCGACAAAGAAAAAACCACAATTAAGCTTGTTGGATTTTAGAAATTTATATTCTATATTTTGTGTTGATGTTAGTGATCAGGATGATAAACTAGCAATTAATGGAGTAAATGTAACAATAGAAATGACAAAAAATGAAGGTTTTAAAAGGAAATGTTTTTGTTGTATTTTAGTTGAAAAAGAAATAAATATTGAAACAGGTAGTGGAAAGATGATAAATATATCATAAAAAATAAATATAAAATAAATATAAAATAATATAAATCATCATGTTACAAATAGTTATGGATAAATTGAAATCACAATTAAAATTTCGTGAAATCTCTACTCAGCCATTGCTGGATGAAACCAAACCGGTATCAAACGAAAAAGTTAAAGAAATATCAAATGAAAAGGTTCAAGGGATATCAAATTAAAAAGACAGATTAAGCTAGAACTCATCGGTGGATTTGATACAATGAAAAGTTCGGAGTAAAGTTGATGAGGATCAAGAATATAGAAACTACATTTATAAATAAAATTCACACTGATGAAGAAAAAATATACAAAGCTCTGATGGCGTTGACAGGTGAGAAGAACAAAGACATTGAAGAAATGATCAAGAAATACGGTGGAATTTTCATGGCATCAAAATTTGATTTGGGATTTACTAATTTAGTACGTCACGAAATCCGAACGCCAGGAGGTTTAATAATGCAACATCCAAGGCGTAAACCAATGCACATGGAGAAACGAATTGAAAACCTGATAAAAAATTAATAAAAGCAAAAGGTATTCGACGCTGTAAGAGTTCTTGGAACTCTCCGTTAGTGATAGTAGGAAAAAAGGACGGATCCATCAGAATGTGTGTAGACTATCGTGGATTGAATGCTATAACAGAAAGGAATCTTTCCCGATGTCTAATACCAAATATTTACTGGAATGTCTCGCAGATGCAAGAATATGCTCGTCCATTGATTTAGGTCAAGCGTATTACCAAGTAGAATTGGCTCCAGATATCCAAGAAATGACTGCATATAGTAAAAGAGAAGGACAATTCTGTTTCAATAGGCTACCGTTTGGATTATCAGCAGCTCTTACGACCTATCAGCGTTTAATGCACACAGTACTGGAAGGAATGCTATTCAAAGGAGTAGTTGTTTACTTAGATGATATTTTCATATATGTAAAAGCAAAAAAGATCATGATGAGCTGCTAGAAGAAATATTTAAAAGAATTCAATTGGCATGGTTGAAGATAAATCCAGAAAAATGCGAGTTCAATAAAACAGAACTGTGCTTTTTTGGGCATACAGTTAATGGTGAGGGTATTCAAACAAACAGAAAGAAAGTGGCAGAAATTGAGAACGCAGAAGTACCAAAATGTTCAAAACAGTTAAGATCATTTATCGGATTAACAAACTACTACTGAAGATTCATCAAAGACTATGCCAGAATCGCAGAACCGTTATATATCATCAACATCTGGATGTGACAAAGACATAATTTGGACTAAAGAATGTAATGAAAGTTTCCAAATACTCAATAACAGATTGTGCGAAGCACCTATTCTCGATTATACAAGAGAAAGTAGAACATTTATCTTAGACACAGACGCTAGCCTTGGAGCTATTTAGTTGGTTTTGAGCCAAGTTAATAAAGATGGAGAGGAATCTGTTATAGCTTATGGTTCGAGGCAAATGACATCACATGAAAAAGACTACTATGTAACGAGAAAAAAACTGTTTGCTGTACATGAATGTGTTATGCATTTCAGAGAATATCTTTACGGGAAAAGTTCATAATTCGTACCGATCACAAATGTTCATGAACACTATAAAAACGCCAATTAGACCACAAAACATGGCTAACTTATCTGGCTGAATATGATTTTGAATTGAAATACAGGAAAGAGGAAGAACACTCAAATGCAGATGGGTTATCAAGATTAGAAGGTATGATTTGCACCCAGTGTGAAACAAGGCATGAAGAAGCCAAAGAAGGAAAATCAAAGATCAGATATATATACTCTATCCAAAGAACAGAGACTATGGAAAAAGTATTGGAGCAGCAAAAAAGGATATCAAATCTCAAGAGCTACGAGATATGTTAGAAAATGGAAATGTACAGACGAAGACAAATTGTATTCCATTCAACATAAAAAATATACGAATTGACGGAGGATTATAAACAGTACAAAAATACAAAAATGTCTTGATTTTAGTCCCAGAAACCTTTGCAGGTTATTAACAACAACCTTATACAAAGAATTATGTCATATTGGAGTGAAGAAACTATTCCATTATATAGAAAAGATATTTTAGCGGCCGAAGGAACCGCATAACAGACACAAAGATGATTTGCAGGACGAAGTCCCATTCAAAATCGTCAGATTTTTATCTCCACATCGAGTCAAACTTCATTCCCAAGACGGGACGAAAGTAAGAAGAATCGAGTGGCTGAAGTAGTGGAAAAAATTTTAAGAAGGGGAGAGTTAAGATATTTAAATTATTTTGTGTTTAAATAATAAGTTATTTGGCACTTTTATAAAGAAAATATTGATGGAATTAAATTCTTTCAAAAAATGAGTTGGATTTAACTCTAATAAAAACTGTGTTTTCAAATATTTTGGAAACTTATTTAACTATTGTATATTTAACTTTTCGTAATAATTCATTAAAGGATGTAACACTTGCAATAAAAATTTCAGATAATTTATAAAAAAATTGGCTTCTTGATACAAATCATTGATGATGATGACATCACCTTTCTTTAACCAACTTGACTAGTTTTTATCAAATCCCTTTACTATTGTTTTTCTTAACATAAGACATTTTAATAAACTCACGTTAAAATGTAAATATATATATATATATATATATATATATATATATATACATATATATATCAATAGGTAATTTAATTATATAATTTAGATAAGTAAGCCAATTTCCGCAATATTTAATCATAAAATGAAATATGACATATTTCAACCTAAACTAGGTCCTGATCACTCATAAACAAAATTTAAAAACTCTTTCAATTTTGCTTCTTCCATTATTAATCTTTTCTCGCAATCAACTGTTTATTTATTTTACCGCTTATTTGATTGAATTTTACTCACTTTTGGTTGCATTTTTCGAACTATTTATTTTTGTTGAACCATTTGTCTCATATCTTGGGTGAATTCTTAAATTCGTTTTATCTTTTCATCACCACTCAATTTCATTGTTTGATTAATTTTCTGTTGTAATTATTTCATTTATCTTTTTTTATCTCACCGTTTTCATTTTTGTTTATTATTATATCATCCTTCCTATTCACAGTGTGGACTTCTTAATTCTTTACGATTGTCATCATATTGATTTTCACTGAAATCTGTTCTAAATTCTCCATATTCTTGAATTTCATGAGCTTCTTTGCCCTGCAGTCTTTACCATACGATTCATTGTTGATTTTGGTATTCTTTATTTGGTTGACTTTGAAGTTCTTCTGTGCTTTACATCATACAGATTCGTTGTTATTGATATTTTGTTGATTATTTTATCATTAAATTGTTTTAAAAATTTTTTATTAATATTCAGCCAATGAAATATAAAATAATTATTAAAAAAAGTAAATATTTTCCTATTTGTAATTATAATTATAAATAAAAATAATAAAATTACAAAAACATCAAACATTACAATGGTGAATAAATTATTATTGTACTTTTTTTGCTTGGTCATTTTAAGTAAAATACTTTCTATAGTATCTGGCTTGTGTAGAGATATTCACAAGTATATAAATTATGAAAGAAAAAGACTAAAGAAATATAAAAGACACATCAGAAATGAATTGAAGAGTCAAGAATCATCAATGATTTGCAAAGATCTATCAGATCCCATCACAAAGTTCAATTGTTTAGATGTCCTTCCATTCGACCACAATGCCCACCGTGATCAAGAAATGACAATAAATATTTTACAAATTAAAATGAATAACAGAGCAGATTTATTTCTAGTAAAAATAATAAACAAAAAATATAAATGTTTTTTAAAGTTTTCTGCAAAACAAAAAGAACATTTGCGTAAACAAAATATAATGTCAATAGAAAATATCAGCAGCGGGGAACTGCAACACAATATTCATAATGACGAAACAAACAATTTATTTACTAACAAAATCCAATCAAACAATAAACATTCAAATGAAGATCTAATTGATTTAAATTTTGATAATAATTTATTATTTGTAGATAATTTATCAGAATCAGACGAAAAGATTGAAAATATTCTTCGACAGCCATTAGAAAAAGCTTTAATTACTTTGGGAAGGAAGACTCGATTGTGTGAAATGATGACAGATCCGCAATATAAATATCGTTTACTTCCCAAACGCATTTTTCATTATAAAGTAATTACCAAACAAAATCACATCGAAAAACATGAAAAAATTAAGGAAAATAACAAAAACTGTACAGATAAAAAATTGTTAAAAATCTTGAAAGAGCCATTAAAGAATGCTTTGAAACAGACAACAAACAGATTGTGTGAACAACTGCTAGAGAGAAAAATGTTACATTATAAATAATATTATGAATTTTAAATTTTTTTAATATTTACTAAAAATAATAAAATATAATAATTAATTTAAAAAATTTAAAAACAGAGTAATAAATGATAATAATAAATGATAATTTATAAATAATTTTAAATAAATTATAATAACTAATAAATATCAACCTTCCTAAATAGAGTTTTTAAATAATCTTTCTATTTAAATGCAACCAATAAGATTGGAAAGAAACGCTTTTTCCATGGTCGTTTTTTCGCAATCTTTATATTATAATTTCTTTCATACCCCTCATATAGAAATATGTGAGTAAAAATTCTAATTTAAGAAATAACTATTATATAACTAAACACAAAGTAACATGATTCCAAAATTAATATATTCAGCACATTTACATAATAATAATTTGGAAATTTTTACTTTTAGAGGTACCAATTTTCTGGGAGGACCTCAACTCGTCTGGGTATAGCATCCATTTTTATGAGTGACGTATGACTCCACTCGCCACAATAGAATACAAACGTTGTTTTTTTAACAATACATTCTCTCACTGGATCTCTCCATAAATCCGACTCTTGGTACACAATATTTTTCATCATTTTCGATTCTTAGTTTACTCGGGTATGCATCTGGGCATTATGACATATCCACCACTGAATAAATCTTTCCCATGTAATCATCATAAACATGGACCATGGAAAAATCATTGTTTTCTTTCATTTAACCGTCTTGGTGGTGAATTTAACTCCAACTTTCATTTTTTTGCATTGAAGGCGGTGGACACACCGTTTTCCAATCACCTTTTTCCTTCACCCAACTCATCAAAAATTCGGTTATTAATCGAGCAGCAATATCTATCAGATTATCCAAGTCAAAACTTTACAAACGCATGAGTCCCAATTTCTAAAATAGCATAGGTTAAATTTGTTAGCGCTACTTCCTCATTAATGTCATTTTTGGTTAAGTCTTCAATTATTGCTCTCTCACAAAACGAATCTACATTGTCAAATTTCTGAACAACGTCAGGAAGTCTATCTTTCATTTCTTATCCCTTTTAGTTCATCTTCCACTTCTATTTCTATTTCAAACATTGGATACACTATTTTTATAAGACCTCTCAACATTACTTTCGTTTCGTCGACATCCGGTTCTAATCTCACTAAATACTTTCTTCTTTTTATCGTTTACCTTGTTTTACTATACGCTAAACTTCTTTTGCCCTTCTGATTCTATAAACTCTTCTTTACTGTCGCACTCATTTTGAACATCAGCATTTTCATTTCCATTAATTTCTCTATTTTCAATTATTTCGTCTTATTTTTCCGTGTTTACTTTATTTTCCTTTATTTCTCCTTCTTCTTCGTCGGTATCTGAATTACCTGACTTATTATTCCATTCAAATCTCAACTCTTTTTCCACTATTCAATGATTTACTAAATTATTTAATAAATCCACAATTCATCATCATCAAGTTCTTCACCTTTGTATGTCAATATAATAATTCCATCTTTCATTCTCAGTCAATTCTTCTTGCGAATCATACATCATGTGAGTATCATATTCATCATCTGATTCGAACATTGACATCAAGCGATCCAAACGTCGACCAATTTCTCTCACTTCCTTTTCCATTCTTTCATTGTCTGTCTGCGATTCGTCACCTTGAAATTTAATTGACTTCTTTAATATTCGTTTCTGAAATTTATTTACATTCTTTGGGCATGATCTAGCCATATGTTCATAACCTCTGCATGAATGACACTGAATTTGACCTTGATGATTTAATTTGTCTCTCTGCGGTGAAAGTGATATTGATGGAGATCTTGATCTGGCAAAACAATTTCGTGAGATATGCCCTTTTTTGCAGCAATTATAGCATTGAGCGTTAACATTAGTTCGCTGATCATTTGTGTTTATTATATTAAAACTTTTCTCGCCATTAACCGTCACCCAATCTGATCGCATTTGTTTCGGGCTTCGCTGCACATTATTCTTGAACCAGCATTGATTACTATCATGTCCTTTTTTGGCAATGATCGCACTGGATTTGAATTGGACTTTTTTGAGATCTATTTAAAGAGAAATGATTGGTTGAGAGGCAAATTTATAGTATTTTTAAGGGGATTTGATTGTTCAAGAGAAGAATTTTATTTTAAGGGGATTTCAAGAAATTTATTCATTTGAATATCGATATAAATCGGTGTTTTTATGAAAATAATGAATATAGCTGGAAATATTGTCATTTAAAGAGAAATGATTGGTTGAGAGTAAATTTTACTATATTTTAAAAGGAAATGATTATTCGAGAGATGAACTTTATTTTAAGGGGATTTCTAGAAATTTATTCGGTTCAATAACGAAATAAGTCGGTGATTTTTATCAAAAGTAATGAATACAGTTGAGATTATTGTCATTTAAAGAGAAATTATTGGTTGAGAGTAAGGGTTATCAAAATATATCAGTAAGAGTTTGGTTAATTTTAATGATATTATTGGAATCTGAATAAAATATACTATACGTGTTTGGTTCTAAATAAATGTTTGATTCTTGTAATTATTTTTATTCAAGTATTTATTTGATTTTATTATTTGTAATTTAATTAAAAATGACTAGTATTCAAAAAATGTATGTTACCCATTACTTATGTTGTTATTGACAATTTACTGAATAATTTAAATATATATGATTATTTCTACGAATGAAGAGAAATTGTACAATTAATTTTCATTCAACAAGTATCTAGAACAATTACCTAACAAACAAATTTTTTATTCAATGTACTAACAAATTTTATTAAAGATCTATCAAAACTTGTCAAATATTATAAAACTTTAGTAATTTTAATAAGTATTACTCAATAACTACTATTTACTTACCAATTTGCTGAAGGTCTTATTGTAAAATTTCTTCAAACTACTAACATTATTTACAAATTAAGCAGTTTTATTTAAAATTTAACAACTTAAAATATTTCTCACAACTTTAATCAAATTCTAATCACATGATAATCATAATTTAAGGATAAGTCTTATTTTTACAAAAACAAATATTTTACAACAATTAAACATACATATTTGGATTTTTAATATATTTTATCCTTATCTATCAGTACCTGTTCCGTGTAATTTTTTAAGATTTGTTCGAAATTCAACTTATTTAGTGGGTGGTCGATAATCATTTAATTTCTAGTAATGTGGTAGATATTTTTTTTCGATCAGTTTTATTCAAACCTTTAGCATCTTTGAGTTAATAACTTTAAGAGTTGAATCATTTTCAATAAATATATGAAAATTTATTCCATGTACAATGAAAGTAATATATGTTTTGAGAAATTAGATTAACCACTACTTGTAGTTACTAATTAATTTATCATTCAGTAAACAATAAGAGTTGGTTGTGAAAAGATCAGAAAATCTATAAAAATAAATTTAAGTAATGTTTTGATGAGTTAGCAATTAATTTATTTAGGGGCATGTGGAAATTAAATGAAAAGGTTGACATTAATCTTTGAAAATAACTTTTAGTAATTGTTCAATGTTGAACGCAATTAAAAATATTACAAAAATAGTAGAAAAATTTCAAAGTCTTTTAACTAAGTTTTACAAAATAATTTCAATATATCACATACAAGACTGTAAACAATAAATTTTTATTCAGAGAAAATACAACACTTGATTGGGCTTCAATGATTAATAGTTTCCTGATAGCAATCAGGTAACTAAGCAACCAAACAATTTGGAGACATCAATGATCGATTAAAGAGTGGAGAAGTTAATAAAATTTGTAATTGAAATTGTATTTCTTTTGATTGTTCAAATTTTTATGTGTTTTTATTTAAAGATTTCTTGGTCAGTAAACAATTTTTGATATTGATTTGTTCAGTAACTAGTTATTGATAACATATTGTGAGTATGTGTATAGTGAATAACCAAGTATTTAAAGAGGAAATGATTGAGAGAAAATTTTATTTTTAAGTGGGTTAAGTTGGTTGAATATCGGTGTTCAAAGAGTAAATATTATTTAAATATGGCATTTTAATGAATAAGTAAATTATTCAATGCCTAGTATGTATATAGAGTATTGTACAGTACTCAGTAATTTGTATATAGTACCTAGTGATTGTTGCTCAGTTATTAATCAATGAATTATTCACTGTGTATATGTATTCAGAAGTTGATACCAAGTAAATATAACAATGAATTTGGTTTCAATGAATTTGATTAATTTTCGCTTGATAACAACAAGGTAACTAAGCAATCAAAAAATTTACCAATTTGGAGACATCAATGATCGATAAAAAAGTGAAGAAGTTAATAAAATTTCAACTTGGATTTCTTTTGTACAACCTTTTATGTGTTTTATTTCAAAATTAGTTGTTCAGTAACCTATCATTAATATTTATTGGTTCAGTAACTAGTTATTGAAAACATTTTGGGTTTATAGTCAATAAACATGTATTTTAAGGGGAGATTATCGAGGAGGAACAAGTTTATTCATATTTTTAAGGGGTTGAGTCGGTTGAATATTGTTATTTAAAGGGTAATTACTATCTAAATGAATATTTTTATGAAAAGTAACATTTCCTAGAAGAATAATTGTTCAAAATTGGATACATTTTTAAAAATAGTTGAAAACTGTTTGACTTTTACAAAATAATTTCAATGATTTCAATAAAATACAATAATCAAATACAAAATTTTATTCAGAAAAGATAATTTTTCTTGCTAACTACTCAGTAACTAAACAACCAAGTAATTTACAGATTAAGAGGCATTAATGTTGTGAAAGAGAGTGAAGAAAGTTTTATTAATAAATTTGTATTTTTACTTGTATTTCTTGTTATTGATTTACTTTTATTTAAAGTTTTGTTGGTAAGTAACCAAATATTTATTTGTTCAGTAACTAGTTATCGGTTACCTAATGTGTATACAAGTAGTCGGAATGAAGTTCCCAACCGGAAAACCTCAACATGTAGAGGATAGAAGTGGAAAATATCCAATCTTATTCTTCAAGAGAGGAAAACGCAGAATAATGGGTTGCAAGAAACCATTACAGGAAGAGGATCTCAAATATTAGATTCAAGATTTACAAATACAATCATTATCTTTGAATATTGACATGGGTTTTCAATTCAACTTGTATGATTTGTCTACCAAAACAGAAAACATTTACGAACCGGAACTGTTTCCAGCATTAAGACTTGTCAAGTATAATCGACTTTGTGCTCCTGAATATTTGGCTACACGGATCTATCAAATGACAGGAATCAACATCGAAGAAATTGTACGGATGCACTACGAATCAGTTCAAGGATCTGGTTTGAAATGTTTAGATGACTGTATTGTTTGTGCAGATCCCTCAATGTTGACTTCTCCATTTAGATGCAGATGCTGCAGAGACTACAAGAAGAAAGAAGTTGTACATATTTTGTTGGCTGATCTAAGAAGAGCTTATTATAAGCAGATTTGTGATGATGTAAATTAAATAAACTTTGATCTTTTTACGTGTTTATTTTATGTGATTATGTGTTTAGTTTTTTATAAAGATTTTATTTGGTGGAATTATTAAAATTAATATTATTATTATTATTATTATTATTATTATTATTATGATAACGCTAAATGTATAAAAATTTCATTGATAAAGTTATACTGAAAACATGCTAAATTCTTGTATAAAATATTTCATTATAGAATTATGTTAAAAATTTTATTACTTTAAAAAAAAATATATTTTAAATTTAAAAAATTTGAAAATAAATTCAAAAATAAATTTTAGTATAAATACACATAAAACGTTTTAGTAAAAATACACACAAAAAATTGAATCATTGTGTAATCAAGACACACAATAAATAATGACTAATTAAACCCCTCTATATATTTTGAAAATGTGTGTGGGCGCAGTGTGCTACTAACTACCTACTGGTACGGGATAGAAGTTTGAGCCTGGCATACAGGACATATATAATCATTATTTTCTTGATAATATATATTCATTGTATTGTGGTAGTTGTCATCATGGCTTGTAGATTGACAATACTTCGGATAAAGATTAACTGAAACATAAAAAGTTAAATAATTCTGATTGTAATAACTAAAAACTCACATTTAACATTCACAGTGCGGATGTTTTCAAGTTCGTCATAATTTGTTTCATAAAATATTCTATCATCCATGTTTTCAATGTCAATATTTAAATCATTTAAATTAAAAATAATTAATAATTTAAATGAAAGTAAAAGATTACCATTTTATATTCCTTTCTTTCATTACTCGATATTGAATATTGAATATTAACATTTAATTATTTAAACATCATTAAAAATTATCAAAAGATTACTTGTATCATATTTATCAGTTTTCAAAACGTCTTGAAGGGTTTTCCTCTTTGCCAATACTAAAAAAAGTTAATAGTTAGTTCTATTATGAATACACTTACTTTTGGCGACTATACTACTTTTCAATTCTCCGAATTGTCTGAGGTGATCCCAGTGATGTAGTAAAAACATTGACCATCTACCAGATGTTATGGTGAAACATTCTGGACACACATAACCTGGAAAATCAATATCATTTATCTTGAAATATGATGATGTAACAAGCTCACAGTAGTGAACATATTCGTGACTGATAGTTACGCAAAATTTATATGTATTGTAATAATTCACAAAAAAATAAAATATTAAATTAAATATACATTAAAAAGTAAACTTATTTATGATAATATTTTAATATTAATTTATATAATAATTGTTAATATTTTGTTAATTAATTAATATTTATGAATTCAATGTTTGACTGACAACTATAAAAAAGTAATTATCAATAATTAATACTTGTGTATTTAAAGTTTTATATGACATAGACCTTTTTAATAATCGATAGGCTATTGACAGAAACCTATGATTATTTATTACTACTAAAAAATAAATAAATCAATAAGTCAATAATGAAATTATCTAGTTGCATATTATTTCTAAATAAAATGTATTCTGGATGTGTATGGCAAATATCGAGATGTTATTCAATCCTACATTGATAATGCAGATAAAATCGAAATTTAACTATTGTGAACATGTTTTATAACACTTTATATAAAAAGCAACTAATAATAATCAAAACATAATAAAATAAGTAAATGTACAATTTTATTTTTTCTATAATATACAAAATTCAAAATATACAAAATTCAAAATATACAAAAATATATAATATACAAAAATTTGTTCGTCTGATAAATTGATGATCATTCATGATCCAGAATTTCTTTGAATATATCTTGAAATTGCTGTGTTCTTGTAATACTATGGCCACTATTAATTGCATCAAGCCCTCTATAGTGTCCATATGCAAAACTAACATTTTTATCAGCCCATGCCCTCTTATCATCGTCGTTGTTTAACGATATTTTACTATTTTTAAAAGTGAAAAGCTGATGATTCCGGGACCCTATTTTAGTCTGAGGTACAGATATAATCTCGTTATTATTGTAACAATCTAAATATGATTGATGATTTATATTTGTACCTGCTAATTTTACGCCCTTAGCCCTCATAGTCGACTTATTTCCCAATAAACTATAACATTTAGGGCGCAAGAAAACCCACTCACTATACTCTTCCCCTTACTCTCATCCTTAAACTTTCCTATAACATGACATTCCAGGAATTCCATAAAAGTTTAGAGGTTCAAGACCATTGTATGCAATGGCCTTTTCACGGAATTGTTGAAAGTAATCAGCGAGTAGGAGAATACATCAACTTTTAAATAATGCATCATATAGTCACGCATATTACCACAGTTTTGTTGCATCCAAACCAATTCAGCAGTCGCATACTCATCATCCGTCACACCCTCTCATTTAGGAGGCAATTCATAAGTAGTTTCAAGAACATCAAAAGACGCGGCATAATCATAAGGAAATATACCTTTAGAATCTATAATAGAACCAGGAAAGGCAGAGGTAGTAAGAGGTGTAAAGTGTTTTTACAGCCTTAGATAAAGAGCAATTTACAAATTGCATACTATCTATAAATCTAACAGCCAAATATTTTATATGTACAATTAAAGAAATAAATTTTTAATAAATAATATCTAAATTCCAAGAAGGAAAACCGTTGAGACCATGTTTTAAAATATGATGCAAATCGTAACCTTTTAAATTATGAAACACTATTGGAAGCAACTTGTATATTCTACGCGCAAAATACATTTTCGGCACGCTGCACCAAGATATTTACCTGTAAAGTGACAATGGTCTTTAGCAGGATTTACAATCGGTTTCTTGCAAAGATAGCAAGTTCGACATGATTTAAATTCTCGTTGTTCAGCGAAAGACATAAAACTTATCAACTTTTTCCCTTCAACATCATAATAAGGTAGGACAATTGTGACAGCAATTTCCTCTACTTTTTTAAGAAATAAAAAAATGCAGTCAGGTCCATAAAATTCAAAATATTGCTGTGTTTTTGTATAGTTATTTAATAGTAAAAGGCCTGCTGAACTAGGCATATGAATTTGGTGATGTCTAACATCAGGTGGTAAAACCGACTCGAAATTGGCATAAATTACATAGGGAGGGGTGATGGTTTTAGAATAATTTTCAAATTTTAAATTTTTGTTATCAGGTAATGTGTAAAGGGTTGTATCCGTCTGATTTTTAGCGCATAGAGCTACATGTTTATTAAAGGCATTATCCAGCCTGAAAACATTTAGGCAGTGTGGGCACCATTTGCATCTAATTTGAACTGGACAATCGGGGTTCTGATGACAATTCATTAATTTATTGAGATCACTCACCGCGGTGTAGTGATTCCTATCACTTTTCTCTAATAAAAGCAAATAAATAGGTGTTCCGTCAATGACCTTTGAACGATGAATTATACTTAAATGAGGATTATGGAAGACATAACTATCAGGAACCTCGTCAATTATCACAGTTGAAGTATAAGAAAGGACGTTTATTGCTAAATTTAAACTGGCATTTTTCTTTTCAAATTTGTGTATATTTATTAATTTCATAGGACAATCCGTAATTTCGTCATATACTAAGTCGTTTAAAAACTCGGTGTATTTTGCAGGTATAGTCCGATTTTCTAAAATTAAATCTTTTTTAAGAATTGCCAGAATACAATAAAGGAAGCATTTATCGTCGGTATTTTTAACATTTATAATAGCTTTTTTAGATGCAATAGAAGAAAGAGTCTGAATATATCGATGACCTGATAAACAACTAATTGGGAAAATTTGGTAAGTATAAAATCTATTTCTAAAATATTGATTACTCTCCATTCACTGCCTAAATGGGTGAACTTTTCTATTTTTTCATTGAGTTTATAAACTCCTTTAGATACAAAACCATCTGAAAATTTTTCTGCGTTGTTTGAAAAATAATTATCGCGGATTTCCCCATCTTTTTCAAACTGTATTAAAACAGCAAATTGAATTTTAACATCATCCCCCATCTTTACAATCTCATCAATTAATTTAGAACTGATTCTCTCAGTTAACATTATTTTTATCAGTCGCACCTCTGATTTATCAAATTTAATTTTTTTAATTGCGCCGTTTAAATTAATTTGTATTATAGGTTCTAATGAACCACCAACTTGATTAATAGTATTATTAACAATATCTACATTATTTATAATATCAATCTCTACATTATTTATAATATCTACATTATTTACAATGTCTGCATTATTTATAATATCTGCATTAATAATAATATCAATATCTACATTATTTATAATCTCTACATTATTAATTGATTCGTCATCACTGATTTCAATGACTTCGATTTTTATAAGTTTATTTAGTATTTTAGATGGCCTATGTTCAGCAGGTCTTTTATTTTTAGTTATTTTTGTTGGGCGTATATTATTATTATTTATAATATTCATAATATTTACATTATTTTTATTACTGATACAAAACAGCTCTTTTTTATTTATTTTAAATGAATCTTAATGGTCTTTGTGAATGTTATAAAAAGCTTTGTATTTTATGGGCTGGGATGTTTTGCATACAGGGCAAATAAAAAACCTGATGCAATTAAATCTATGGACATAGTATTGTTTCATTTTTTGGTGACATATTTCACCATGATTCTTTGAGATCATGCAATATTTTGGGTAAAATTTACCTGATAAAATAATAATAAATTAAATAACTTGTATTAAAAATAAAATAAAATTATTTTACAATATTTCATAAAATTATCTTTCATTATTATACAAGTCTATAACATAAAGACTTGTATAATAATAAATGATAATTTTTATATAGTCAAATGTATTAGACATGGCTTTGCACTTGTTTTGCATAATTATTGCAACATTCGCGAATCAATCATTATTATGCAAGTTTATAACATAAAGACCTGTATAATAATAAATGTTTCAAATTATAGGGTGAATAGCTGCATGCTCACTGCAGATTATTATTATTAACAAATTATAGGGCGAATAGCTACATGCTTACTGTAGACTATTATTATTATCATATGAAATAAATATTATTATCATATAAACTGAATATCATTTTCAAAATATTTCCTCTGCAGACTATTATTATCATATAAAATATTATTATTATCACATAAAATATTATTATTATTATCATATAAAATAAGTATTATTATCATATAAAATAAGTATTATTATCATATAAAATGAATATTATTTTTCAAAATATAGCTGCATGCTCACTGCAGATTATTATTATCACATCAAATAAGTATTATTATAATATAAAATGAATATCGTTTTCAATGCTTACTGTAGACTATTATGATTATTATTTATTTCTTATTATTAATAAAGAATAGATATTTATTAATCTAAAATTTAATAAAAACAACCTTTTATTATTTACAGAACTCATTCCCTAGAATTAGTTAAGAATCAACTCTGCATGATTTCATAAAATCTTCATAAATTCTTCGCTATTAAATAATCTCAATAAAATCTTATACTTTTCATAAAATCCTATACTTTTCATAATTTTCAAAAAATAACTTCATTACAATTTTATTTAAATTCGTTAAATTTTAAAATATATAATTAATTAATATATTTAAATAAAGTTTAAAAATAAATAAATTACTAACATAAATCTGCATCAATATTATCATCAGATGAATCGTCATCATCAATAGAAGTGGGGGCATTATCCACTATTTCATCCAAAATAATTATTGGGTACGTTGCCGGAATCATATCATCATCATCTGAAATGTTTTTTATATTTTGAAAATAAATAAATATTAAACTTACCGATAGATATAACCTCATAAACATCTTCAATAATTGAAGTTGGAGTATCTTCAATAATAATTCTTTCAACATTATTATTATTACGATTTAAAAGAATATTAATAAAATCATTTACCAAACAAATAAAGTTTTACCAAAAACGTCATGCAAATCCAAAAGATCCTCATTTTCGGTTACATCGAACCAGTCGAAATTTACTAAAAGATTAATAGTAATAAATAATAAATAATAAATAAAAATTACCAATGGATGAAGTTATTGATTGATGACTTATTGATTTATTTATTTTTTAGTAGTAATAAAAAATAATAGGTTTCTGTCAATAGCCTATCGATTATTAAAAAGGTCTGATTGCATTTAATTTCGTACGGTGTCGTTTTGGATATCTCAATCGATTTAGCATTTTCAACGGCACTCAAATTCACCTACAATAAGGCATTTTCGGCTTTCTTTTCTCTCTTCTCCTTCGGTTTTAATTGGGTTTGTGTTCTCGGTTGGAGATTTATAGAACTGGCATTATCGTGACTGCATTAGTAGAGTCACGTTTGACGCGACTTGACAAACAACCCGGCAGATGTTGAGCCGGAATGATGTTGAGTTGTTGGGTCATACTTCGACCCGGCTGCCTCGAGTGTAGTACTTTTTCCGTGAAAATCTGCCAAAGTGCAGCGCTCTAATCCGCAATAGTGATGCGTTGAGTACGATTTTCGACGATCAAATCGTCGCGTGCTCGAGATATTCGGGTGATCTTATACGGTTCTTTTGTAGCTTTTTGGGAACACCATGTCCTTTTTATTCTCTCGTATTGTTCCTTTAGGATGCGGTAATTATTCTATTAATTTGACAGATGTTGAGCATGGCTAAGACTGAAGAGCTGGCGAAATCTTTGGAATTTTTGCTAGAGGCATATTTTGAAAGTGCAATTCAATTTTCTGAAGAATGGTGGTGTAATTGAATAAGGTGATTGGTAGAGAACAAAAAACTTTTATGGATCAATTCGAATTTAAAGTACATCCACTAAAAAGTACACCTCGCCTGAAGGTACAAACAAATGAAAATGAGCCACATTTGTAATTTAAAGAGGCATTGACTCTTTATACAAGGTGGATGTACTTTATATGGAGGTTTTACTACATTACTATTTACAAAATGATCTCGATCACCATAAATAATACAACAAAATATAAAGTAAATGTAAAAATGAGTCAAAAGCACAATAGAATTATGATAACAAGTTAATGATTACCATATATACTCGCGTATAGGCCGAGTAATTTAGGATTCATTTATTACAGATTCATGGGTCGGATTACACGCGAACCTACTTTAAATTAATATTATAATAAAAGTCAGCCTAATAATTTTAATAGCAACCTAAATCTAACTAAAGCAAATTTTAAACATTAAATCTAACCTCACTTGTTGAATATGTATTAATTGTTAATATTTTGTTAATTAATTAATATTTATGAATTCAATGTTTGACTGACAACTATAAAAAAGTAATTATCAATAATTAATACTTGTGTATTTAAAGTTTTATATGACATAGTGATGTCATAGGTATGTCATAGTATGTCATAGACCGCCATATCTCTTCGTTATCTATATCAATGTCACACACGCACACACTATCAAACACACAAATAATAGTCGCAAAACCTAACCTTTCATTTAGTCAATAATAGGATATACTTAAAAGCATCTAAAAGAATGAGTGTTCGATAAACTATAACAAGAAGCTTGGGTAAGAAGTTAGCAACATATATACCTATTCACATTATTAATTTTAATAAAATATATTTCTACGTCATTCACTTTATTAATAATTTAAAATTGATTTTAATAAAAATAAAAATTACTCTCAAATGTAAAATAACTGTAAATTTCAACTTTATAATTATTTCAAATTTTTATCCATAAATACAATTTTAAAGGTTTTTTATTACATAATGCAATCACACAAATACAATTTAATGTAAAAGATAAAAATTTTGTCAAACACATGTCATAAACTATACATAAATAACTAATATCAAAATCAAATATATTACATGTAAAACTAAATATATGAAAAATGTTAAAGAAAAAACAACAACTATAATAGCAGTAAAATATAAAAATCAAAAATTTATTTTTTAACGATTGTCCATGAGTTATCGTCTTCACCTATTTCGTTTTCTTGAAGAGCTTTTATTTTGGTATCAGACAACTTGCTAACTCTCCAATTATCATTAGTCTTAGTGGATTGAGCATTTGGAAAAATATCCTTTTTAATTCTCCAGGTTTCACTTCTACAATCTTTGGATTCTCTTTGTTTAACATCTTTCTTTACTCTCCAATTATCACAATGGCTTGCTTTGGTTTCGTTTATTTCAACAGTTTTCTTTGCTTTCCAATTACCAGAATAGGTTGGTTTGGTTTCTCTTATTTCAACATTTTTCTTTACTCTCCAATTATCACAATCGCTTGCTTTCGTTTCTCTCATTTCAACATTTTTCTTGATTCGCCAATTATCACTATCACTTGCTTTAGTTTCTTTTATTTCCACTACTTTCTTACTTCTCCAATTTTCAGATTCAATTGATGTAGATTTCTTGTCATCTTTGTGAAAACAACTATTCTTATCGCGAAACGTGTAAAATTTGCTTTCTTTGTCTAAGTCAGTGATTATTCTTAAATTGATTGCTCTACCGACTAGAACTTTTCCATTAAATTCCAACGCTGATTTCAAATTTTCCAAACTACTAAATTCAATATTTCCCGTTCCTCGCTTTCTTGGATTGAAATAAATATCCACTAAATCTAAATCTTTAAACAGCTTTTTAAGGCACTCTTCATCAGCATCAAAATTGAGATTAGAAAATGCCAAATAAAATGGCCCATCAATTGCAAGTTTATTTACTTCTTCAAGTTGACGATTGGCATGAGTCGTTGTTGGTAATATCTTTCTTAATTCAGCAGTATTTATTGTATTATTTTCCGGAATTTCGGAATTCACAATTATATTATTGTTGGGTTTTATCGAGAAATCGACATCAACAGTTTTCCAAACCTTTTTAACCATTTCTATTATATTGTTAGATTTATATGAGCTAGTTTATTTGATGGTCGAATACATTCAAAGCGAATCTTTTGGAGTTTATTTGAATTTTATTTACTTTCATTGGTTCAAATTATTTATTAAAATTTACAATAACTATTCAGTGTCTTTATTTATTTTACTTACTCTTTCAATTTAGCTTATTAAATGAAATTAATCACTTGTAGATTTAATGGATACTTGCAACTTTAGCTAGACCAGATAATACTTGATAAGCTAACTTCTTTTAATTTCATTTTAAACTCAAATGCTGACTTTGCCGCACATTCGCGTTTTTAGGTTTTGTATCATTTTTCTACTTACCAGAAAGTCACAATACTATTCAAAGCAGTTCCTTCAATCGGTAATCGATTTCCGCATGTCTAAATATCGGAGGGCAAATAGTCTTTAAATAAATTGAAACAAATGGATAATTGACTGGCATGAAGGACGGAGCAGGAGTTTATAAATGCTTAGGTCGTTTTATTAAATCATCAAATGCAGTTCTAGTTAGACATTGATTCATCATCTGTTTAATAAGACGTTAGTTGTGCTGAACTAGAGAACCTTTATAAATTAAATTATCGTCTTACATGATTTGAGCATATTAGTGTATTCTTTACTCAAATAACTTAACACCATATAAAATTAGTTTAAAGAATTTTCTCTTAATTCGATAATTCTGATTTTGTTGTCTTCACTTTATTAGGATGTCGGAAAATGTTATATCTACAGATAATAATACTCAGGAAAGATCACAATTTATTAAATTAATTCAACCTACTAAAATAACTTCTCAAGACTACAAGTTAAAGTCTGATAATTTATCACTGATTAATACCTCATAAACTAAGGTTGAATTCTTTTCAAAAAACATTAAAAAGAATTTCAATTTGCAAATCGACTGAGTTTTCAGTAGTTTTCAATTATATTAGAACAAAGTTTTCAAGTGTTTTTCAAGAGCTATCAACAAAGCTAGATACACTTAATTTCATATTTTTATTGGAAAATTAACTCTCAAATTACTTTCTACGGGTTGTCAATTCATGTATTGCAAAGTTTTATGAAAATAATTCAATAACAATAATTAGTTTTCAATTTTTTGTAATTTCAAAATATTCCAAGAGTGAAATTAACAAACACACCTCAACAGCATTTTATGAATGTGCCTCAATTGAAAGTAAAACAATTTCGATAACAATAACTCACATGCAGTTTAGACAACAATTCACAAATTTGAATTCAAAAATGCGTATTGTGTTGAAAATCGTGAAAAGACATACAGGCAACTGGACACCAGCGCTTCTCCAGGCAATGACAAGATCACATATGCTGACTGGAAAAGAATTGGCCCCGACTTCGAATTCCTAACTGAGCTTTTCAATCAGATAATCAAAACTGAACGAAGCTCAACCAGATGGAAAACATTCCGGACCAAACTTATCATAAAACCGGGGAAAAAACATGCACCACATGAAGTATCCTCATGGAGAACACTTGCCATCCTGACACGGGTTATAGATTTTTTGTCTCTATCATTAATAACAGGCTACTGTCCTGGATAGTGACAAATAATCTGCTGAGTAGGAACCAGAAGGCAGTCTGTATCTCTGATGGATGCGCAGAACATAACACATTTATCTCTCTGGCAAAAGGAATGGGCAATCAGGAATGGGTCGGATATCAATATTGTTTGGTTAGATCTCACCGATGGCTTTGGAAGCATCCATAATAACCTGATCTGACATACTTTGTCGAGATTGAAACTGAACAACTCCACAAATAACCTCATTAAGGAAATGTATACTGACTGTTACTCAATATACGAATGCGAGGATAAAAAAACTCATCAAATTAAGGCAAACAATGAGGTTAATCAGGGGTGCCCGATGTCCATGACCCTCTTTAGCCTATCCATTGACTATATTTTAAAAAATATACTGCTAGACCACACACAAATTATAATTAACGACAATATAAGCATCATGGCCTACGCAGATGACATTGTTTTAATTTCAAAAACCAGAACCCAAATGCGAGAAATGATTAAAGATATAGTAAAATACACTGATGTGGCCAGTTTAAATTTTAGACCCAATAAATGTGGATATTTTCAACTAAAACGTAACCATACTGACGCCTCACTTAAATTATATGATGAAAATATCCTGATTATAAGAGAGAATAATATCTATTAATACTTAGGGGTAGACTTTGGCCAAAAGGGCAAGCACAGCATAGATGACATCCTTGAGTTGGCAATTGAGGACACTGAAAAACTTTTTAAATCTGACCTGCACCAGGCGCAAAAGATTCAGGCCTATAAGACCCACATCCACTCCCGCCTAGTATTTATCTTTAGGAATAAGGTAGTACAACATAGAGAAAAACAACTGGGCTATGATCAAAAAATAAAGCGTAAATTTAAAGATTCCTTACAAGACATACACCAAAACCTTAATAATAACTTTATATATGCCAACATCAAAATGGGAGGTTTAGGAATAGTCCCCAGTATAGATGAATACTTTATTCAAAGTATTGCCCACCTAATTAAAATTCTTAACTCTAGAGATATAAAAATGAGAGAATATATAGTTAAGGAACTAATCGCAATTACTCGAGGTAGATTCCCAAATCAAACCGCAGACATTAATCAGATGGCTGAATGCAGAGATTAAGCGGGAAAATATGTACCAAAAACAATTTTTTCGAAATTTTGTACCTCCGTACGTAGACTAAATGAAAACTTTAATATTATTATAAAAATAACATTAGTTAAGGAGCGCTTTGAACTAGAGATCAAGGGAAAACCTTTAGGACCACTATAGATAGGGATTCTCTTAAAGATACGTCAGATATTATCCATGACCTGACTAGTGAATGGTATGCTTAACAGTGGTTCTTAATGACGTGTCAGTGTTATTGATAAACCAGAGATACGTTTGCAAAAATATAAAACATGTCATCAGGGGTATCGAATACTTCCTGATGCATGATTCTCCTCCAACAACATATAATGACAGGGAAAATGCTTGTTATTCACTACATAGAAGGAAATTGGTATCATCTCATCAGCGGACTTATCCAATTAGACATATGTCCGGGAAGCATCGCATAATGATGCTCAACAAGTACGTCTAAAAATACTTTCCTTAATAGTGAGGTTAGGAGCATTTGATGACCACTAGCCCACATACTTTTACTATGTAATAAATACGGTAAGAGATCAATAGCTCCTAATAGTGCACTGACACCTAGTTGCTACTGCCTATTGCTAGAAGACAATGGGTTGATAACTGGCCAATATCATGCTATCAGCAGACATAACCAATCAGAGGTATATCTGTGAAGCATCATCTAATGTTGCTCAGATAAGCCTGAAACTGACATGGACCAGAGAGGGATTGGTGGGAGTGCTGTCTTATTAGACGAAGTGTTGTTATGGCTACTGATGATCCCCACGGGGAACACAGTATAATCAACTAAAAGTAGAACCATAAAAACAGTTGAAACCGCCAGGTTTCTGCTTATCCATATGGATTATGCCTACTCTTAGGACAGGTTGGTAAAACCAAGCTTCGGGACTGTATAAACCTTTAAACTGTTGGCTTTGATTTCAAGCGGAGGTCCCAGGACTGCCTCTTCTGGCTCGGATGTTTTGTGATTACTCACAAACATCGAGACCTGCTTCCTGCAAACCGGAAAATTTTATTCGAAGCCATCAACCAGTAACTTAGTGCAGCATGAATTTATGGAATAAATTTCCCGTCCTGTTCTCTTAAGTTTACTTTGGGCCTCCCACCACGCTTGGCGCAGCTTGAACTTACTAATGAACTCTCAAACAGCCACTCTCAACTCAGTTAGCAGGGTCAAGTAGTCAGTATTATGAGTTTACTCCCTATCCGGATGAGAATTACTACTCACATGTCAACAACGGTGACAGCAGAGAACAGAGGTTATTGACCTCAGCGAACTTCCCGGACTAGCAATTTCAACATAAAGTCCTTATGCAAATCTAGTGACCGCTCGTACCACGAAGAGACGTGAACAAAATACGACAATCCCCGAGACGTCGTTATTTCCCTGTGGATCGGTCCTCCCAAATTATCTTTATGGAACTAAATTAAATCTGTGTACTCTAATATAATTTTCCGTCTCGTTTGATTCGTTCCTCATTTTCTTTTATATCACGGATACATAATGGTGTAGCAAAGTTATGAGATGTATGAGGGAGATAGATACCCTAGAAGAGTATGGGAGGAGAAAGGATAACTGTGGTTCCAATGGTAAAGCAAAGGGAAATTAATGACTCACCCGTACACCAACATTGGCTTATGTTCGTTTTATTATGAATCAAGAAATCTATAAAGAACTGTTCTTCGGAAGAACTTTGACAACCGACACTGAAGGTGGATCAATATTTCATGTTTTGAAGGATTACTTCATTGAAAAAGCAATCCCTTTATCAAATATAATATCAGTAACTACAGATGGAGCACCTGCCATGGTTGGACGTTATCCTGGATTTATAGGCTATTTAAAACAAAATGTCCCAGGGGTGTTAGCAATACATTGCGTCATCCATCGACAACATTTAGTTGCTAAAAATTTGAGTGTTAGATTGTATGAATCTCTTCAATTAGTCATTGACGCAGTAAACCGAATCCGAAGCATCGCATTGAATATACGGTTATTTGCGCAGTTGTATGAAGAAAATAACGAATACTTTTATCAATTACTACTTCACACTGAAGTACGCTGGCTGTCAAAAGGCTCATGTTTGACAGCAGGTTTTGCACTTTTTGAGACTATTTTAGAATTTCTGGATAAGAAAGTTAAATTTTTAAAAGACAATTTAATGAATTGGAAAACAGACATCGCCTATTTAACAGATTTGTTTACAAAATTTAATATGGTTAATTTGCAGTTACAAGGCGAAAGTCTAAATTTGATTAAAACAAAGTCAATCTTATCAGCGTTTTTTGCCAGAGTTAAACTATTGAAGCAATATATTGGACGGGGCGAATTTTCCCAGTTCTCAATTTGTCACAGACAAATTGCCAGGAAGACGACGTTTCAACCTATGTTCAGCATTTAAATGCCCTTTATTCAAATTTTGAAACTAGATTTGAGAATGCTTTGACTATGGTAATACATCGTGGATCATTAACTTATATTGTGACATAGAAGAAACGAATGTCATAATACAAGAGGAACTGACTGAAATAAGTACAAACGAAGAACTTAGGGCTCAGTTTAAGTACAGACATCAGCATAACTTCAATAGAATCCCCTTTATAGTCTTCAATTGTATTATTGATGTACAAACTTTTACATTTTAACCAACATGAAGAATTGAAAATGCTAGAATTGTCCATCATGGTAAAATTAAAATAGAATTCTTTAGATTATGATAAATATATCGACAAATAATTATCAGAATAATCTGAAAATTTGTACTAATAGTAAGTAAACTATGCTAAATCTGATTTTGTTAAAGAAGTTCATCCAAAAATAATTTGAACCCACTAATAAACAGGATTGTCACTCAGACTCTCGTAACGCTGTGCTATTTAAGTTCATAATAATTTAAATAAATTTTTTACGTGTTTGAATTTTTAGTAGTCCATCCTGCATATTTGAGTTGATCATCCGGAGTAGATTATTTAAATTTAATTGAAAAACATTTTCGGAACCTAAAATTTGAAAAAATGAAATAATTTGACGTATAATTATCTGAATGTACTGAAAAAAAATTTGGAAAATGTTGGTAATGTTGGGCCAATACAAGGTTTTGTTGAAATGAATCGGAAATAACACGCAAACACAACAACGCAAATTTAAAATCAGACCTATTAACATCAAGTAAACAACCCTAAAATATGAGGAAAATGTAATTAAATATAAAATCAAAAACATAAAAGTAAATTAAAATAATAACAGATATGCATCAAGATCCACACGAAATTAACATAGAAATAACATGATAAAATAAAAATTTGACCGAAAAAATGAACAATTCATAAAATTAACATGTAACGAAAAAAGTAAAGAAAAATAGGATATTTTCAATAAGAAATATTCCATTAAAAATTAAATAAAATAAATTGTTCATTGAATGTAATAAATGATAAAATTAAAAATTAGATATTACAATTAAAACATAGGTCAAATTTTGTTTTAATGCATAAAAAAGAAAACGCAAGGTTAGGCTCACAGAATAGGTATAAATACCGATTCATTTTCATAAGATTTTAATCATCAATTAGTGAAAAATCACTTTGTTATTGCAAAAAGCTTTAACCGTTTTTTGTCAGCAAAACACCAATTGTTTTTACAAAGATATTTTTGCAAAGACATTGTGGGGAAACGTCAGAGAATCATAATCTTAATACGTTTACAATAAAGAAATCAATGACTGATAAAATCAAAGAATTGGCAAAGAATTTGCAGCATTTGAAATTCGAGTAAGAAAATGTTTAACTGAAGTTCTGAATTCAGAGCAAAAACAAGAAGATATTGTTTAGGATCTCATTACAAATAAAGCTTGCGATGCAACGCTGAGAGAAATATTACTGACAAAGCCAGAAATAAAAATTAAAGAAACGAGAGCATTAGCAAAAATTGACTATACCAGTAATATAGAATCAAGTGACCAAAATTATTACAGTAGTTATTGTAAAAGAGATTAAGCTAGAACTCATCTGTGGATTTGATACAATGACGAGTTCGGAGTAAAGTTGATGAGGATCAAGAATATAGAAACTACATTTATAAATAAAATTCACACTGATGAAGAAAGAATATACAAAGCTCTGATGGCGTTGACAGGTGAGAAGAACAAAGACATTGAAGAAATGATCAAGAAATACGGTGGAATTTTCATGGCATCAAAATTTGATTTGGGATTTACTAATTTAGTACGTCACGAAATCCGAACGCCAGGAGGTTTAATAATGCAACATCCAAGGCGTAAACCAATGCACATGGAGAAAAGAATTGAAAACCTGATAAAAAATTAATAAAAGCAAAAGGTATTTGACGTTGTAAGAGTTCTTGGAATTCTCCGTTAGTGATAGTAGGAAAAAAGGACGGATCCATCAGAATGTGTGTAGACTATCGTGGATTGAATGCTATAACAGAAAGGAATCTTTCCCGATGTCTAATACCAAATATTTACTGGAATGTCTCGCAGATGCAAGAATATGCTCGTCCATTGATTTAGGTCAAGCGTATTACCAAGTAGAATTGGCTCCAGATATCCAAGAAATGACTGCATATAGTAAAAGAGAAGGACAATTCTGTTTCAATAGGCTACCGTTTGGATTATCAGCAGCTCTTACGACCTTTCAGCGTTTAATGCACACAGTACTGGAAGGAATGCTATTCAAAGGAGTAGTTGTTTACTTAGATGATATTTTCATATATGGAAAAGCAAAAAAGATCATGATGAGCTGCTAGAAGAAATATTTAAAAGAATTCAATTGGCATGGTTGAAGATAAATCCAGAAAAATGCGAGTTCAATAAAACAGAACTGTGCTTTTTTGGGCATACAGTTAATGGTGAGGGTATTCAAACAAACAGAAAGAAAGTGGCAGAAATTGAGAACGCAGAAGTACCAAAATGTTCAAAACAGTTAAGATCATTTATCGGATTAACAAACTACTACTGAAGATTCATCAAAGACTATGCCAGAATCGCAGAACCGTTATATATCATCAACATCTGGATGTGACAAAGACATAATTTGGACTAAAGAATGTAATGAAAGTTTCCAAATACTCAATAACAGATTGTGCGAAGCACCTATTCTCGATTATACAAGAGAAAGTAGAACATTTATCTTAGACACAGACGCTAGCCTTGGAGCTATTTAGTTGGTTTTGAGCCAAGTTAATAAAGATGGAGAGGAATCTGTTATAGCTTATGGTTCGAGGCAAATGACATCGCATGAAAAAGACTACTATGTTACGAGAAAAAAACTGTTTGCTGTACATGAATGTGTTATGCATTTCAGAGAATATCTTTACGGGAAAAGCTTATAATTCGTACCGATCACAAAGCATTAATGTTCATGAACACTATAAAAACGCCAATTAGACCACAAAACATGGCTAACTTATCTGGCTGAATATGATTTTGAATTGAAATACAGGAAAGAGGAAGAACACTCAAATGCAGATGGGTTATCAAGATTAGAAGGTATGATTTGCACCCAGTGTGAAACAAGGCATGAAGAGGCCAAAGAAGGAAATTCAAAGATCAGATATATATACTCTATCCAAAGAACAGAGACTATGGAAAAAGTATTGGAGCAGCAAAAAAGGATATCAAATCTCAAGAGCTACGAGATATGTTAGAAAATGGAAATGTACAGACGAAGACAAATTGTATTCCATTCAACATAAAAAATATACGAATTGATGGAGGATTATAAACAGTACAAAAATACAAAAATGTCTTGATTTTAGTCCCAGAAACCTTTGCAGGTTATTAACAACAACCTTATACAAAGAATTATGTCATATTGGAGTGAAGAAACTATTCCATTATATAGAAAAGATATTTTAGCGGCCGAAGGAACCGCATAACAGACACAAAGATGATTTGCAGGACGAAGTCCCATTCAAAATCGTCAGATTTTTATCTCCACATCGAGTCAAACTTCATTCCCAAGACGGGACGAAAGTAAGAAGAATCGAGTGGCTGAAGTAGTGGAAAAAATTTTAAGAAGGGAGAGTTAAGATATTTAAATTATTTTGTGTTTAAATAATAAGTTATTTGGCACTTTTATAAAGAAAATATTGATGGAATTAAATTCTTTCAAAAAATGAGTTGGATTTAACTCTAATAAAAACTGTGTTTTCAAATATTTTGGAAACTTATTTAACTATTGTATATTTAACTTTTCGTAATAATTCATTAAAGGATGTAACACTTGCAATAAAAATTTCAGATAATTTATAAAAAAATTGGCTTCTTGATACAAATCATTGATGATGATGACATCACCTTTCTTTAACCAACTTGACTAGTTTTTATCAAATCCCTTTACTATTGTTTTTCTTAACATAAGACATTTTAATAAACTCACGTTAAAATGTAAATATATATATATATATATATATATATATATATATATATATATATACATATATATATCAATAGGTAATTTAATTATATAATTTAGATAAGTAAGCCAATTTCCGCAATATTTAATCATAAAATGAAATATGACATATTTCAACCTAAACTAGGTCCTGATCACTCATAAACAAAATTTAAAAACTCTTTCAATTTTGCTTCTTCCATTATTAATCTTTTCTCGCAATCAACTGTTTATTTATTTTACCGCTTATTTGATTGAATTTTACTCACTTTTGGTTGCATTTTTCGAACTATTTATTTTTGTTGAACCATTTGTCTCATATCTTGGGTGAATTCTTAAATTCGTTTTATCTTTTCATCACCACTCAATTTCATTGTTTGATTAATTTTCTGTTGTAATTATTTCATTTATCTTTTTTTTATCTCACCGTTTTCATTTTTGTTTATTATTATATCATCCTTCCTATTCACAGTGTGGACTTCTTAATTCTTTACGATTGTCATCATATTGATTTTCACTGAAATCTGTTCTAAATTCTCCATATTCTTGAATTTCATGAGCTTCTTTGCCCTGCAGTCTTTACCATACGATTCATTGTTGATTTTGGTATTCTTTATTTGGTTGACTTTGAAGTTCTTCTGTGCTTTACATCATACAGATTCGTTGTTATTGATATTTTGTTGATTATTTTATCATTAAATTGTTTTAAAAATTTTTTATTAATATTCAGCCAATGAAATATAAAATAATTATTAAAAAAAAGTAAATATTTTCCTATTTGTAATTATAATTATAAATAAAAATAATAAAATTACAAAAACATCAAACATTACAATGGTGAATAAATTATTATTGTACTTTTTTTGCTTGGTCATTTTAAGTAAAATACTTTCTATAGTATCTGGCTTGTGTAGAGATATTCACAAGTATATAAATTATGAAAGAAAAAGACTAAAGAAATATAAAAGACACATCAGAAATGAATTGAGGAGTCAAGAATCATCAATGATTTGCAAAGATCTATCAGATCCCATCACAAAGTTCAATTGTTTAGATGTCCTTCCATTCGACCACAATGCCCACCGTGATCAAGAAATGACAATAAATATTTTACAAATTAAAATGAATAACAGAGCAGATTTATTTCTAGTAAAAATAATAAACAAAAAATATAAATGTTTTTTAAAGTTTTCTGCAAAACAAAAAGAACATTTGCGTAAACAAAATATAATGTCAATAGAAAATATCAGCAGCGGGAACTGCAACACAATATTCATAATGACGAAACAAACAATTTATTTACTAACAAAATCCAATCAAACAATAAACATTCAAATGAAGATCTAATTGATTTAAATTTTGATAATAATTTATTATTTGTAGATAATTTATCAGAATCAGACGAAAAGATTGAAAATATTCTTCGACAGCCATTAGAAAAAGCTTTAATTACTTTGGGAAGGAAGACTCGATTGTGTGAAATGATGACAGATCCGCAATATAAATATCGTTTATTTCCCAAACGCATTTTTCATTATAAAGTAATTACCAAACAAAATCACATCGAAAAACATGAAAAAATTAAGGAAAATAACAAAAACTGTACAGATAAAAAATTGTTAAAAATCTTGAAAGAGCCATTAAAGAATGCTTTGAAACAGACAACAAACAGATTGTGTGAACAACTGCTAGAGAGAAAAATGTTACATTATAAATAATATTATGAATTTTAAATTTTTTTAATATTTACTAAAAATAATAAAATATAATAATTAATTTAAAAAATTTAAAAACAGAGTAATAAATGATAATAATAAATGATAATTTATAAATAATTTTAAATAAATTATAATAACTAATAAATATCAACCTTCCTAAATAGAGTTTTTAAATAATCTTTCTATTTAAATGCAACCAATAAGATTGGAAAGAAACGCTTTTTCCATGGTCGTTTTTTCGCAATCTTTATATTATAATTTCTTTCATACCCCTCATATAGAAATATGTGAGTAAAAATTCTAATTTAAGAAATAACTATTATATAACTAAACACAAAGTAACATGATTCCAAAATTAATATATTCAGCACATTTACATAATAATAATTTGGAAATTTTTACTTTTAGAGGTACCAATTTTCTGGGAGGACCTCAACTCGTCTGGGTAAAGCATCCATTTTTATGAGTGACGTATGACTCCACTCGCCACAATAGAATACAAACGTTGTTTTTTTAACAATACATTCTCTCACTGGATCTCTCCATAAATCCGACTCTTGGTACACAATATTTTTCATCATTTTCGATTCTTAGTTTACTCGGGTATGCTCGCCATTAACCGTCACCCAATCTGATCGCATTTGTTTCGGGCTTCGCTGCACATTATTCTTGAACCAGCATTGATTACTATGATGTCTTTTTTTTTGGCAATGATCGCACTGGATTTGAATTGGACTTTTTTGAGATATATTTAAAGAGAAATGATTGGTTGAGAGGCAAATTTATAGTATTTTTAAGGGGATTTGATTGTTCAAGAGAAGAATTTTATTTTAAGGGGATTTCAAGAAATTTATTCGTTTGAATATTGATATAAATCGGTATTTTTGTCATTTATTGTCATATAAAGAGAAATGATTGGTTGAGAGTAAATTTTACTATATTTTAAAAAGAAATGATTAGTCGAGAGATGAACTTTATTTTAAGGGGATTTCTAGAAATTTATTCGGTTCAATAACGAAATAAGTCGGTGATTTTTATCAAAAGTAATGAATACAGTTGAGATTATTGTCATTTAAAGAGAAATTATTGGTTGAGAGTAAGGGTTATCAAAATATATCAGTAAGAGTTTGGTTAATTTTAATGATATTATTGGAATCTGAATAAAATATACTATACGTGTTTGGTTCTAAATAAATGTTTGATTCATGTAATTATTTTTATTCAAGTATTTATTTGATTTTATTATTTGTAATTTAATTAAAAATGACTAGTATTCAAAAAATGTATGTTACCCATTACTTATGTTGTTATTGACAATTTTCTGAATAATTTAAATATATATGATTATTTCTACGAATGAAGAGAAATTGTACAATTAGTTTTCATTCAACAAGTATCTAGAACAATTACCTAACAAACAAATTTTTTATTCAATGTACTAACAAATTTTATTAAAGATCTATCAAAACTTGTCAAATATTATAAAACTTTAGTAATTTTAATAAGTATTACTCAATAACTACTATTTTCTTACCAATTTGCTGAAGGTCTTATTTTAAAATTTCTTCAAACTACTAACATTATTTACAAATTAAGCAGTTTTATTTAAAATTTAACAACTTAAAATATTTCTGACAACTTTAATCAAATTCTAATCACATGATAATCATAATTTAAGGATAAGTCTTATTTTTACAAAAACAAATATTTTACAACAATTAAACATACATATTTGGATTTTTAGTATATTTTATCCTTATCTATCAGTACCTGTTCCGTGTAATATTTTAAGATTTGTTCGAAATTCAACTTATTTAGTGGGTGGTCGATAATCATTTAATTTCTAGTAATGTGGTAGATATTTTTTTTCGATCAGTTTTATTCAAACCTTTAGCGTCTTTGAGTTAATAATTTTAAGACTTGAATCATTTTCAATAAATATATGAAAATTTATTCCATGTACAATGAAAGTAATATATGTTTTGAGAAATTAGATTAACCACTACTTGTAGTTACTAATTAATTTATCATTCAGTAAACAATTAGAGTTGGTGGTGAAAAGCAACCAAACAATTTGGAGACATCAATGATCGATTAAAGAGTGGAGAAGTTAATAAAATTTGTAATTGAAATTGTATTTCTTTTGATTGTTCAAATTTTTATGTGTTTTTATTTAAAGATTTCTTGGTCAGTAAACAATTTTTGATATTGATTTGTTCAGTAACTAGTTATTGATAACATATTGTGAGTATGTGTATAGTGAATAACCAAGTATTTTAAGAGGAAATGATTGAGAGAAAATTTTATTTTTAAATGGGTTAAGTTGGTTGAATATCGGTGTTCAAAGAGTAAATATTATTTAAATATGGCATTTTAATGAATAAGTAAATTATTCAATGCCTAGTATGTATATAGAGAATTGTACAGTATTCAGTTAATTGTTTATAGTACCTAGTTGTTGTTGCTCAGTTATTAATCAATGAATTATTCACTGTGTATCAGTATTCAGAAGTTGATACCAAGTAAATATAACAATGAATTTGGTTTCAATGAATTTGATTAATTATCGCTTGATAACAACAAAGTAACTAAGCAATCAAAAAATTTACCAATTTGGAGACATCTATGATCGATAAAAAAGTGAAGAAGTTAATAAAATTTCAACTTGGATTTCTTTTGTACAACCTTTTATGTGTTTTATTTCAAAATTAGTTGTTCAGTAACCTATCATTAATATTTATTGGTTCAGTAACTAGTTATTGGAAACATTTTGGGTTTATAGTCAATAAACATGTATTTTAGGGGAGATTATCGAGGAGGAACAAGTTTATTCATATTTTTAAGGGGTTGAGTCGGTTGAATATTGTTATTTAAAGGGTAATTACTATCTAAATGAACATTTTTATGAAAAATAACATTTCCTAGAAGAATAATTGTTCAAAATTGGATACATTTTTAAAAATAGTTGAAAACTGTTTGACTTTTACAAAATAATTTCAATGATTTCAATAAAATACAATAATCAAATACAAAATTTTATTCAGAAAAGATAATTTTTCTTGCTAACTACTCAGTAACTAAACAACCAAGTAATTTACAGATTAAGAGGCATTAATGTTGTGAAAGAGAGTGAAGAAAATTTTATTAATAAATTTGTATTTTTACTTGTACTTCTTGTTATTGATTTACTTTTATTTAAAGTTTTGTTGGTAAGTAACCAAATATTTATTTGTTCAGTAACTAGTTATCGGTTACCTAATGTGTTCAAGTAGTCGGAATGAAGTTCCCAACTGGAAAACCTCAACATGTAGAGGATAGAAGTGGAAAATATCCAATCTTATTCTTCAAGAGAGGAAAATGCAGAATAATGGGTTGCAAGAAACCATTACAGGAAGAGGATCTCAAATATTAGATTCAAGATTTACAAATACAATCATTATCTTTGAATATTGACATGGGTTTTCAAATCAACATTTACGAACCGGAACTGTTTCCAGCATTAAGACTTGTCAAGTATAATCGACTTTGTGCTCCTGAATATTTGGCTACACGGATCTATCAAATGACAGGAATCAACATCGAAGAAATTGTACGGATGCACTACGAATCAGTTCAAGGATCTGGTTTGAAATGTTTAGATGACTGTATTGTTTGTGCAGATCCCTCAATGTTGACTTCTCCATTTAGATGCAAATGCTGCAGAGACTACAAGAAGAAAGAAGTTGTACATATTTTGTTGGCTGATCTAAGAAGAGCTTATTATAAGCAGATTTGTGATGATGTAAATTAAATAAACTTTGATCTTTTTACGTGTTTATTTTATGTGATTATGTGTTTAGTTTTTTATAAAGATTTTATTTGGTGGAATTATTAAAATTAATATTATTATTATTATTATTATTATTATTATTATTATTATTATTATTATTATTATTATTATGATAACGCTAAATGTATAAAAATTTTATTGATAAAATTATACTGAAAACATGCTAAATTCTTGTATAAAAAATTTCATCATAGAATTTTATTAAAAATTTTATTACTTTAAAAAAAAATATTTTTAAATTTCAAAAGTCATACTAAAATTTTCATAAAAAAAATTATACTAATAATTTTTATTAGAAATTATATCTTAAAATATTATATTTTAAAATTCAAAAATTACACTGAAAAATTTTAATTAGAAATTATATCTTAAAAAATTATATTTTAAAATTCAAAAATTTGAAAATAAATTCAAAAATAAATTTTAGTAAAAATACACATAAAAAGTTTTAGTAAAAATACACTCAAAAATTACACTGAAAAAATACACACAAAAAATTGAATCATTGTGTAATCAAGACACACAATAAATAATGACTAATTAAACCCCTCTATATATTTTGAAAAAGTTTGTGGGCGCAGTGTGCTACTTACTACCTACTGGTACGGGATAGAAGTTTGAGCCTGGCATACAGGACATATATAATAATTATTCACTTGATAATATATATTCATTGTATTGTGGTAGTTGTCATCATGGCTTGTAGATTGACAATACTTCGGATAAAGATTAACTGAAACATAAAAAGTTAAATAATTCTGATTGTAATAACTAAAAGCTCACATTTAACATTTACAGTGCGGATGTTTTCAAGTTCGTCATAATTTGTTTCATAAAATATTCTATAATCTATGTTTTCAATGTCAATATTTAAATCATCTAAATTAAAAATAATTAATAATTTAAATAAAAGTAAAAGATTACTATTTTATATTCATTTCTTTCATTACTCGATGTTGAATATTGAATATTAACATTTAATTATTTAAACATCATTAAAAATTATCAAAAGATTACTTGTATCATATTTATCAGTTTTCAAAACGTCTTGAAGGGTGTTCCTCTTTGTCAATACTAAAAAAAGTTAATAGTTAGTTCTATTATGAATACACTTACTTTTGGCGACTATACTACTTTTCAATTCTCCGAATTGTCTGAGGTGATCCCAGTGATGTAGTAAAAACATTGACCATCTACCAGATGTTATGGTGAAACATTCTGGACACACATAACCTGGGAAATCAATATCATTTATCTTGAAATATGATGATGTAACAAGTTCACAGTAGTGAACATATTCGTGACTGATAGTTACGCAAAATTTATATGTATTGTAATAATTCACAAAAAAATAAAATATTAAATTAAATATACATTAAAAAGTAAACTTATTTATGATAATATTTTAATATTAATTTATATAATAATTGATTGTTTATACCGGGCCTGGGCAGCCCGCGGATCATTGGGAAATAATTTGGGGCTTACAAAATAATTTATAAATATTTGTAAAATATACCAAATATAAAAAAAGTCTTTATATTTAGAGCTATGTTGTTAGTATGAATAAATCATTCTATGTATTCATTTTTGTTTCTGCCTAAAATTATGCAAAATCAAAACAGCATTTGTTTTTTGATAACCGCAGCGTGTATTGATTTTTTTAATTTAAAAAATCAATACATTATGAAATAATGTTTTGAACATTATTTCACGTGTGAATTTTGACATTTAGTTTTTGATAATAAGACGTTTAACACAGACGACAATAAGGTATTGTTTTTTATTTTAAATTTTGTACTTTTATTGAAATATGAAATTTTTAGCCATAAAAATGACTTCCAAAAGAAAATTAATAAATGAAAATAGACAATATAATAAAAATTGGGAAAATGATAATATGCACAATGATAATATCATATGTTTAATTTGTAAAAATTCAAGCAAAACAATAAAGGGGTTTAACGTTAAAGGGCATTATCTCATGCAGCATTCGGAATATGAAAATTTTACTGGTGAAATAAGAAAATTAAAAATATTGTATTTAATAAAAGAACTAACTTCCCAGCAAAACGTTCTCAAATTATCAACTTAAGTTATCCATAATATTGTTAAAGCAAGCTTTTTAGTTTCTAATTTAATAGCAAAAAATGAAACATTATTCTCATGGTGAATTTGTTAAAGAATGTATGACTTCTGTTATAAAAACTGTATATCCCAAGAAGGCAAGATTAATTGAAAATTTGAGTTTATCTCGTCAGACAATTACTCGCCGTATTTCTGATATTGCCACAAAAAACATGGAAAATTTAAAAGATAAAATTAGTTATTTTTATTTTTACATAGTTTGCGTTGATGAAAGTACTTACTCCTCCGATAATGCTCAGTTGCAATATTTATATGAGGAATAGATAAGAATTTTTGCATTTGTAAAGATCTCTTGGACTTAAAAACCCTCAAGGATACAACCAAAGGAATAGATATATTCAATGAGTTTTGGGAGAGTTTCACTGAAAATAATTTAGTTCTAACTGCTTTATCTGAGATTGCTACAGATGGTGCTCCTAACATGATAGGAATGAATAATGGTTTTATGGTCCTGATGCAAACGAAACTGTCCGAAGCTCTAATAGATATTGGATAGGCTTGCATATTTCATTGCATTATACATCAAGAAAGCTTGTGTAGCCAAACATTAAAAATGGATCATGTAATGAATGTTATTCGTAGTCATGGACTATTCCATCGTCAATTTCAAGAATATTTGGAAGAAATAAATTCACAGTACGGAGACGTTATTTATTTTTCTAATGTTCATTGGCTAAGTAGAGGCAGATTTTTAACAAGATTTTTATATCTGAAATTTTATATCTGAATCTTGAATTGAGTTTATTTATTTTTTTTTAAAATATACCTTTTTTTGTATGTTGTTTATTCGAGTTAATGTTGTTTTATTTTTTTTGGCGGAATTGTAAATTTAAAATTGGGTTTGAAATGTGGTCAAGGTTGGAGGATTTGTAGTTTGAATTATTTTTAATAAATTAAATTGCTAACAATAAAACGAATTTGTCTTATAAGGAAAACATATTTTAAAAATGTTTCGGAATCAGAAGATTTTTCAGCGGAAATTATAAAAATTGATATGTATAAAGAAAATGTTTTAAAAAATCCTCTTGTTTATGATTCTCATTGGAAGTAAATTAATGCACTAAAACATTCAGAAAAGATGATTGAAGCAAGAGAATCTAGTGAAACTATGCATATTTATTATCCATTGTCCTCTGAAATGATGAAAAGTCTATTCATTCGTGTAATTGAAGATTATAGAAGTGTCAATGTATGGTTTGAATATTGCCAATTTATGTTAGGATATTTAACTGATAAAGAAGAAATTAGACAATGTTTTGAAATTGCTATTTCTCAAGTTGGGACTCATTTAATCAAAGGATACTTAATATGGGGGACCTATCTTATTTATGAAAAGTCACTTTTTGTAGATGATGGAACGAATATATAAATTATATTTAAGACAATTATCTCTCTCTTTACAAAGTAAGGATGAAACATTAAAAGAATTTCTTGAGTGGAATCAAAATAGAATAAGGAATGGAAAAATCAAATCCAACAGAAGAAATTAGGGTTTTTATATGAGTTACAAAAATAAATCTGTTGAATAATTATCTGACGATAATTGGTTGCTAGATTTATGTTTTCTTGTAGACGTGACTGGTCATCTCAATAAATTAAATTTAAAACTTCAGGGTGAAAACAAGCTAGTTACTGAAAGTTGTGGTGAAATACTCAAATTATACTCAAATTACAATTGTGGAAAAATCAATTATGGAATGGCGATGCAACTCATTTTTTTGAATTAAATAATATTAGTTTATCGGTACAAAAGGATTTAGTTAAATATGCTGATTGTTTGAAGAAATTGGAAAAAGCTTTCGCATCAAGATACAATGAAATTGCTTCATATGATAAACATTTTGAAATATTTCAATCACCATTCAATGTTAATTCCAGCACAGCACCATCTGCTTTGCAAATGGAATTAATCGATCTCCAATGCCATCCCGAATTAAAAACAATCTTTCTTGAAACAGATGATAAAGTACAGTTTTATGCAAAATTTATTCAAAATTCCAAATATCTAAATATAAAAAAATTACCTTTTCAATAAATTAATTTTAGTAAATTACAAGATGAAAAAATATAATTATTGTCTATAAATTTTTGTAAATAATCTATAAATTATAAGAACTTTTTTAGTTTTTCACCTCGGATTTCTTTATAAGTTGCATAATATTTTCTACAAAATTTGACTGAATCAGATTTATTTAAGGTACTCTCGAATTTTCGGCACAGCCATTTTTAAGTGATAACTTGAAAAGAAATCATTTGAAAAAGGCTGTGCCGAAAATTCGTGAATGCCTTAAATAAATCTGATTCATAGTCAAATTTTGTAGAAAATATTAAATCTATAAGTTATATATATTTAATCGTATATTTAATTAATTATTAAATTAATAATTGGTATCATCACTAAAAATGAATTGATAAAATAAATTGAAATTTTCTTTGAAAATAATAATAATTAAAAATTTGTTACAAAAAAGCAAAAAGTAAAATAAAAAATTATTATATTGAAATTTAATTACTGTATTATTTTAAAAAAAGAATTAATCATTTAAGCATATCAAATAATTATATATTAATATTTCAATTTATAATGAAATTAATTTTGATTAATTACTTTATTTCAAAATAATATTATTATTCACAGAAAAAAAATCAAAAGTACAAGTACTAATATAAATATATTACTTACGTAATTGCTTATGAAATTTTATAATTTGAGAAATCAGTTCATTGACAATAAAAAAAAGATGAATTTAAGTGATTAAAATAAATAAATCACTTATATTGAATCAATAAATGATCCAATGAATGTCGTTGATCAAATTGACGCAAAATTAAAACAAGAAAATTTTAATTATGTTTTTAATGAATTTGAAACTGAAATAAACAAGAAAAAGAATTTCATGATAAATTTTTCACATACAATAAATCTTACACATCAAATTCCATCAGCATATAGACTTTATGTATAAAGTAATTATTCCGAAATAAGTGAATCTCGAGAATATTCATTTCAAGGTGAAAATGTTTTAAAAAGTTTTAGAAAAACAATTAATAATCTTAAACATGAATTCCATCAAATTTTAAAAGATACTGAACTTGAATTAGACATGTCGGAAAGAACAAGAATTAGAATTTCAACAAACTGATAAATGTTGGATGTGCAATGAAAAAGTCAAAGATGAAAGTGACGAAAGTTCAAATGATTCATCGATCGACCAGAGGTCTGAAAGTTCAAATGATTCAAGTTCAAGTGACGAAAGTTCAACCAATACAGTTTCAGATTTAACCAAGATTCGAGATCATGATCATTTCGTCGAGTTTAATAATTATCGTGGTGCCGCTCATAAATCTTGCAATCTTAATTGTAAAAAACCATTAAAAATTCCAATTGTATTTCATAATCTTAGTGGTTATGATATCCACATGTTTATAAAATCATTAGCTGAAAAAGCAAAAAACAAATTTGAAATAATTGGAAAAACAAATGAAAATTATAAGTTTAAATTATGGATGTTTTAGATTTATAGATTCACTAAGATTTTTTGGAATGAATCAAGATCAAGTTGGAAAATCTTTAGCACCAGATGACTTTAAAATAACAAATAAATTTTTAAATGACAGTAAAACTCCATCTGAACATTATTTTACATGTAGACAAAAAGAAATTTATCCATATGATTATGTTGATTCATTTGAAAAATATAAAGAAATTGAACTTCCTTCCATTGAAAAATTTCATTCAATTTTAAATCAATCAAACGAAACCGATGAAGAATATAATCGATCACAAACAATGTTCAAAATATTTAATTGTAAAAATTTGGGAGATTATACAGATTTATTTCTCAAATTAGATGTAAACATTTTAGCAGATTGTTTTAAAAAATTCCGAGAAATATCAATTTTGGAACCTTCTAGTTTTGTTTTTCTTCCTTCAATGGCTTGGAATATTTTATTACATTAAATCAAAGAAAAATTAGAATTACTAACAGACATTGACATATTTCTATTAATAAAGAAAAACATCCAAGGTGGTATTTCCTCAAACATGCGATCTAGAAAAATATCAACTAATAATATTCAAAAATTTTTCAATTCTCGAGATCCTGATTGTAATGAGTCATTTTTACAAATTTCAAATAATGAATTATCAAATGTTCTTGAAAAGTTAAACAATCTAACTGAAATAAAATATTTTGATGCAACAGCTTTGTATTCTGGAATCATGACTCAACAATTACCATTTGAAAATTTTAAGTGGGAGACCCCAACAAGTGAATTACTAAAGAAAATATTTCTTATAAAGATGAAAGACAGAATAATATAATAAATGAAGCAATATTTATTCGAGCAAAACAATATTCTTTATTCACTCAAAAACCATGTGGTGATAATATAAAAAATAAAGGAATTCAAAAATGCATGACTAAATTAATGACACACAAAATGTATAAAGATTGTGTAGAAAAAGACAAGACAAGATTTGAAATTGTTCATGCTATTAGAAGTATAAAACATGACATTTATTTAGTTGAATAAAATAAAATATCTCTAAATAATTATGATGACAAGATGATGGAATTACAACATTTCCATGTGGAAATCATTTAATAGAAATAATATCTCGAATTGATGAAAAGAGGAATGAATATACAGATTTAGGTTTAGAAAATTTAATAATTTAAATTTAGAAAATATAAAAATTCAACGTGGAAAATGTCGGGAGTTTGTTTCATTTGGATTTATAAAAAAACATACATCATGAATAAAATAAATTTTTAAAAATTTATTTTTTATCTTGTTATATTATTAAAGAATAAGAAACCTTAAAGAATTAAAATAAAATGAAGATCAAGAATATCAAGAATATCAAGATTACAAATTATTGAATTACGAATTCCAAAATTAAAAATTCTTGATCTTCATTTTATATTCTTGTTTTAATTTTTTAGTCATTTCTTTTTTAATTTCGATTTCTATTTTTTTGGAATATTTTATCTTGTTAATATTTTCATTTATTTCATCTATTATTTTATTACTTTCCTCTATTTCGGTAGGTGATAAGATTCCATCTTCCAAAGCTTTAACTTGATATAAACATAACTTACTTATTCCATGATTTAATTCTTCGCATACTTCACGATAAATCTTTTTCTTTTTTGAAGTTAAACCGATTGAAATTCCTTCTCTTAAAAAAAGTAATAAAGCCTTTGATCCTTTAAATATTGAAGACATTATAATTGAAACAAAAAGAGCTACACCGATTAAACTTATACCAGTAAATATGCTGGTTGAAATTGTAAGAATTCAAGTTATTGAAAGACAAGCAATATTAATTCCTGTATCAGCTTTAGTCCAACGAAATTTTATTTTTTTATAATGTATTAACCTTTCATCTAGCTTTTTATTTTCCTATAAAAATTCATTTATTTTATTAATCGAAGGATTATTTGTAGAATCTTTCTTCAAATGAGCTTTTATTTTTTCAATTGGAAGATTTTCTATATAATTAAAAACATTTTATTCATTCAAAGATGGATAAATCTTTCTTTCTTGAAAAGTTGGATAAATTATTTCTTCATTAATCTCGCTTTGTTCCGAGGGCAATCAAGTGCGTTCCATTTTTAATTGTCTATTTTTACGGATTCTATATTTTTATATATAAAATCTTCTAAATCTTTAAATTTCTTATCAGAAAGTATTGGATTTGATCCTGTGGTTGAAAATAAATCATCTAATATTATATTATTCATACTTGCTAATTTACTATATATAAATTCTATTTTTTAAATTCACTATAACCTTGATTTAGTAAAAGATCTAGAATTATTCCACTCCGGTCAATAGTTAATTTAAACATTGGTTCAGAGACTGAAAATGAATTGTTTCTAAGATGTAAAGTTTTTCGTTTGTTTCCAATTATAGCTCTAATAAATGTTCCTTTTGAATCCATTATTCTAATTTTATTAATTTCAATATTTTGACCATTATAAACAAACATTACAAAGAAATCATCGTGGTGGCGGAATAAATTAAAAGTATGATCCTTATCATCAAACAGTGTAGTTGGATTATTTTTTATTATAAAAGAAATCATGGATGATTGTTCTTCAATAGCATAATAATCAAACGCTTTGTTATTATATTTTATATCCTTGAGGTTTGATGTTTGTATATTTTTAGCAACATCTTTTTTGAATGTTTTGAAATCATTCAAGAGTTGTGAAGATTCAATTTTATAATGACTTATTTCATTCTTGAGATTATCAATTACCTTTATTCGGTCATCAATCGCACTCGAAGTTTTTTTAGTTGAAGAGATTTCATCATCAGTTAGGTTTTGCTTGCTTTTCATATTGGATGATTGGTTATTCATTTCAAAATGTATTCTACTAATACTAGTAGTTAATTCTTTAATTTGTTTATTATATCCTGTTTCTAAAAGTATAATACATCTTTGAATTTCTTCATCTAAACGTTTACCAATTTCATTAATTCGAACAATTTGTTTTGTATTCGATTCTCGATTCAATTTCTTTACAAATTTTTTATTAACTGCATCTAAATCATTTTGAGGATATGAAAGATTTAAAATTAGATTATTATTCATGTTTAATTCTCCTTTCATCCTATCACCATTTTCATTTACAAATTTACTTTCAACTTGTTCTAAAATCGCCTTAGTATTTAATACTAGTGTTCAACTACCAATATTTTCAGGAATTATAATATTCATTCTTAAATTTTATTTTATTATAAAAGACCTAGAATAATTTCTTTGAAAGACAGTCGCTTGCGCTCTAAATTTAATAAAATAAAAATACATAATTTTCCACATAATTTTGTATTCTCTTTTTGAACTTGCCAAGTATTATAAATATAACCATCAGTTAGATATAATTTCATTTCTTGTATTGGAATAATTCCATATGAATCAAAATAAATTTTATATTTTCTAGAACAAAGAACCCAATGAGATTCATGTTCTTTTGTGGTTTGAAGATTAAAAATAATATTATCAGAATTTAAATAATTTTTAATTTCATCTATCATAATTTTTTTACATTTAAGATTTAAATCTTTTAAAATATCACGTAGATAAAAATTAGTTGTAGTATCTCGACCATATTTATCTAGAAATTTATTCAATTCACCGAAGGTAGTCGCTTGCGCTTCAACACATGTCATTTTTAAAGAATTAAAGAATTAAAAGAATTAAAAAGAATTAAAGAATTAAAATGTTATTTGAAAAGATGGTTTTTTATTCAATACATACTTGTTCATTTCCTTCATTTTTTCATTTTCTTCATTTTCTTCATTTGCTTCAATAGATTCATTTAATCCGAGGTCTTTAAGATTAATCTTTATTTTAATATTGATTTTAATTTTAGAATTATCCATTTTTATATTAAAAAATTTAGAATTATACCTGTCGTAAATCGCTTGCAGACGAAGTCGGCCAGAGGCCTCCGCTCAAACCTGACGGAGATGTAAACAAAAAGAAATATTTTCATATTAAAATTTATTAAATTATCATTTTGATCTACAATTTTAAAATTTATACTTGAAATAGTTTTTCTTATCAATGGTAGATATCTTGGAGTTGATATTTGTTGTACAATTCTATATCCACGAGAAACAGTTTCATATGGAAAACTATAAATACAATTTTTTCTTTTTCCATTGTGATATGTTCCTTCAACCAAATCACATAATAATCTTATTGAGGTTGTGTTTGAAATACCTACAATCTTTTCAGCAATAAATAATTCATCAGTTGTATTATTTTCATAAATTTTATTTGTAAATCCTAAAAATTCATTAAATTTTTATCTAGAAATGAAATACTATATCCTTTTTTATCCAACATTTCTACTCGAGCTGTTGAAATATTTAATGAAAAAGTAACAATATTTTCTTCACCATATCTCTTTTTAATCAATTCAATTATTAATTTAAATAAAACATCTAATTCATATGATCTAGGTGAATTGTTATCAAACCATATCCATTATCAACACCCATAGTATTTGGTTTTCTAATACCAAATTCATTATTATCTTTTAATAAAATTTTTAATATTTCAAATGTTGTAAACCATGATAATCCAATTTCATAATTATAATCTTGATTTAATTCTAAAGGAATTGGAAAATTAGCAGAAAATTCCGATTCTTTAGAATCAAAACTTAAATCTGTTGAATATTTTGTAGATAAAAGATTAATCATTTTTTCTAAACTTTTCTCCATTTAGGAATAAAAAGTTTTAGGTTGAAGAACCGAAAAAAAAAATTAATTTGGTGGAACATTTACAAAATCTGAACCTTCTTTTTCATCAACACTTGATTTTTGAAAAGCTTTTTATATAAATTTCTTCATACTCAGGAGTTCCAGGAATCAAAAATATTGTTTTTGGTTTTTATAATTCTAACAATTCTTCAGGAGTATACACTAAATCAGCATAATTTGATATCCCTTGAACTTTTTAATTTGATATCCCTTGAACCTTTTCATTTGATATTACTTTAACTTTTTCGTTTGATACCGGTTTGTTTTCATCCAGAAACGGCTGAGTAGAGATTTCCAGAAATTTAAAATGTGATTTCAATTTATCCATAACTATTTTAAACATGATGATTTATATTATTTTATATTTATTTTTTATGATATATTTATCATCTTTCCACTGCCTGTTTCAATATTTATTTCTTTTTCAACCAAAATACAACAAAACCATTTCCCATTAAAACCTTCATCTTTTGTCATTTGTATTGTTACATTTACTCCATTAATTGCTAGTTTATCATCCTGTTCACTAACATCAACACAAAATATGGAATATAAATTTCTAAAATCCAACAAGCTTAATTGTGGTTCAACTAAAAATTTGTTACACATTGAAGCATAACTTTCATATAGTGCCCACTCATAAGTTTTTGCTTTGTCGAATATCATTGGTTTTATAGGATAATAACTTGAATTTAATTGCACGCTTAAAGATTTTATTTGTTTATCATCACAAATTGATTGAATAAATTTTGAATTATTTGTTGTATAATTAATTGTTTTATCTTTTATTTCAATCAAATGCTTTTGCCATAAATCATTAATACCATGTGTTTTATATGCTCTAGTTGGAAACTGTTTCATCATTGGTTTGTTTAGACTGTATGCAGTTAATCTGATAACCACTTTTGTGTTTCCTTTTTCAAATTTGGAACTCGTTTCTTAAATTTTCTAATCCACCGAAACCTGAGGGATCTTTTGGGTTTGTCCATATCTTATCTATTGCAACAAGAAGATTTAAAATTTAATACAAGATTATATATTGATTGTTCCATTATTCATTAAGATTGTTTAAGCTATTTTTTATGCAGAGCTACCAATTACTCCACCTAATAAAGATCATGCAATTGGTAACAATGCACCTATAAAACTTCCACGTTGTTTAAATATAATTTTTCGCAATAATCATTTATTTTTTGTATTGACTAAGGATAAAAGTGATTTTTTGTGGTTTTTTAATACAGGTTTTTTGCTTTACTAATATCAACATTGCCACGCACAACGTTAACAATGATTTCAAGCAAGTTATCAACAACAAACAAAGGGAAATATTGTAAAATACTTCATATTTCCAAGACTGGTGCTTTAATTAAGGCATTAAAATATGATATACTACGTTTTAATTTCATTTTTTTAAATATGTTATCATTACATTTGTTTATAATTTAATCTATTTTTTCGGTGTTGTGGGTTTTTTAAAAAATTATTTTCTGTGTTGTAATTGGTTTTTTCTTAATTATTTTCTTTAAAGATTTTCTAGATTTCTTTACATGTTTCATTATTTCAGGTTTAATTAAAACTTTCTTGAATCCCATTTTTAGTTAAATATGTCAATATTCATGGATATTTTGGTTGCATCTTGAAACGATTTCATTAAAAAGTTGCAATTGTTAGGATATGCTTGTATTGTAAGAAAATCAATAACAGTTAAAGTTTTTGAAAACAACTAGATATTGAATATTTAAATTACATGTTCTATGACTGCCACCTTGATGAAATAGATTTTCGGTTATTAAAATAACTGTTATATCTTGAAGTCTACTGATTTTTTTTTCTTTGTTTGCTTCCTGGTACAAGTAATCAATAATATTTACATCGCCATGTTGTAATATAGATGACCATATTTTATTAAACACCTTTATTATTATCATTTTTAACTTACAAAATTGTTCATGAGTTAAACCTTGTTCTTCATCTGCACCCCTATTCTAATATATATTGAATTATTATATTGAATTTTGATTTAAACATTGTTGATTGTAATAATTTACAAACAAATAATGTTTTACCACTTCCATTTGGACCTACAACTTGATATACTGTATCATTTCTTAATTCCATTTTTAAAATATCAATTAAATAAATATTGTCTATATCAACCAAATAGATTAGAGAAGTTAACACAAATCCTTATTGGAAAGATGTACAATCTATATTCAAATTTACTAAAAGATTATATATTGGGCACCAGAGATTGTTCCATTCAGAATATGAATGGCCACTGCAACAGATCTAAATGTAGTGCTTTTAAATGATTTACAAACCTTGGATCAAGAGCATGCCCCTGCTGATAACTATGTATGCCCTTATCGTTGTGAAGGATGTACTAACAAAGAGAAAAATCATAACATTTGGTTGTTACAAAAAGAACTGAGAAAATCTCAATTTTCATCAATTGCAGATGTCTAATAAACCTTGTATTGATAACATTTGTTGGTAATATTTTAATAAATTATAGTTTTATTTGTTGATAATATTTTAATTCGATGATAATATTTGTTGGTAATAATAATGATAATATTTTAATAAATTGCAATACAAGTTATGTGCAATACAAATTCAGGAATAATAAAGGTCAAAGGTCACACACAGAGATTTTAACACACACGGACGTGTTAGAATTGTATTGGTTGCACACCTGATTTTACAGGTATTAAAGATAGATGAAATGTAATTTCATTCGTTATTTAAAAATGAATAACAAGATGAATTTTAATAAGTAAACCGGCGCAAATGTATTATAACTATAAGATATATTTGTTGGTGAATGAAATTTCATATGAATTCTCAAAGTTAGTGAAATTGATCAAGTCACAATATCCAAGTTTCAATGCACAATTATCATAAGAAGATGTTGCAGTAAATAAAATGTTAATTAAAATAAACAAAAATCTAAGTTACGATGAAAATATATTCATCAGCCATCGAATTTCCAGTTTTCATGATGCCTTTGAAGAAATTGAATATAAAAATGGGGAAAGTTGGTTTGTCAATATGGTAATGCAGGGCTATAAAATAGATCTAAAATTTATAACTGAAGAATATTAAAATGTTGACTCTTAAATTATCAAAAGTAAATAGCCTAAACAATTTAATGATAAATTTAAGTTAATTTACAGAATTATTAAAATATTAAAGATTATAAATAAATTTTATTAATTTTAAATAAATATTTTAAACAATTGCATGCATATTTATTTTAAGAAAAATTATAAAATTGAAAAACCTATTTTATTTTAATATCATCGAAACTACTTCCATTAAATGCAAGATCTAAATATCTTCTCGTGTATCGAAAAAAGATACCAAAGGACTGATTTTCATCATTATTCATAAAATAAATAACTTGATTCACAATTCAAAAACATGTTCCTTGTTTTGAGCTAGAGGTCGAATTTTATGATACCTATTTTTTAGAGCCGAAAATTTATCCTCTATTTGATTCAATTTGTTGGGCACCTGATGGGTAAAAGATATAAGATTCCCGCAGTCACTTTCAAGGGATTCCAACCAGATGCGCGCACAAGAGATATAACCATTAGATAACCGTCAAAAAGGACGTTGGAAATGTATTCCAATGGGCGGTTTCTAGTAAAAGGTGAGCCATACTACCATGACTGCTAATACCCTAGTAAAGCTTTGGGTTCACGAGCTACCATCACTTAATTTCGAGTCCCCTTATTGTTAGTTCAATTGAAATAATATCGATTATTTAATGAATTTATCTTATTTCACGAGTATTGCTTATTAAATTATTTGAATTAATTCCAAAACAATTTCTAAAATAACGATACAAATCATTTATTAAATAGATAAAATTGAGTTAACGGATCAATTTTGATCTTGGATGTGTGACGTGGATTTCTTCATTCTTCCCATTAGCCTGGCTATCTTTAATCTTCGGCGTCTCTCTCGGCTTTGCTGGGACGATTTTTATTAGATTTGGGTTTGCCGATATTGCGGTCTACGTTGATGGATTGACTTCAGCATGAAGGAATAAATTTTCGATCAATGCAAGTTGAAGTAGAGGTGGACGGGTGGTGGCCAATCTCGTTTCGAATGGTCTCTTTCAATTTTAGTAGTCAGTTCTTCGTCTTTGTTTTTTCTAATTCCATGGCCATTTTGGAATATTGCAATTTTAGCAGGTCATTATGTTGGGTTAATTTCTTTGCTTGTTCCTGCCGTGTCCAAGTTTCTTCCATCCTGCGGCATTGACGGATCATTGCCTCGACTCGTTTACTTTGTTCCAGAGCCTTATCGTGATAATAGGCCATATCTCGTCGGAATTTCTCGATATCCAGTGTCTTAGCTTGATTTTTGTTCACTGAAATTTTATATGTGTATTTAAATTAAATTAAGAATCGGTTTGGAACATTGATGATTATGATTTATAATATCATTATAAAAATATGCTCGTGATATAGTGATAGTTTTATTTATTTTATGGGTTTTCTGAATTTTGTGGTCAAATGACATATATAAGAGGTACTAATAATGTGGTTTTAACCAAAAGTGTTGTCAAAAACATTAAATTCGCGACCCCCTTCCTTTAAGATCCCAAATTCAAGGTTTTGAATTTTATTTATTTAATTAAGAAATTCCTGCTAAAAATAGAAACGAACTTTCTTACTTTTACACCACTACTCAGGGTGAGCTAATTAATTTTTCCTATTTCCTTTATAATTTATTCTATTTTGTTTTTCTTGTAAGAAATTTTTCAGAATTTTCCGTAAATGGAACTTTTTTGCGTTTATCGGATTTATGGAATTTAATATCATTTGACACTGGTATGTTCGGGGAATTTGAGAAAATTATTTTTTTTATATGAATAAATATTTTGTTATATTATTTAACTTTTCTTTCTTCAATTTTAGTAAAATTCATAATATTAAATCAACTTTTAATGCTTATCAAAAGAAAAACACTTTTACACAAATTTTCTTCTGTTTTTTAATGATAAATTTTAAGATGTCATATGATTTATTACAAGTCAAATCAAAGGTATATATTTTCGTTTATATGAATTTTCATAAGCCTGAAGTTCGAGAATACTTGGAGTTAGGATTCATGAGGGTTTTCCTTTGGGATTTTTCATCTTGTAGATAAAAGAAAAATAATTAAATAAATATAATAGACAATTATGATTAAATAATTATTTTAATTATAATTAGTTTAAACTAACAAGAAATAACTAATAATAATAAAAAATTCAGATCTATAGTTTACGATTTACGCCATTTTTCTATTTGATTGAAGATTTCATTTTTTGGATAGTACTTTCGGCACATATACAATAATAGTTTTCTTGAGTCGACTTGTTCCGAAATTTGAACTATTCCAAATTATGGTCATCAAGAGCCTGACCCAGCTTCTAAAGATCTTTTAAAATTAATGATAAAATACATTAAAAAAATATTCGTATTCTTTTAGAAATGATAAAAATAGAGAAATCTTTTCCATAAAATTTTCCATTTAAGTATTTTCAGAATTGATATTTAATACCTGATTACTAATTCGGTTACTAGCTCCAGTTTTCTAGCTTGCATCATATGGTTAAAAATCATGGACAATAATCAATAATAATAATATCTATAATATAAATAGTAATCAAATTCGGTTTTTTATAAAATTAATCGGCCATTATGAACCGTGTGAGAATTTAATCATGAGGCATCCCGTATATAGTACCATGAAAACTGTAGGCAGGAACAGAATTTTGTTTAAATGGATTGGTAACAGCACGCAAACATAACACGCAGATTTAAAATCAGACCCATGAAACATCAAATAACCACTTTAAAATACGAGAAAGAAATAATTAAAATATAAAATCGAAAACATAAAAATAAATTAAAATAATAACACGATGCACCAAGATCCGCACGAAATAAACATAGAAATAACAGGAAAACACAGAAATTTGACCGAAAATTGACAATTTGTTTAAAAGAACATGAGTTAATGAAAAGTGGAAATAAAATTAAATAATTGGAAATCATTCAATTAAAAATGAAAGAAATGAATTGTCAAATTAAATCATGAAAATAATAAAATTAGAGTTAGATTACACAGATAGTTCCAAGGTCAAATTTTTTTTTACTGCATTAAATTTTACAAGCAAGGTTAGGGTCACAGAACAGGTATATATACCGATTCATTTTCACAGAATTTTAACCAATTTTGGACACTCAAAAACCTTAGTTTGAAATAACAATTATTTTTCAGTCGCGCAAAGCTTGTGTTAACCGAACAATTCGAGCTAATCTGGAACCAACTTAATTGAAACTTTTCCACACAACGTACGAGATCTTTAAGGTAAGCACTGCTTGATGATGAAATGCTATTTATTTGCCAAGCATGTTACTTGTGGAACTTACTTGGTTTCTCAACCAGAAACTCATTCGTTATAATCTAACGTCGGTGGAACATAGTTAGTAGGCATCTATTGACCTCAGACTGAATGTAATAGTACTGAGTAGTGATGATAAACAGCCTAGAGAGAAAGATGATAATATAAATCACGTATCGAAAATAAAAAACATTACTTGGCGACTTACAAGAAGAAGACCAGTAGATAATCCGATCATAGTGAATGAACGACATAGTTAACATAGAATTTTCATAAGTTGTGCGATCGGGTGATAATCAATCGGAATAAATGACAGAGAAAACATACACAACCTGACAGTGGCAACACAGACCACGTCAGCAATATCGAAGAAATAATTTCAAAATCATTAATTAGTAGATTATTGATTATTCCACGTCACCGCGAACAATAAATGTTGATTTAGTCAGTGGTGTGTTAGTTAGAAAAACTATATAAAGGACAAGTATGCGAGTTAGAAATTCATTTCACCATTATTAAATAACCAAGCATAGACCAACCCAACAAGTTCGCACGGACGTATCAAGAGAGGAAGATTACCATTATCGTCGACAACAGGAAAGTATTAACGAAAAGACAATGGAGAGTGGAACTGGACAGCAATCAGGTAAACCTTCATTATATTATCCAGCACTCGTTAAATTTAATCTTAATTTTTATGTGACCTCTGGCCTGAACGGAATGTATTCCAATAGCATCTGAAGGAGTTTAAGAAGAAAACCGGCTCAAGTCGGACAAGGAACAGACGCGAGAGGAGCTAGTAAACCCCAGGACATGACTAAATTTACTGTGATGAAGTTTATCCGGCAGATGTTAAATTGCCAAGGCTATTCTGAAGAAAAATATAAGTAAATTGCATAATTTCCAGGATTTTGACGCCAGACGTTTGAATAAGCCAAGAAACCGTCGATCTTGAAAAGTAATTGTGGTGCATAAAAATTAATCTTAATCGATGTCTTACTTGTTTCATTGATTGTCTATTGATATTTTAGTAATAATGAATTTGATTGCTTAATATAACTTCAGCTAAGTATGCCTGAGGTATCAACGTACCATCGAAGTTATTTTCCCGGAATAACTATAATTTTATTGCGATGAAGCGCCATATACGCAACGATTTTTTGATGGAGTGAAAAGAACATATTTATTGAGTGGCCACCGTCAGAGTGAGACGAGACCAGTATAATCCAATAATAACCTTAGCTAAGGAACGACATGTAGTATACCTGATGGAAAATAGGACATATAGTTAGATGATTTGAGTATGCACCAGGTTCAACAAGCGGATGACAGTAAAGATTTTAGATGAGATACCCAGTTCAAATAGGAGCCACAGGAGGGACCTGACCTCTGCAAATAATATTCACGCCGAGAACCGATTTAATGAGTTTCTTTTTGTCTTAGAAGATTCATGGATTGATGCCTCACGAATCACCGTACGCATCCCTGCACGGTCTGCCGCAAGATGCAGGCATGCAATGTGGGACGCAGGTTTTTCGATCTCACCTGCGTGGGAATTCAGAGGAGGCTGTTTGAATAACTACGATGATATGGACCTCCCTTATATCGCGATCAAAAGAGAGCCGGAGCCGCGCAGAGTATAAATTAGCCCGTCTCGAGGAACAGCAGAAACAGAACGATCGCCAGGTGGAGATGGCTAGATACCACTTGACCAGAGTGAACTCCGATATCGCTGCCGGCAGGATTCCGAGCACCGATGGATACGCTCGGTCGTATGGCGTATCCTACGAAATGGATGATCCAATCTTGGAAGAACTTGCCACACCGATGAACGTGGTAGTTCCGAGAAGGATACTCCCCAAGGAAATGCGGGACGAGGACTCCCATACCAGAGAGAGGCGGGATCATCCGTACGCTCGTGAGCGACCAAGACGGAGTCAGAACTCTCGTTAATCAAATCCGTTCCGACGTTGATGTATTAGGATGAATAAAAAGTGGATCTTGAATGTTTTCGTTTTTTTCTTATCAATTATTTGACTTGCTTTTTAAGATAGAAATAATTTTTATAGGTTAATAGAATAATTGATACAGTACGATAGAACAGATAGTTAATAAGCTTTTCCGCCAATAGGTGAATGATTAAGATCTATTGGAAAACAAACAAATATTATACAGACAAAGATGTATTATTTACCAATAATTTAATTAATTATAGATATGGATCCACTCAATACTCTCAGCAGAGAATTAGTGCGCTCACCTCGAGAAAATGCAGAATTACACCGACAATTGCTACAAATATCACGGGAAATCTAAAAGATCAAAGTAACGTGGGTAGAACATACAAAAATGAAGAAGCTGTACCAAAAATTAAACGCTGCTCATCGTGGATGAACAGAAGAAAGACAGCTCTGCCAGGCACAGAAGACACAAATCCTCAGTCTAGAAGTGGCGTGGTTGGCTTGTATTATTCACTTGTATTTGCGCCAGCTCAGTTGACATACAGAGAGGCCACTGATGCCACCAAACCAGTGGCGAAACCCTTGCTACGACGTCCAGGTAAGCCAGAATGAACATGGGGTCGATGGGATCGGGTCTGGACTTTTCTTAATGACTCTGGACCTGACAGATGGTGTGGGGTTCGTGATTGAGTTACTGATGCTCTTTATTCCTTAATGAATAGGTTAATGAATAGTTTATTATTTATGATTGTTTCTATGTATGCGTGATATAATGTAATAATTGTTATTACTTTGGGTTATTTATTTAAGGTTCTTTCATACGCCTATTCGTTGTCTCTTATTTTTCCAGCTTGATTTGAGTTTGGTTGATTCTTTCTCTGTATTTTAGCACGTCAAGGTTCTGAGGTTTTATGGCCATTGTCTTCCCTATGTATCTAGCTCACTGACGCCCCAAACTGTGGTGGTACTCAGTTGTAATTCTTACGGGCTTTGATTGTTTATTCCAATATTACATGTTTTGGTGGATATTCCTTTTAACTAGATAGTCCAATTGATTAACTCAGATTCCCTTAACGTGATTTTAAGGGGTTTTTAAATCTATACCTTGGGTTCCACTGTTACCAATACGTTGGCTTAACTTACCTGTGATATCATTAATTTATTCTTGATACACTAGGTTTCACCATTTCATTAGCGTCTTTACATTTTAGTCGGAGTTAAAAATTCAAATTCTATTCGTACCAGTGGGTACCGTCTTATGCGCATTTAGAATTTTGCTTTTAATTTAATTAACATAACCGTCATGATCGTTACATCGATTTCCGCAAGCTCTCTTCCCTTTAACCAAACGTTGACCATAAGATGTTTATATGTTCATATAAGATTTTAAGAGTGCCCACTGGACTACTCGGTGTGATGAGTTTGGCCTATGTCTCAAATTTTAGGTCGAATTTTCGGAAGTGGAGTGAAAAAGAGTCAGGTTCGAGACCGTCGTTACGCAAGGCGAGGTCTCTCACGGGCACGAGCTAGTGGCGGATGAACTGCACTTACACCGCTCGATGGTGTCGTCTGATTTTAATTACTTGCTGGAAAAATTTCGACATGAATTTTTTTCATGAATTCATATAATTGTACTCATAACATATTGGCATAGCATAGTTAGATCACTTCCATCACACGTGCATAATATTCATTCAGGCTTACTTTGAGAGTTTCCTCCAATAGTGCTTGATAATAATTCGAGACGATTGTGATACAATGCTGTTTTTTCTGATAAAAAACGTTAGAGTTTTTTACGAGAAAATGTGATCCCTCATAAGTGATTAAATATATGCGAAAATGAATTGGTATTTATACCTATTCTGTGACCCTAAACTTGCGTGTTAAATTTAATACGATAAAACAAAATTTGACCTTGAAATTATTTGTCTAATCTAACTCTAATTTTTATTATTTTCTTGATTTAATTAAACAATTCGTTTCTTAAATTTTTAATTGAATTATTTCTAACTAAAATTATTTTATTTTACTTCAACTTTTTCGTTAAATTTTTGTTTTTACGTAAATTGTCTATTTTTTGGTCAAATCTTATGTTATTTTGTGCCGATCTTGATGCATTTTGTTATTATTTTAATTTATTTTTATGTTTTTTTGATTTTATATTTTAATTATATTTTTCTCGCTTTTTAAGGTGTTTATTTGATGTTTTATGGGTCTGATTTTAAATCTGCATGTTATGTTTGCGTGCTATTTCCAATTCATTTAAACAAAAACTCAGTGCTGGCCCAACAATTCTTTCACAGTTTTTGATTCTTTTCAGAAAATAGCGTTCACATTAAATTGTGTCAATCTATCATCGACTTATATAGGGGGTTTTACACGCATGTCATAGTTATTTTCTAGAATATAAGCGTTTTCTATGAATTTGGAGCCAATTTAATGAAATAGGTTAATTTTGCTAAAATTTAATGTTTTTAGATTGCTTTTAAATGTTTTTATTAATTTTTTTACATATTTTTTGTATTTTTCTACTTTTTTTTACTTTTTGCATTATTTAATGTTAAGTAGGCTATTTTTGATGATTTTCCGTCTATTTGCATCTTGCGCGCTCTGATTTTATCGGATGTCGTGCCAGATAAACAACAATTTAAAATATTTTTTTGCCCAACAAATTGTTGGTTATATAATAGTGAAAATCATGTAGCACTGAATTGTTCCTAAACCAAATAACGATTGGTGGAACTTCACAGTTCACGGAAAAATGTTGAAATACCATGTTGAAATATTTATAATTTATTAATAATAAAATAATTTATTACTTATTGTAAATTATTCAAATCAATTATTTAAATATTAATGATAATTATCTTTAAATTATAAATTATTTCTAAATAATATAAACTTAAATAATATAAAAATTCTTCGAATAGGTCTTCTGTAAAATAAATAAACGTTGTTAATGTGAGAGTTGAAAACTAGAAAAAGTCTTTTTAGTTAATTATTTATTAATTGTTGATCATTTGAATATTGTCATTTTGTTATTTAATTACTATTTATTATATTATTAATTATTATATGATTTATTAATAATTAGATATTTATTAGTTGTTAATTATTTATTTGAAATTATTTATAAATTATCAACTAAGTTTTTAAATTTTATTTTAATTAATTATTATATTTTATATTCAATTAAACTATTATTTTTGGTAAATATTAAAAATATTTAAAATTCATAATATTATTTATAATGTAACATTTTTCTCTCTAGCAGTTGTTCACACAATCTGTTTGTTGTCTGATTCAAAGCATTCTTTAATGGCTCTTTCAAGATTTTTAACAATTTTTTATCTGTACAGTTTTTGTTATTTTCCTTAATTTTTTCATGTTTTTCGATGTGATTTTGTTTGGTAATTACTTTATAATGAAAAATGCGTTTGGGAAGTAAACGATATTTATATTGCGGATCTGTCATCATTTCACACAATCGAGTCTTCCTTCCCAAAGTAATTAAAGCTTTTTCTAATGGCTGTCGAAGAATATTTTCAATCTTTTCGTCTGATTCTGATAAATTATCTACAAATAATAAATTATTATCAAAATTTAAATCAATTAGATCTTCATTTGAATGTTTATTGTTTGATTGGATTTTGTTAGTAAATAAATTGTTTGTTTCGTCATTATGAATATTGTGTTGCAGTTCCCCGCTGCTGATATTTTCTATTGACATTATATTTTGTTTACGCAAATGTTCTTTTTGTTTTGCAGAAAACTTTAAAAAACATTTATATTTTTTGTTTATTATTTTTACTAGAAATAAATCTGCTCTGTTATTCATTTTAATTTGTAAAATATTTATTGTCATTTCTTGATCACGGTGGGCATTGTGGTCGAATGGAAGGACATCTAAACAATTGAACTTTGTGATGGGATCTGATAGATCTTTGCAAATCATTGATGATTCTTGACTCTTCAATTCATTTCTGATGTGTCTTTTATATTTCTTTAGTCTTTTTCTTTCATAATTTATATACTTGTGAATATCTCTACACAAGCCAGATACTATAGAAAGTATTTTACTTAAAATGACCAAGCAAAATAAGTACAATAATAATTTATTCACCATTGTAATGTTTGATGTTTTTGTAATTTTATTATTTTTATATATAATTATAATTACAAATAGGAAAATATTTACTTTTTTTAATAATTATTTTATATTTCATTGGCTGAATATTAATAAAAATTTTTTAAAACAATTTATTGATAAAATAATCAACAAAATATCAATAACAACGAATCTGTATGATGTAAAGCACAGAAAAACTTCAAAGTCAACCAAATAAAGAATACCAAAATCAACAATGAATCGTATGGTAAAGACTGCAGGGCAAAGAAGCTCATGAAATTCAAGAATATGGAGAATTTAGAACAGATTTCAGTGAAAATCAATATGATGACAATCGTAAAGAATTAAGAAGTCCACACTGTGAATAGGAAGGATGATATAATAATAAACAAAAATGAAAACGGTGAGATAAAAAAAGATAAATGAAATAATTACAACAGAAAATTAATCAAACAATGAAATTGAGTGGTGATGAAAAGATAAAACGAATACAAGAATTCACCAAAGATAACAATGAAAAAATTAGAAAGAGGATGAAACATTTTGGTGGGTTACAGGTTTTCAAATCTTGCTTATCCTTCTAGTTGCCCTCGTAACGCCATACAAAATGATACTAACCGCCACTTGGCACCCGTTGCTAAGCAACGTTGGTAATGTGTTCAAGTGGTGGATTGCCCGCAAAAATTGAGTACCATGTGCTAGTACTATAGTTGCTCGGACAATCCTCGGGTTCACGAGCTGTCGATGGAAGACCTGTGCTCGCTTTTGATTCTTAGGTCCCATTATTCTCCTATCTCCTTCAAATGTTAACCTATACTCTCATATCATTTATCTTTATGTCCATTCTCATAGTCTTTCTTATCGTTGTCCATGTCGAAGATTATTCTTTGATCTGTACACCCTTTGTTATGTTAAATACACCCACATTATATCTTTCACCCTTATCCCTATTATCACTTCAATGTTTCCCATTATTATTACTAGCATTATCATTGTTGCCATAATATGTATTACCTTTATTAATTGTTACTACTAATACCTTTATTAATATTTTTATAGCTATAACTACCATTATATTTATTGTTATTGTTACTATGAGTATTACTATTATTATTATTGTTATCATAATTATTATTGTTATTATTACCATTATTATTATTATTATTATTATTATTATAATTAAAATTACTCTTATCATTATCGTTATTATTATTAAGATTTTGTAGGGATCCTTCCTTGTTCCTCAGCATTAAAATTTTTTATTGATATACAACATTAGCCGTAGTCCATCTATATTTTTCGGTTTTCGATAAAGTATTTTTGTAAATTCGAAAATTTTAGCAGCGTTCCGCCCTTATTTTACGGTTCATCCCTATTCTACAGTTTTCGACAAAGTATTTTCATTGACTCGGAAAATTTGAGCAGCGTTCCGCCCTTATTTTACGCATTCCATTTTTACGTTACTATTTTTGTTAAGTATTTGAATTAGTTCGGAAAATTTGAGCAGCGTCCCGCCCATATTTTCCGCCTCAACTCAAATTAATTTATTTGATTTTTATTTAAAAACATTATTTTCATGATTTTGGTCGTTCGGATTAATCTTTTTCCGATGGCTATCCATTTTAACTGTTGCAACGATTTCGCAATTTTCCCCGCTACCCATTCCCTCTTTTTGTCCTTAAGATCTATTTATGTTCATTTCATAGTTAATGAGTGCCCACTGGACTACTCGGTGTTAGAGATTTTGAGCCGATTGTTGTTAAAAATTTATGTCAATTTTACAGAAAACGGATGGTGAAGGAGCAGCCAATAAACTACTCATTTACCCTCCAATTTCCCCTATGTACGGATAATATTGACGTTCCAACTCCTGCGTTCCGCACGCTGAGCCTTCACGGGTACATATCATTGGCGATTTTCCACGCACTTACATGCATCTGTACTATGTAGATTTTGCTTTCTTGCGTTATGTGTTGGCTGTGGGCCGGAAAAGGAATAACAAATAATATTTTACCATAGCATTTGGAATAAAAGTTTCGATTGCACTAAGGCTGTAGATATAAAATATTTATTCAGCATATTACATCGGCTACATACATTTGAAATTCATTGTATCCATTCCATAAAATTTACTTCGAGAATCCCATAAATTTAATTCGATAAATCATCTATAAATTCAATTGGAAAATCAAAATTATCCACAAATTTAATCTGAAAAATCATCCATAAATTCAATTAAAAAATTACCCACAAATTCGATTCAAACAATCATCCATAAATTCAATTGGAAAAACAAAATTATCCATAAACAAAATCATCCATCAATTCGATCTGAAAAGTCATACATAAATTCAATTGAAAAATTACCCATCAATTCTCTTCGAAAAAATCAACTAATAATATTTCACCAGTTGAGAGTGATCGTGTTCAGGCAAAACACTTACCCGTGTTAATTGCCTAAATGCACGGCTCTCAACCAGTTATACAACCAGTTAAAATTTGTAATGAAATTTTTCTCTGAAAAATAAGACTGAAAATTTGTGAAAACACATCGGTATTTATACCTATTTTTCTCGCGTGTGAAATTTGATGCAGTAAAACAAAATTCGTCCTTGTTATTTTCTAGTAAATTCTATTCTTTAATTTTATTATTTTTTGATTTATTTTTATAATTTTTTATTTAAGATTTTTATTGAATTATTACTAATTCAAATTTTCGATTTAAATTTCATTTTAATGAACTTTTGTTAATTTTTTCAATTTCGTCGAATTTGTTGTGTTTTCTTGTTATATTTGTGTAGGTATCGTGCGAATCTTGGTGCATTTTGTTATTATTTTATTTTTATTTTTATGTTTTTGATTTTATTTTTATTTATATTCTCTCAGATTTTAAAGTGTTTAATTGGTGTTGTATATTGAATTTTAAGTTATCTTGGTGCTGGGTTTTCGTGCTGTATTACTGATGCATTCAAACAATTCTCAAGGCTATTGGTGTGCTGGCCCAACATAAAACACTCCGGGGCCCGTAAAATTGCGACCCGCAATTTCTTAAAGATCTAAGCTATGAACTATGCAGAGTTTACATTTTCCATTCAATTGGGTCTACGAGCTACATGGTCGTGACCTTAAAACCCACATGCATAAAAATAATCATACAGTATACATCAATATACGGATTACAAGATGAAGTGAAAGAGGACATTCAGTCTGGTCATGATCACACTTAAAGAATAGTTGATAGTGTAAGAATCATTAGTTCATTGTTAATCATGAGTTCAATATTCAGTCACTTGGGTATTCGTCTCGCTGATGCTTTGAGTTTCTTGGTTTCTGATTGATTACTTTCTTCAGCAGGTTCTGATATTTTGACGATTCGATATCTGTTGTGCGATTTGACTTTGAGATTTTATTTAGTTGGGGAATTGACTTCATTAGATGCCGATTGTTTGGAAGATTGGCAGGCTTAGTGAATCTCAGATAAGAAGAATAGATAGAATGTTTAGTTCAAGACTCCTTTTTGCTGGTTTATTTAGGGTTTTGAGTTGCAAATTGACATTCTAACTTTCGTTTGTTGATTGTTTCTTTGTATCTTGAACTGGGTGGCGTTCAATTGGATTCTGTGGATAGATGACCCGTTATCATATTACCTAGTCTCGATTGTTCGATGATAATTGATCGGTTCGGGATTATTCATGATTCTTTGAGGTTGGTCTGAGTTTCTTCTTTTCAGTTATCAATTTTGGCTGTTTGTTCTCGATTTTCGGTTCTTTTTGTTATTTTGTAGGGTTTCTAAAGATCATCCATGATTATTTTAATATCGATTCCTTGATGGGTGTTTCCTTTTTCTATTGACTCCCGATTTGATTTTCTAGAGTTCTGAGGGTTTAACGATCTGTTTTTCTTGTGTTAATCCTTTGACCATTGGGTATAATAGGAATTGATCCGTCCGTAATTGGTATCCTTTGGGCTTCTGCATTTCTCGTCATATTTGTTACAGGTAATTTTTGCATTGTTTGATTGGTTGTGGGGTTTTTCGACATCTTTCTAAGGGATGCTAGGTTGTATATATGGGTTTATTACTGATATCTTCCTTCTCGTCGCCAATATCATGCTGCTTTCGAATTCCTTGTTTTTATAACAATTTTCAGGTTCCTTTAATAGGGCTTGTTATTATTTTCTCTTGATTTTGGGTAGTTGTTTGACTTTCTGTTTCTCTCCTTTCTTTATCTCTGTTGCTTTTATTATTATGTCTGGTTTCTCGTTTCTGTGATTGGTATTAACTTTATTTTGACATCATTTATCTTCTTTGTTTGTCTTTACTACGATTTGCAAGATTCTTACGATATTCCATTTTGATTGAGTGCATTTTGTAGTTCAGTCTCATCATCTTTTGTCTTGTCGTTTATTGGTATTGTCTTTTGTAATCTCTCTTTACTGATTCGATTTGTCTTTCTTGTAATCTGGTTTTCGATTTTTGAGTTGATTTTGATTTGTTCTCTAATCCTTTCCTTATTCATATCCGCTGTTGCACGTCAGTCTTGCTTGGAATTACGATTCCGTGATATTCATTTTGTCTCGTTTGGCTGCATCTAGTTTCATTTGCAGTTGGTTGTTTTTCTTACTTTATTCCCCGAATTGATTTTTGAGTCTCTTCCACCTCTTTGCTAGTTCTATTTCCTTGTCTTTTTTGTTTTTTTTTGTTTAGCTTTGTTTTCCAATTATCTACTGTTTGTTGTTATTCGTCAGTTTCGCATTAATTGATTCAGTTTTTTGTTAAATTATTCTCCCTCGTCTTTTTGTTGACTGACTTGGTCTTTCATCTATTTCTTCAATGCTTTCGTTTCGTGTTGATACTTCCTTTACTGTTTTGCTGCTTTATCTTGTTCCGATCGTGACTTTGTTTTTGTTGTTCCTGATTTTCGTCTCTCATCTGATTGTACTGGATTTTCCAAGTTTTAAATTGCTCTCCAAGTCTACTCTTGTCTCTAATTTCCTTGATGGCTTCGGTACCTCTTAATCGGTTTATTTCAATTTCTGATTCCGATTTGCTTAGCTTCTAATTGATTTGTTTCTCAATTTTTAACGTAATATCGCATCACTTGTCTTTCTCATTCCGCTTTATTCTTTGTCACATCGTCTGATTTTTAAATTTGTTTTCGCTCCTCGACTATAATATTTATATACTACTTTTATATATTATCGGATATTATTATATTCATTCCATATAATATTTATACACTACTTTTATACATTACTATATAAACATATCTATTATATAAATTATATGCACATTTCTAACTGTTTATTACTTTATCTCCACAGGGTCTTTACGCAAGGTGCGTAACCCTCCGCATCTCTCATCAATTACTGGATATATATCGATCTCACTTGGCTATTGGGTATTGGTTCATATTTTGACTTGCTTTGTTCTCTCGATTTTGAATTTTCTGTGAGTCCATCATTTGTTTCCAACAGATTTTGTCAGTGTTTTCTTCATCTTTTGATCTTTTCTGATTGTCTACGTTATTTGGCTTTGATTGTTGTCCTATTTCTTTGAAGGCTACTGGATTTTGCCTTTTATTACTCTCTCGGTTTTCTCCCTCTTTGTTATCTTCTAGGCTCTCTTTTATTGTCCATGAATTTTATTTCTCCTCTCTTTAACAGGGCTTTTATCGTCCTTGGTAATACATATTCGGATTTCATTGCTCTTTTTACTAATATATTTTCATTGCTTTCGAATTTGTTTACGTCCATGATTTCGTTATCAGATTTTCTTTTTTTTCTCCAATTGATCAGTTTTGCTGCTGCTTCATCGTATCCTCTCTCGATTCCTCCAAGGATTGGGTTTAATTTTTGTCCTATTATTTCGATGTCTTCTTTAATTCCATTTATCGTAACGAAATCTATTGCTCTTGTTTCTCGCGACATCATAATATAATTTAACATCGTTTTTCCTTTATTGTCATTCTCATTTAGAGTTGATCCTGTTTTTAATAACGATTTTTTGCTGTTCCGAATATTTTCCGGTCCATAAATATCGAACATCATTCCTGTTTCTTCTCGTATTACTTCGTTGTCTTTGATTGTTAGCGGATATTCGTTTAATCATACCTCTTAATTGCTCACTCTCTTGTATTTGATTGCTTTGTGTACTTTTACTATAATTTTCGTTTTTGGTTGTCCCGATTTTCTCTCTGTTGGACAATTTTCAGCCAAATGTCCGTTTAGGTTGCAGTTAAAACAGGTTGTAATCTCGAATCTTGTTGTTGTACTCATTATCGCCATATCTCTTAAATGTCTGACCTCTTGTGTTGGGTTATTTTATGGACTCTTCTTGAATTGGTTTGGTTTTTGTTGACCTTGAATTCTTCTCATTCGACAATTCTTTGACATATGACTGCTTTGATTGCAATTAAAACAGATTATCATTTCTTCTCATTCTGTGCGAACTCTTCTATCATATCCTTGGCAATTTTTTAGTTGATAACCTCGATCAGTTCTGCATCCTTCTTTTGAATAGATATCACATATTTGATTGTAGTTCACGTTGTTAATCCTGAAATAATTATTACACTTTATAAATTTACCTCTACTGTCTTGAATTCTCTTAACTGGAATATCGCAAATTCGTGATGGTTTTTTTTTTTTTTTTTTTTTTTTTTTTTAATATATTGATTTGTTTGCGGGTAAATATCTTTCGTTTGTCTCGTTATTTCCATCACTACTTTCATTGGTTCTGATACTCGATCTTTTAACTCGGTTTGCTCATTTTCTCTTTCGACTCTTTCTTCTATTGTGGTTAATATTTTCTCTTCCAGTACGATTTCCGTTTGCCATGTTTCAGCTATTTTTGTTCCAACTGTTTTTATTTCCGAATTTCCAGTTTCTTTTTTGTCATTTAAATCTTCTTCGTTGCATTTTCTTTTTGAATGCATCTCCTGTACATTCCTCTTTAAACTTGAAGATATTGGTTCTCGGCCCCTCATTTCTGGTTCATCGCGTGCGATTTTGTACATTGTTGATTCTCTCGAAAATATTTCTGTTTTATCCGTGTTTTTACTTGGCAACTCTTGGTTCATTTCCTCTCGGAGTTTTTCCATCTCTTTACTCGTACTTGTTTTCAACTGAGTTGGAATTCCTAGCTCGGGTGATTTCACGTTGTTTCCTTTATCGGTTAGCTTTTCCGTTAATTTATCATATTTTTCGGCTTCTGTTTCCAAACTTTCTAATCTTGTTGTAATCATTGGTTCTGCTATCGCTACTGTATTAAGTTTTCTATCCGTTGCCGCTTTTCACTCTCTTTGAATTTCAATAACATGGTCTATTTCTTTATCCTTGTTCTCCGTTTGTTTTGGTATATTTTCTGTTTCTCTACACAATGGTTCCCTTGATTCCGGTTTCTCGTAACTCGTTTTCTTGATTCTATCTCTAGTTCATCGGCTCTATTATTCGTCGTTTACTTGATCTCTTTATTCTTTTGGTTTACTCGTTCTCTTTATTCTTTGTCAATTATCTAAACATAAATAACACTTCTAGTATATAAATTTCCAAATTAATTTATCGTACTACTCTCACTGCTTTTCCTTAATTCTTTTCTCTACGTCAACTTTTTATCTTTTTAATTTTTGTTTTTTCATTTTAATTTTATTTTAAATTATCTATAGCTCGTATCAATTATCTATTTGTTTCGTCTAAATTATCCTTATAGTCGCATCAATTATCTATCCGGTCGTATCAATTAACCATTTTAATCAAATAAATCATCACCATCATATCAATAATCGTCTCGTTAACTATTCTCCTTTATCTCTTTATCATTGGTCCAAAAATGTTTCTTAATCTCTATTCACTATGGTCCTTTTTACTTAACTAGTCTCGTCTTTTATCCTAAACTTTATCCGCTATTGCTCTATGAGTCTTTTTATTTAAATCTTCTTGTCTTTTTCCTTAAACTTTATTCACTGTGATCGTTTTTCTTTTGATTCATCTCCCTTTATTTTTAAGTCTATTTTGAATTATCTATATCTCGTAACAATTATCTATCGACCTTGTATCAATTATCTATACCATAATATCAATAATATAAAATCATCATACTCATAATCTCATTCATTCCATTAATTATTTTTCCTATGTCTCCCGAAAAATTCGTTACTTAATCCTCAGTCGCTGGCGCTCTATGCCCTCTATAATTTCCGTTGGCTCTTCGGTTTTCGGCTTTAACTCTTTTACTGGTCATCTGTGACCTTAATATCTATCCGTAATCATATTTCATCCTTACTCATATCCTATCTTATCTGGCACTCTATGGCCTTTAATATCTAATCATAATCATATCTTATCCGGCACTCTATGGCCTCTAGTATCTGATCATAATCATCCGGCACCCTATGGCCTCTAGTATCTGATCATAATCATCCGGCACCCTATGGCCTCTAGTATCTGATCATAATCATCCGGCCCCCTATGGCCTCTAGTATCTGATCATAATCATCCGGCCCCCTATGGCCTCTGGTATCTGATCATAATCATCCGGCACCCTATGGCCTCTAGTATCTGATCATAATCATCCGGCCCCCTATGGCCTCTAGTATCTGATCATAATCATCCGGCACCCTATGGCCTCTAGTATCTGATCATAATCATCCGGCCCCCTATGGCCTCTAGTATCTGATCATAATCATCCGGCACTCTATGGCCTCTAGTATCTGATCATAATCATCCGGCCCCCTTATTCATATTATCTCTCATTGTTTCATCGGACTTGAGCTCATCAGTGACTTTTGGGTATGTTTGAGGCCTCACACTGACTCTCAAGCCATGGCGTCTTTTGGCCGCGCATTCTTCCGGTTACGCTTTACTCACCGCCATTCGGATATTTGGTACTCGGTGTGGGATCCGGGTTATTGTACCAAACTCCTCGCTGGGCAATAAAAAAACATTCCCTCGGTACTCGGTGTGGGATCCGGGTTGTGTACCTCGAAGAATATAAAAGTATGGAAATGCCTAGACGTTCAATCAAGTTCCAAAAGCGGTTTACTTGATTTCCCGAATAGTGAAAAGAAAAGGAAGCGATTAAAAGTGGGAGCGGAAAATAAACTATCAAATCTCTGCCCGCTCCTTCCATCAGATTTCTCGGCTCAATTCGGCCGCTCTCATCTGGCTTTAGTAGGACATTTTGAGTATGAACCATTTACCGGTTAGTTCACATCTCACCTACCGTTTGGCCCCGATACTCGGTGTGGGATCCGGGTTGTTGTATCGAGTTCCTCCCAGCGAAAAAAAAGAATCGTTCGATACTCGGTGTGTGATCCGGGTTTTTGTATCGAACGGCTCAGCGCCATCAGTCCCTTGGCTGATAACAACCTGAACACGACAGTCCGTAGCTGTCCTCTGGTGCCTCACCACCAGCTAGGGAAAAAAAGAATATCTCTAGGTACCTTTAACGTCTAAATCATGCGCATTTCTTTCAATTTTTATTTTTATTTTCGGTTTCCCCTTCACTTTCCCAATTCAAAAATTGTAGTAATCGCGTTGGTTTGTTCCCCAAAGAGGTGATCAATCTCTCGCCAGGAACTCCCCAACATTTGCGACGGATCCTACTACCTTCCTCTCCTCGGGTTGATCAAGGTTCCCCATCGGAATAAGCGTACTATCGTTATGATAGCTCGGTTTTAAATCTTACTTTCCAGTTTTATTTCCATATAATATAAATAACATTACAAAATATACTAACAAAATGATGCATCGAAACTTTTACCGTACCTTATGTGTGATTTTTCAGCTTTCACTGTTTAAGTTGTGTTTTACTTGTCCACTCAGAATTTATTTAACGGCTTTCATGAAGGTTTCGGCTTTTTCCGTATGTTTACACCTTTCGGTTGCTATTGTTGTCTCATTTATTATTATTATTAATCTCAACTCATCGTACTCGTTTTCAATCATCGTTTTCCTCTGGTTGCTAACTATTATTCTCGTAATTCATTATTATCTCTAATCCTTTATTTTCATTAATAACAAGCATCATCATTTTATTCATCTACGCTCATTTCTTACTATTCATTTCATTTACACCTGAACATTTCCTTTTATCTACGCCTAAGTTTCTCCATCATCTGGATTATCTTTTCGTCAATTTCTCTAACTTAATCGATTATCTGTTCTCGTGTAGTGTCTAATTTGGCTTTACTTGGCCTCATGTCTTTTGTAATACGTACAATCAATTGTTCGTTACTTCCGCTAATTTTCTCATCTCATAGGAGAAGGGGTTCGAAATCGTTGCAACCTTTTCCGTTACTATTTTGATCTTTATTTTAATTACTTTCAATTAATCGTTTATTACGTTTAGAATTATTTTAACTGACTTGGTGATCACGTCTTATTTCAAACAATTTTAATCCAGTAATTTCTAGTTTTCCAATTTTTTTTTACGAACTCTTAGACGACCCGCATTTTTGTGGTTTCCCCTATTTCTAATCACTTTAACCCTCGTGATTTCCACCTTTTCCCTATTTTTATTATTTTAATTTTTATTTATTTATCTATTTTTTTTTTTTTTGGATGATATTTACACGATGATTCCATTGTTTTATACAACCTACCCATAATTTTATTTTTATTTATAGTTTCCTGTTTCTTTGATTCCTACTCTACAAATATTGATAATTTTATCCCCACTTTCCTGTTGAATCGTTTCATTTTTGAAATTTTGTGTATCTAATATTTTAATTTATTTACATATATTGATATTTTCCTCTCTTATTACAATACTCGTCATTCATGAGTTTTCTAAACTGTTGTTTTGTTTCATCATATTGTTGGAGTTGTCAGTGACTTCGAATAGAAATTATTGTCGCTCTGCCTCCAAACGTGCTTTAAACACCAGTAACGAACTCCAAACTATATAAACTTTATTGATTAATACACTTGATCTCCACTGATTTACAAAAATGTTTACAATTCACTTTCAAAATTTTTAATTTCTTCACAACTTTCTGAATTCTAGAGTATTCGAAGGTTTTGACCAATTGTAACTATTTATCGAAAGTTCACACGATTATAGTTCTATGTTAATTTTTGATCGTCTTATTATTCTACACAATGTATCAAAAATTAAAAATTTTTTTGCCAAAGTTGTGACCCTTTATAACTTTTTATCTAAAGCTTTGATGACTAAAGTTCTATTGGCAATTTTGCTTGTTTCGTCGATCTCTACAACATATCAAAAATTAAAAATTTTGACCAAGGTTTTGACCCTTTATAACTTTTGACCCAGAAGTCAGACTGCCATACTTCTATAGCAAATATTGCTCAGCTTCTCAAGCTCTACAACATATCAAAAATTAAAATTTTTGAAGGTTTGACCCTTATTAACTTTTTATCCAAAGGTCGGAAGATCCTAATTTTATCACCACTTTTGCCATTTCATCGTTCTGTACAACATATTAAAATTAATTTTTTTTGACCAAAGTTTGACCCTTTTTAGCTTCGAACCTTTAGAAGATATAACCATGGTTCTATTGGCAATTTTATTAAGCTCGTTCTTCTCTACAACATATCAAAAGTTATATTTTTGGTCAAGGTTTGACCCTTTTTAGCTTCGGACCCTTAGAAGATATGACCATGGTTCTATTGGCAATTTTATTAAGCTCATTCTTCTCTACAACATATCAAAAGTTATATTTTTGGTCAAGGTTTGACCCTTTTTAGCTTCGGACCCTTAGAAGATATGACCATGGTTCTATTGGCAATTTTATTAAGCTCATTCTTCTCTACAACATATCAAAAATTATATTTTTGGTCAAGGTTTGACCCTTTTTAGCTTCGGACCCTTAGAAGATATGACCATGGTTCTATTGTCAATTTTATTAAGCTCATTCTTCTCTACAACATATCAAAAATTATATTTTTGGTCAAGGTTTGACCCTTTACACCTTTGAAGTTCGATAAGATACGACTATAGTTCCATTGACAATAATACTCAACTCACCGTCCTGTACAACATATCAAAAATAAAATTTTTGGCCAAGGTTTGACCCTTTGTAACTTCGAACCTTCAGAAAATACAACCATAGTTCAATTGGCATTTTTACTCATCTCATCGTTCTCTACATAATATCATCGAACTGTTTTCTCATCGTCAATAAGTCGATCGTTTTCCTTCGTTTGTTGTTAAGTTCCATTCTTTAGTTCACCCTCTCTCCGTGGTCCGACAAAATGTCGTTCCAACATTTCTGTTTAATAATTAAACATTTGCTTTTATTTCCTTGGGTTCTTTGCAAAAACAATCATGGTTATCCCGGCTGAGCCCCCAAATTTGTACTTGGTGGGCTAGTCGTCTAATGTTTACTCTCTTGATTTGTAGTCAGGTCGTTCGTTTTTCATCGATCTTTACAATTTCTCATCAATCTTTACAATCGATCTTTACATTTTTAAGTTCCACATGTTTCATCTCTCTGGGGTTCGGCAAAATGTCGTCTCGACATTTCTATTTGAAAAGATAGTTCTGTAGCCTGTCCCCTCTCATTTGTTTGTACAAGAAAATCATTCGATCCCGGCTGAGGGTGTACTGACAAACTCTCTGTGGTTTCTTGACTTGGTTATTTTGCTTTTTCCAATTAACAAAGCTTTATCCCGGCTGAGCCCCCAAATTTGTATGGTGGGTTACAGGGTTTCAAATCTTGCTTATCCTTCTAGTTGCCCTCGTAACGCCATACAAAATGATACTAACCGCCACTTGGCACCCGTTGCTAAGCAACGTTGGTAATGTGTTCAAGTGGTGGATTGCCCGCAAAAATTGAGTACCATGTGCTAGTACTATAGTTGCTCAGACAACCCTCGGGTTCACGAGCTGTCGATGGAAGACCTGTGCTCGCTTTTGATTCTTAGGTCCCATTATTCTCCTATCTCCTTCAAATGTTAACCTATACTCTCATATCATTTATCTTTATGTCCATTCTCATAGTCTTTCTTATCGTTGTCCATGTCGAAGATTATTCTTTGATCTGTACACCCTTTGTTGTGTTAAATACACCCACATTATATCTTTCACCCTTATCCCTATTATCACTTCAATGTTTCCCATTATTATTACTAGCATTATCATTGTTGCCATAATATGTATTACCTTTATTAATTGTTACTACTAATACCTTTATTAATATTTTTATAGCTATAACTACCATTATATTTATTGTTATTGTTACTATGAGTATTACTATTATTATTATTGTTATCATAATTATTATTGTTATTATTACCATTATTATTATTATTATTATTATTATTATAATTAAAATTACTCTTATCATTATCGTTATTATTATTAAGATTTTGTAGGGATCCTTCCTTGTTCCTCAGCATTAAAATTTTTTATTGATATACAACATTAGCCGTAGTCCATCTATATTTTTCGGTTTTCGATAAAGTATTTTTGTAAATTCGAAAATTTTAGCAGCGTTCCGCCCTTATTTTACGGTTCATCCCTATTCTACAGTTTTCGACAAAGTATTTTCATTGACTCGGAAAATTTGAGCAGCGTTCCGCCCTTATTTTACGCATTCCATTTTTACGTTACTATTTTTGTTAAGTATTTGAATTAGTTCGGAAAATTTGAGCAGCGTCCCGCCCATATTTTCCGCCTCAACTCAAATTAATTTATTTGATTTTTATTTAAAAACATTATTTTCATGATTTTGGTCGTTCGGATTAATCTTTTTCAGATGGCTGTTCATTTTAACTGTTGCAACGATTTCGCAATTTTCCCCGCTACCCATTCCCTCTTTTTGTCCTTAAGATCTATTTATGTTCATTTCATAGTTAATGACTGCCCACTGGACTACTCGGTGTTAGAGATTTTGAGCCGATTGTTGTTAAAAATTTATGTCAATTTTACAGAAAACGGATGGTGAAGGAGCAGCCAATAAACTACTCATTTACCCTCCAATTTCCCCTATGTACGGATAATATTGACGTTCCAACTCCTGCGTTCCGCACGCTGAGCCTTCACGGGTACATATCATTGGCGATTTTCCACGCACTTACATGCATCTGTACTATGTAGATTTTGCTTTCTTGCGTTATGTGTTGGCTGTGGGCCGGAAAAGGAATAACAAATAATAATTTACCATAGCATTTGGAATAAAAGTTTCGATTGCACTAAGGCTGTAGATATAAAATATTTATTCAGCATATTACATCGGCTACATACATTTGAAATTCATTGTATCCATTCCATAAAATTTACTTCGAGAATCCCATAAATTTAATTCGATAAATCATCTATAAATTCAATTGGAAAATCAAAATTATCCACAAATTTAATCTGAAAAATCATCCATAAATTCAATTAAAAAATTACCCACAAATTCGATTCAAACAATCATCCATAAATTCAATTGGAAAAACAAAATTATCCATAAACAAAATCATCCATCAATTCGATCTGAAAAGTCATACATAAATTCAATTGAAAAATTACCCATCAATTCTCTTCGAAAAAATCAACTAATAATATTGCACCAGTTGAGAGTGATCGTGTTCAGGCAAAACACTTACCCGTGTTAATTGCCTGAATGCACGGCTCTCAACCAGTTATACAACCAGTTAAAATTTGTAATGAAATTTTTCTCCGAAAAATAAGACTGAAAATTTGTGAAAACACATCGGTATTTATACCTATTTTTCTCGCGTGTGAAATTTGATGCAGTAAAACAAAATTCGACCTTGTTATTTTCTAGTAAATTCTATTCTTTAATTTTATTATTTTTTGATTTATTTTTATAATTTTTTATTTAAGATTTTTATTGAATTATTACTAATTCAAATTTTCGATTTAAATTTCATTTTAATGAACTTTTGTTAATTTTTTCAATTTCGTCGAATTTGTTGTGTTTTTTGTTATATTTGTGTAGGTATCGTGCGAATCTTGGTGCATTTTGTTATTATTTTATTTTTATTTTTATGTTTTTGATTTTATTTTTATTTATATTCTCTCAGATTTTAAAGTGTTTAATTGGTGTTGTATATTGAATTTTAAGTTATCTTGGTGCTGGGTTTTCGTGCTGTATTACTGATGCATTCAAACAATTCTCAAGGCTATTGGTGTGCTGGCCCAACAATTTATGGAAAAGGTATTAGTCAAAGAGTTCAAGAAAAATAAATAGTTCTAGTAAGAAGAAACAAAACTGAGTAAAATTCAATCAAAGATGAGGCAAAATAAATATGATTTGACAGTTTTGAAAGACCACATAGATCAAGATTTTTAAGAAGCAAAGTGAAGCTAAATATTTCATTCTTTTGACGAAAATTGAAAAAAGAAAAGCCATAGTGGGTGAAATTGAGAAAATAAATATAATACATAGTAATGAAATTGAGGTGAAAATATTAAAACAAATATTGAATATTTTATCAGAAGCAGTGTTGAGCTATAAAAATCTTAATAAAGATCTTCCTCCTAGTTTGGTGAAAATAAATTTGTATATTGATAAATTATTATAATTTAAATAATTTTATTCATAAAATAATATAAATATAAATATCTTCAATTTCCATAGTAATTTTTCCAAGAGAATTTAATAAATTTTATATTGGTTTCAGATCTAATTTCAAAACATCTGCTTAAAATTATTAAAACTAATAAAAATATAACTGAAAAAGCAAAATAAAATATGTTACGTTTTAAAAAATTTTATTAGAAAATAATTTTATTCTTAAAGGAAATACAAAAATGTTGCTATATATATAAAATAAAAAATGTTTATAATAAATTATATTTAAGAATCTCCTGAAATAACAAAAGATTCGCAAACTATCAAAAAAGTTTGTCATGTCTGTGTGCACGATTGTAGTGTCTCTTAGTTTTATGAATGGTGTGCGCACACAGACACGAGTTTTTTTAGATACTTTTTGTGAATCGAATTTTCTTGTCAAATTTTGGTTGTTTGACAACTAGATTTTTTGGATTTTGTTTACAATTGCTGGAAGTTTTGATTTTGGAATACATTTCTTCAAAGACTTTGTTGTATATTATTCATTATTATTAACTTAAGTTTAAATGTCCAGGAGAAAAGGAAATGAGCCTAAAAAGAATATTTTGTTAGAAAGAATTACAGTTAGACTGACAGTTGATATTGTGGGAATGACTAATGTTAGAAAATCAACATTTCTCAATGTTTTAACTAAAAGCTAAGCAGCTGGAGAAAATGTTCCATTATGTACAATTGGTTCAAATGAAAGTAGATTTTCAGTTCATGATGATAGATTCAGTTATTTATGTGAATTTCGTAATCTTAGTCGCCAACCATCTTGTTTATTAGTTGTTGATATTGCAGGTCTCGTTAACGGACCTCATGAAAATCAGGAGTTAAGGTATAGTTTTCTATATCGTATAAACGGTGTTGATTTAATCTGTTATATGCTAAAATCTATGGTGGTTAATAAAATTATTAGACACGTTAAATGGCTTAACTCAAAGAGTGGATACGGATTCATTATTGTTGACAATGAGCGAAACGATAAAAATGTCTTTGATATATTTAAATCTATTGATGCTGGTAATACTACTTCGTTAGCTGATAGTGAAGAAATTCTCTGCGATATTGTGGTATGTATGTATATGTGATATGATATAGTGTATGTATGATATAGTGAAACATTCCATTTACAGAATGTAGCTTTATGTCAGAGATACAATTGAACATATTATAATAAATAAATTAAATTGTCCAAACTATTATTAATTTTATTAGTATTTAATTATTATTATTATTACTATTATTATTATAGTCATAAGATTTTCAATCATAATTTAAACTTTATTATAATCAACACAATCTTATAAAAACTTATTATTATTTAATAAGCGTCATTTTAATGTATCGTCTAAATACACTAAATCTTTCGTCCAATTTAGAGAACTCAATACTTCATTCATCAGATTTTGAAACGTTCCTGGGGCACCAGCAAATATGTAAAACATTCTCTAGAAGTAAAATTGTTCATTTTTTGTCGTAAACGCCTTATAATTCTAAAAATTATGTAACACTTGTATGAACATCAAGTAAAATAATCTATCATAGGATATTTGGCTTTTTACTACTTCTTATTACTAACGATTTGATGAACTTTAGGTAAACATTCTATCAAATCTTATAATGCTAAAAAGATCTAGAACTAGAAATTCAAAAATTCAGAAATTTCAGTGCGCCCTTGATAGAGATTAGGTGAAATATGGTGATCATAATTGAATGTTGTTTTTTTATTGTTTTTTTGCAATTACGATAGAGTAAAACCATTGAAAGATAGAAGACACACTATCGTTCTAACAGTAGCCCGTGTACTCACAGGTACATCAAAGCTTTTGCAATTCACACTAAGTGTGATCACCTTTCACTGACATCCACCCATTTGATACAGATCTGACGTAGCTTATCAAAAGGTAGCATCTTGTAAAATTGAAAAGTATTATTTAAGTTGCAATGAAAATAGGTTTTACGGGCTCACATATAAATTATATAACTCAAATTTATCAAATATATCTCAGTGAGATTATAATTTTTATCAAAAATAGTTTTCATTATTGTTAGAAGTGGTGGGTTACAGGGTTTCAAATCTTGCTTATCCTTCTAGTTGCCCTCGTAACGCCATACAAAATGATTCTGATCCACTTGACACCCGTTGCTAAGCAACGTTGGTAATGTGTTCAAGTGGTGGATTGTCCGCAAAAATTGAGTACCATGTGCTAGTACTATAGTTGCTCGGACAACCCTCGGGTTCACGAGCTGTCGATAGAAGACCTATGCTCGCTTTTGATTCTTAGGTCCCATTATTCTCCTATCTCCTTCAAACGTTAACCTATACTCTCATATCATTCATTGTTTTGTCTATTCTCATAGTCCTTCTCCTTGTTGTCCATGTCGAAGATTATTCTTTGGCCTGTACACCCTTTGTTGTGTTAAATACACCCACATTATATCTTTCACCCTTATCCCTATTATCACTACAATGTTTCCCATTATTATTACTAGCATTATCATTGTTGCCTTTATTAATTGTTGCTACTGTTACCTTTATTATTATTTTTATTACTATAACTACCATTATATTTATTGTTATTACTACTATGATTATTACTACTATTATTATTCTCATAATTATTATCAATCATTACTACAAATACCATTATCATTATTATTATCATAATTATTGTTATTATTATAATTAAAATTACTCTTATCATTATCGTTATTATTATTAAGATTTTGTAGGGATCCTTCCTTATTCCTCAGCGTTAAATTTTTTATTGATATACAACATTAGCCGTAGTCCATCTATATTTTTTGGTTTTTGATAAAGTATTTTTGTAAATTCGAAAATTTTAGCAGCGTTTCGCTCTTATTTTACGGTTCATCCCTATTCTACCGTTTTCGACAAAGTATTTTCATTGACTCGGAAAATTTGAGCAGCGTTCCGCCCTTATTTTATGCATTCCATTTTTACGTTACTATTTTTGTTAAGTATTTGAATTAGCTCGGAAAATCTGAGCAGCGTCCCGCCCATATTTTCTGCCTCAACTCAAATTAAATTATTTAATTTTTATTTAAAAACATTACACCTAATTCTGTTTTTACACGAATTATTTTTACACGAATTTGAAATAACACGAGTAAATACGAAAAAATATTTCTATTTTTACACGACATAATTTGAAATAACACGAATACAAAAAAAACAAAATTACTTTTTTTACATGAATTATTGGATTTAACACGTTTTTTTTCAATGAATTTCTGGTATTATTTTTTTTATGAAATCTAAATTTTAATTTATTTTATTATAATTTAGTTTATTTAATAAATTAAAACGAAAATAAATTCTTAAAATAACTACAACAATATTTTTTTTATATTATTTAGTCTAATTTTAACTTATTTTTTGAGGTCTAGAACCAATCTATTATTTTTGTACTTGGCCAGTATCTTTTTTTACACGATTTTTTTTTACACGAATTTCTCGGGAACCATTCTATCGTGTAAAAACAGAATTAGGTGTATTTTCATGATTTTGGTCGTTCGGATTAATCTTTTTCCGATGGCTGTTCATTTTAACTGTTGCAACGATTTCGCAATTTTCCCAGCTACCCATTCCCTCTTTTTGTCCTTAAAATCTATTTATGTTCATATTATAGTTAATGAGTGCCCACTGGACTACTTGTTGTTAGAGATTTTGAGCCGATTGTTGTTAAAAATTTATGTCAATTTTACAGAAAACGGATGGTGAAGGAGCAGCCAATAAACTACTCATTTACCCTCCAATTTCCCCTATGTACGGATAATATTGACGTTCCAACTCCTGCGTTCCGCACGCTGAGTCTTCACGGGTACATATCATTGGCGATTTTCCACGCACTTACATGCATCTGTACTATGTAGATTTTGCTTTCTTGCGTTATGTGTCGGCTGTGGGCCGGAAAAGGAATAACAAATAATAATTTACCATAGCATTTGGAATAAAATTTTCGATGCACTAAGGCTGTAGATATAAAATATTTATTCAGCATATTACATCGGCTACATACATTTGAAATTCATTGTATCCATTCCATAAAATTTACTTCGAAAATCCCATAAATTTAATTCGATAAATCATCTATAAATTCAATTAGAACAACAAAATTATCCATAAATTTAATCTGAAAAATCATCCATAAATTCAATTGAAAAATTACCCACAAATTTGATTCAAAAAATCATCCATAAATTCAATTGGAAAAACAAAATTATCCATAACTTCAATTTGAAAAACAAAAATCATTCATCCATTCGATCTGAAAAGTCATACATAAATTCAATTGAAAAATTACCCATCAATTCTCTTCGAAAAAATCAACTAATAATATTGCACCAGTTGAGAGTGATCGTGTTCAGGCAAAACACTTACCCGTGTTAATTGCCTGAATGCACGGCTCTCAACCAGTTATACAACCAGTTAAAATTTGTAATGAAATTTTTCTCTGAAAAATAAGACTGAAAATTTGTGAAAACACATCGGTATTTATACCTATTTTTCTCGCGTGTGGAATTTGATGCAGTAAAACAAAATTCGACCTTGTTATTTTCTAGTAAATTCTATTCGTTAATTTTATTATTTTTTTGATTTATTTTTATAATTTTTTATTTAAGATTTTTATTGAATTATTACTAATTCAAATTTTCGATTTAAATTTCATTTTAATGAACTTTTGTTAATTTTTTCAATTTCGTCGAATTTGTTGTGTTTTCTTGTTATATTTGTGTAGGTATCGTGCGAATCTTGGTGCATTTTGTTATTATTTTAATTTTATTTTTATGTTTTTGATTTTATATTTATTTATATTCTCTCAGATTTTAAAGTGTTTAATTGGTGTTGTATATTGTATTTTAAGTTATCTTGGTGCTGGGTTTTCGTGCTGTATTACTGATGCATTTAAACAATTCTCAAGGCTATTGGTGTGCTGGCCCAACAGAAGTTGATAAAACATTTTCTAAATTATCTTTAATAACATTTGCATTAAAAGAACTCATATTCCAAAAATTTATTTCTAATTCAATATTGTTTAATATTTAAACAAACTTTCAAGCATAAAACCAAAAAATTCAAAACAATTTATCAGAGAAATCTCAATACTAAACTTTTAATAAAATTTAAAGAATTCTATATTTAAATTTTAATCAAACCCTATTATGCCAATATATTTTTAAAATTCATTGAATAATTATTAACTATAAGTTTAAAATTTTACTAATAAAAACTCATTTTATCTTTTTTTAATTATTTAAATTCATTTTAAATCTCTCTGACAAACAATCCAAAATATTCCATTTTCAGCTGAAAAACACCTCACAATTATGATCATCAACCCCGACGTATTACATAATTCCCAGTATTTTTGAGAATAATTGAGTAAATAGTACAGTAGTTTATCGTATTATTTTATCGAAGACATAATTTAGCAGAACACGAAACCTTCTACGTTTAATTGCCGCCACAGTATGATCAGTCATAGCGATAAGTCTCATCTTTCACTAATAGCTACTAACTAGAATAATTCCAATGAGATGGGTGCTTAGTGGTCATATGTATATCTGATGAGACTTCCTTGTATTGTTTACTTGTGTTGGGCTAGTACATGGTGACCCTGAAGTTTGTTTAATCAGATTAACATAACCTGAAAACAAACAACAAGACGATTTAAAATAGAATATAAACATCAATTAAACACATTAAAATTTGAGAAAAGTATGAATAAATATAAAATAAAGAAACATAAAAGTAAAATAAAATATACAAAATGCACCAAGATCCGAATGAAAAATATATATATATATATATATATATATATAGACATAGCACCAGTGATTGGATTCAAACCATTTAACAACCGCTTCGCACCTTCAAAATATTTAACAACCGTTTCGACTTCTTTAGAAAGAAATCAGACAAAACATGTTGTCTATGACGCTTTATGACTGCTGACACAACACGGAGAAGATAATTTAATCCGAACTACCAAAATTCAAAGTTAACCTGATGGGTTCCGAAATTAACGTTAATAAGAAAATTATCTATGTTTACTAAACCTTATTCTTAAAATACGGGCAGGACATTGAGATAAAAGTTTTTAAGATAATTCATTAGGTCGACAAGGATTATTTTCCCGAAAAATAAAAGTGGTTCCTACACAACAACTCTAATGATGGCAGTAGTAATTGTAATAATAATGTTAATAATAATAACAATAAATTATAATAATATTCATAACAATAACAGTTGTAACAATAAATACACAAGCCGAAATAGGAATTTTCTTAGCGTAATCGATCCAGAAAATAAAATAGGGATATTACAGAAATTTATTGAGAATAAGAATTATCCCATCCACTAAAAGAACTCCAAAATCAGACGTACCCACAACAAACAATCGAAGTACATCGGCAAAAAGACTCATTAGGCTGAAAAGTCGAGGGTCAGTGAATTAAATAATTTGTTATAAAATAATTGTTAGTAAATCGGAGTTCCCGGAGTCGACTAAAGCTCAACCATCAACGCCGACAACGACAAAATTAATTTTATCATACTCAATAGTGAACAATTATTGACTATATTATATAAATCATTCGGTTAGCAAATGTAAACACGTAGAAGTCACATGACAAATAACCCAGGGATAACCGGACAGTATGGCCTTGAGATCGTTACTAGCCTCAGCGTGTGTGGCGATGCCAGCCAAGCTAATGCATACGCCATCTTGAATCGAATCGGCCAATCTAGGAAGCGAGATGAACATAGCTATGGTTGTCCAGAGCATGAATTGGTATGCCAGGATGATAGCCAAATAATTTGAACTGCCAAACTTCATAGTTCTTTCGGATGATTGAAATTTCTTTTTTTATTGTTGAGGTAGCTTAAATAAAATCATAGATGTTGAGATGGATTTTGGATATCTTGTATTTATGATTTTTGCTCAAAATTCTCCGAAACGACGAGTTAGACAAGCGAGATAGAGGGATAGATTTATTTAGCGTAGGCGAACAACAGATCGAAGGGTCGCACATGAAAACATTGATTTTGTTTTAAATCATTAAAATGTTTATTGAAAACTTCTAATGACCTCTATTTACAGTATATTTATTTAGCGATAGAAACGATTCGCTCTTTATAAATTGAAACGTCAGAACTACGAAGAGAAAACGGCAATCTACAATAGCAAATCCTTTAGATGAGCCGGACTCAGTTGGCCTATAAAAATCAAAGCTCATTCACAGTATAAGCTAATCAAAGTCGGAGACGGTTGAAGTCTGGCAAATCAGAAAGGTCTAGAAACCGCCTCTTATGAATCTGGAGGGATGGAGGAGAAACTCAATGATACTTTTATTTCTGTTTAATAAATTCATTTCACGTTCAAAATTGTTTTTTATGAAAACAAAAGAGAAAGTGAAAAAATAAGGTTATTGCCCTTAAGTGATGAATATAATGTACAGTCGTGGGTAAAGAGCGTATGGTTAGGGACAAGAGATATAAGAAGAGCACAGGTTTTTTAACTGCCGCTTGCTGAAGCCAGAGCCTGGGCCAGAGCACTCTCGGCTACGAAGCTCCCTTTTAGTGGACTCACAACCCCTTGTTACTTTACCAACGTTGCTTAGCAATGGGTAACAATCGGGTTGGATAGATAACTTGTATGTCTAGGTTATCGAAGGTTAGAAACCCATTACTCATCACTTGTGATGGGTCTAGAGTGATATATTGTCTTCCAAGGCTGTTAGGAATTAAGAATTGAGTACTTTTGGAAATCCAGCAGTGTATCCAGCAGTGTATCCAGCAGTAGTCAAATAATGTTTCATAGCTATAAACCCACGATTATTGTTGACTCTGTGTAATGTGAATATTTGTATGTTAAGGACATTAGATCTAGTCCGATTAAATTAGGTAATTAACTTTAGTTAATGAAATGAACATAAATCTCCATAAACCCAAATCAGTCAGTGATATACCGTTTGGTGAGTTTCTGGGTGTTGAGATTTTGAAGCTATATGGTTGTTACCCAGACAACCCCATACCACTCGTCGCCCGTTGCTAAGCAACGTTGGAACTGCGTTCGAGTGAGTGGATCGTCCGCAAAAGTGAGCGCTATTGCTAATGCTATAATTTACCGAATGATCCATGGGTCCAACGAGCTGCCGATAGAAGGCCTGTGCCTAATTTCGATCTTTAGGTCCATTCTTCTCTTATCTCATCCGAACGTTAATCTATACTGTTATATCATTTATCATTATGTCTATTCTCATAGTCCTCCTTGTCGTTGTCCATATTAATGATTTTCTTATGGCCTGTAAACCCTTCGTTACGTTAAATATCCTCACAGTTCCCTATTATTGTTACTAGCATTATCATCGTTACTATTATATGTATTATTCTAATCCATTGTCACTGCTAGTATTATTATTATTCTTATTACAACCATTACCATTATATTTATTATTATTATAATTATTATTATTATTATTATTATTATTATTATTATTATTATTATTATTATTATTATTATATTTTATTATTATTATTGTTATTGTTATTATTATTACTATTATCCTTACTATTATCATTATTACTATTAAATTTTTGTTTGTAGGGATCCGGTCTTATTCCCCCGCTTTATGAAAATATTTTACTTATATCAAAAGTTAGCCGTACTCCATCCTTATTTTACTGATTCCGATAAAGTAATTTTGTTATTTCAGAAATTTTAAACAGCGTTCCGCCCACATTTTCCCACTCAACTCAAAATAATTATTTTAGTTCCTACATATTATTTAAAATATTCCTTTTCATGATTTTGGTCGTTCGGATTAATCTTTCTCCGATGGCTATTCATTTTAACTGTTGCAAAGATTTTGCAATTTTTTCCCGCTAACCATTCCCTTCTTTGTCTTTATGACCTATTTGTGTTCACATTGTATTTAATGAGAGCCCACTGGACTACTTGGTGTTAGTGATTTTTAGCCGATTGTCTAATATGATTTTGGGTCGAATTTTAGGACGAAGGAAGAAGGTGGAGCAGTCAAAAGAATACCTCCCTCGATCTAACTAACGCCCCTATAGGAAGATATTGACGTTCTGTATCCGTTAATTTCTCACGATATGGACCTTCACGGGCACAGAACTATAGGCGGAGCAAACCGCTCTTACGCAGTCTGATAGTATGTCTGATTTGGATTACTTGTGTTATGTGCTGGCTGTGGGCCGAAAAACAAACAAATAAATATTACCATCTGAATTGGACAAAAGCATCGATGCATAAACGTATATTCTTCATTAAAATTCTTCATTCCATATTTTTGTCATAAAGTTTCATAAATACAAGCATTTAATCATTATCGATCAATAAATTCATAGTGAAGTCATTCATATAGCAGGAACACCTTCATTTAAAATCATAAGTCAATGCACACTAACTGAGAGTTGTCGTGTCCAGACAAAACACTTACCAGTGTTAATTGCCTGAATGCACAACTCACAGTTGTAACGCACACTAACCAAAAATAAGACTGAAAGTAAGACTACAAAAAAGTTGATAATTTGTCAAAACACATCAGTATATATACCTACAATTTGACATTAACCTTGCGTGTAATTTTTTTGCGATAAAACAAAATTTGACCTTGAATTTACTTGTAATATCTAAATACAATTTTTATTATTTTCATAATTTAAATTGGCAATTTATTTCTTAAATTTTTTAATTGAATTTTTTCAAACAAAACTATTTTATTTTAACTCATTTAATTCATTAATTTTTTACTTTTATACAACTTGTCATTTTTCGGTCAAATTTTCTTGTTATTATGTTATTTTTATGTAAATTTCATGCGGTTCTTGATGCATTTTGTATTTATTTTACTTTTATGTTTTTTGGTTTTATATTTATTTATATTCTCTCAAATTATAGAGTATTTAGTTGATGTTGTATGTTGTATTTTAAGTTATCTTGGTGCTGGGTTTTCGTGCTATATTACTGATACATTTAAACAATTTTCAAGGCCGTTTGTGTTCTGGCCCAACACGTTTCAATGTACCTATTGGTGGGTTACTGGGTTTTGCTAATTGTTTGAAACGTCCTCGTGTTTACCCCAGCAACGCCATATAAATATTTTCTAGCTACCACTCGGCACCCGTTGCTAGGCAACGTTGGAAATGTGTTCGAGTGGGTGAATTGTCCGCAAAAAGTGAGCGTTATTACTAATGCTGTAATTGCTCGGACAACCCTTGGGTTCAACGAGCTGTCGATGGAAGACCTGTGCTCGCTTTGTAAGTCCCTTGTGTGTGAGAAGTTTCGAGATCAGAATCATGTTAGTGAGTGTTAGCTGCGGTGATGGTGTGCCTAGAGATGGAACGACGGTTACCTGACGAAGTGTGAATACTCATGAAATAGCTCCGGGTTTTTAGCATTCCTCAAGTTTTAAAACATCACTTTTAGTAATTGAACAATCTTTATAATTTAATTAAATTCACAAATAAAACGAATTTTAAATCAATTGAGTTTGTTCGACAGACGAGCGGCTCTTCGTCTGGCACGCTCTTTCCGCCCCGTCTTTAAACTGCTGGATGGTGTTGTGGCAGGAGTTACAGCGGGTGTTGGATTGTTTATTGAGTCTCGGTAAGCCAATTGGGATGGGGCGAACACAAGAGGGTAGGTTACTGCCTCTCCCTCCCGACTGGCGGACAAGGCGACTTCCAACTCCCTTATCTGCGTCCGGAGGTTTTGATTTAATTGCCGTTCATCGGCCCAGCCCTTTTGAGCGGCGATGAGCCGGTGGCGTAGGGGCTTAAGCTTGGCTGGATCAACCCATGTGGCTTTCACTTGTTGAATCTCTTTGGTGAGCTGTATGATTTGCTCATACAGTGCTTTGTTAGCTTGTTGGGCACGGGTCAGCTCTTTCTGCAGCAGTTGGATAGGTTCCATTACTAGTAATACAGATATTTAAAGATTTGATATTTTTAAAGAAAACTTTATTCGTATACGTTATATTAAACAAATAAGGAATTTTCTCATTAAGACTAAGATAAAACAGTTAACAAAACGACAACCGGTTTATTTACTGAAAACATTAACTAAACAATCAAATCCTAGAACAGTTTATCATGAAGAGGTAGTTTAGGAGGAGGGAAAACCCCTTTCCACCCACTCCTCCGGCGAATAACCAGATATGATCATTACTGGTCGCTTGATATTGCGGATCCGTGTAGTTTTCGGTCGGGTGCCTCGCGCGACCGTGCCTTGTCACGGGTGTTGATAATTGTTGGTGATTCGACCAGCCAGTAAGTCAGGTATTGGCGAGCTCGGACCACTTGCACATTCACCTGCCGTTGGTGGGCTTCTAGTTGTTCTAGGAGATGGTGGGCTTGCGCGTGGATTTCCCCGGCCGGGCTCCACTCTTCCCCTGGTTGTTCGGCCAGCCATCGGTCATGGTCATTTTCTGTTGAGTCGGTTAGTTGAGGCTCCGGTGGGGGGAACTCGGGACATCTCTCATGCCGGAATCGTTCCCAGGCCCATCTCCACCGATCGGCAACCGAGGTAGGGATACACATCAACGGTCTTAAATTTTCTGAGCAAAGAAGATTCATCATTATCATTATAAATGGAAAATTTATTTTTAATAAATATATATCCGTTAACAATTCGGTTAAAATTAAACCAGTTTACTAGAAAATTTTACTTGAAGGGTAGATTTCCAATTCCACATCTCCGACATTATCGGGCAACTCATCGGTCGACTTCTCGTTATAGTTCGTTGGTTCGTAGGACATTTTAATTTCTCAGAGCAAAATTCGTTTTGATTATTGATTAATCCACCTTTGTTGTTTATAGTCTGGGGAAGAGAAAAGAATAGTTCTGTAAAATTACTACAGAGCTAGAGAGAACTAGTTACTTACTGCGGGTATGTGGTATAATGACGACCTTATTATTCACTAACCTTTCCGCGAATTATCGATTTATGTAGGCGTCAAGTGTCTAATTTTCTGTTTGACTAAACGGGTAATCTGTTATATGGAATGAATACTCTATGAATAAATCTTGCATTCTATTAGTAACATATCGTATTGAATGGATATTCCGTGAGTAACTCGTCATTTTAAAGGGACAATTTATGGGTAAACAAATGTTCTATGGGTAGAATGGGTATTTTAGATAAATATTCTATGGTTAAATTGTTATGTTAAATAAATATTTCATGGATATAATTGTCATATCTGAATAAATATCTTATAGGTGAAATTGTCAATCTAAATAAATATTTTATGAATACAATTTAAAAATTTAATTTATTACGGTTAGAATTAAGTTTATTTACCATAAAGTACTATTTGAAAATTTTATAAAATTAAATTTTTTACCATGATTAATCTCATTATAACTAAGGATATTTCATTTTAAGTTATAAATATTCATTTTAACCCTTGAAAATCTATGGGTAAGGAGAAATTTGGGCATATATCCCATTATTAAGGCTTGCTTATCACCTGTTGCCATGACAACAGATTAAACCTTTTCGAATTTCTATGTTGTAAATTTTTGGTACTTTTCCTAATAATTTTCTTTTATTTTAGATCTCCTACAGCAACCGGACCTTCTATTGTACTCCATTCCAGCATCAGCACTTACTCTCAAGTATGCTCTTTCGTTCATTATTAGTTTTATTCAATTTTTAATCTATAGAACCTCCTGAATCAATCCGCAAAAGAAATCACGATATTGGAATTTACTTATGTTGGAATTACTTTTCGTCGATGTGGTAATTTTTGTTGTTGAACTCCTTTAATTTAATAAAGTCCTATGTCTTTCTTATTTTATTTTGATGAATTTAAAATTTAACTTAAGAAGGTAGTACTGGTAATAATACATTTGATATTAAAATAACAATTTTGGTGTGATAATAGTACTAGCGATGATAATAATAATAAGAATAATTTAATAATAATGATTATTTTAGTATTACAATAATAATTTTTGTATAATAATGATATAAGTAATAACGATCTTAAAAGGATTAATACTAACGACAAGGGTGACAATGCTATCAATTTTAAGTTGATCATCGCAATAATAATAACCATAGCTGTACCGTTAATAATAATATCAAGTTAATAATAATAATATTAGTTTCAGATCTTAGTAATAATGAGAACTATGATAATAATAATAATAATAATAATATTAATAATATCAACGGGGAATTAGCACTAAGATTCGTAACATTAAATATAAAAACAATAAATATAATAATAATAACAATAATAATATTAAATATGAATAAATTTAATTGGTAACTGTAAGAACGTTAGTAGCAATGATGACAACAATAAAATAACAACACTAACAACAACAACAATAATAATAATGATGATAATAATAATAATAAGGTTAATAAGTAGTGCTATTATAAGTAGTATTACTGTGATTCAGGATTAACATCGGGTTTTCTGGCTAAGGGTTAAATTTTGTAAGTAGATTTTGTAAGTAGTATTAATGTGGTTGAATTTCTCAAATTTAATTTACTGGGATCTTTCTTTTGGGGGGTCGATTGTCAATAATTATTCGATTTAAAATTACCAAGTATTTTCCTAATTATTGGCATACGATCTTATTAATATTGGAGTGAAGCGTTAATATAATTTGAATAATTAAGGCATGACATAAATATAAATTAAGCAGGTCTCAAAACGACGGTTATCTGCAAACCTTCTGCGAGGTCGAAATATAAATGAAACACTTTTTATGGTGGTGGAAATTTTGGTCCTGTATATTAAGTTTTTGTCTATTCTACAATAAAGAAAATTCACAATGATTCGGTTATTGGTATGGTTCACGATAGACGTCTTTAAGTTCATAATTTTTAATTTATGACGATTACGGGAATCCGAAATTTAGATACGTGGCTTCATTTTAAAATTATTGACTTTCTACCTTTTCGGGGACTGCTTAATATTTATGGTTATCTTAAGTTCGTATTGGCAGTTTAATATTCATAATAATAATTTGGAGTTTTTAGTTCATAACAACGATTTCATTTTATAATTCCTCGGTACCTTCCCTTGGTTGACCTTAGGCGCATTGTGTTCATATTATATTTAATGAGTGTCCACTGGACTACTCGGTATGGTGATTTTGAGCCGTGTGTAGAGTAATTTAGGTCAAATTTAAAGAAAGCTAGAAACGAGGAAGTAGCCAAAAGACCCCTTCCTTATTTCTCCTTTCTTCTATACGGAATAATATTGACGTTCCAATCCCTGCGTTCCGCACGCCGGGTCTTCACGGGCACAGATCATCGGCGATATTCCACGCACTTACACGAATCTGAATAATATGTGGATTTTACTAACTTGTGATGTGTCTTGGCTGTGGGCCGGAAAAATTTCGACAATAAAATGAATAATTAATGAAAAATAAACTGAGTTTAGGTTTTACAAATATTTATTAAATTATTAAAAACAATATACCAAATTACTTGATAGAGCATAACATCATACCAAAATAAAATTACAGCTCTCCCAACGTCGATATCCAAGCAGAGCTCTACCGAGGTTGCGAGGACGGGACGTGGAGAGAGAGTTTCCAAATAAAACTCTAACTCACCTAAAATAGATTTCAGATTATAGTTTTTTAAAAAACGATTTAACGATTTAAAATTGGTTAAATTTTATGTGAAAATGCATCGGTATATATACCTATTTTCTGTCCTTAACCTCGCGTGTTCTTTTTGATTTAGTAAAACAAAATTCGACCTTGATATTTTCTAGTGTATTCTAATCTTAATTTTTATTATTTTCTAATTTATTTTGATAATTTTTTATTTAAAATTTTTATTGAATTATTTCTAATTCAAATTCTTTGATTTAAATTTCATTTTCATGAAATTTTCATTTTTGTTAAATTATCGAATTTCGGTCGAATTTGTTGGGTTTTCGTGTTATGTTTATATTTATATCGTGCAGATCTTGTTGCATTTTGTTATTATTTTAATTTATTTTTATGTTTATTGTTTTATATGTATGTTGGGCCAGAACGTAAACGGCCTTGAGAAATATTTTAATGGATCAGTAATACACATGCAAACATAACATGCAGATTTAAATAAACCTGGAAACACCAATCAAACCATATAAAATATGAGAAAAAAGGAGAATTAAATATAAATTAATAAACATAAAAATAAATTAAAATAATAACAAAACGCACCAAGATTCGCACGATACCAACACAAATATAACAAGAAAACACAACAAATTCGACAAAATTGAAAAAATTAATAAAAGTTCATTAAAGTGAAAATTAAATCGGAAAATTTGAATTAGTAATAATTCAATAAAAATTATAAATAAAAAATTATAAAAATAAATCAAAAAATAATAAAATTAAAGAATAGAATTTACTAGAAAATAACAAGGTCGAATTTTGTTTTACTGCATCAAATTTCACACGCGAGAAAAATAGGTATAAATACTGATCCATTTTCACATTTAACTTAACCATTTTTGAAAATCTTAACCGTTTTTCGAAACTAACTATTTTTAGCCAGTTTTAAAAACCTTATTTTCAAACTATTTTGAAACTAATTTTGAAACTAATTTTGAATTCGTTCTTTAGAAACTATTCAATTGATTTTAGGTGAGAAATATTTATGTTGGAACCCTCTTTCCACGTCACGTCCATTGCATCTCGGTAGAGCTCTGCTTGGCGTCGACGTGGGGAGAGAGGCATTTATGTTATTTTATGATATTTTATGCAATTGTATGGAATGGTTATGAAGGGTAATTATGTTATTTTTGTTTATAATTAATAAATATTATTGATATACATAAATTGTTTTATATATATTTTCATAAACTAAACTAAACTGTCGAAATTTTTCCGGCCCACAGCCAACACATAACGCAAGAAAGCAAAATCTACATAGTACAGATGCATGTAAGTGCGTGGAAAATCGCCAATGATATGTACCCGTGAAGACTCAGCGTGCGCAACGCAGCGGTCGTAACGTCAATATTTACCCCTATATCTGAAGCGAGAAATAAGGAAGAAGTCTCTGGCTGCTTCCTCGTTTCTCAATTCTGTAAAATCGACCTAAAATTATGTTACATACGGCTCAAAATCATCACACCGAGTAGTCCAGTGGGCACTCAATAAATATAATGTAAACACAATATGCGTTTAAGGCCTATTAAAGGGGAATGGTACGGGGATTAAATTAACTGAAATCGTTGTTATAACTCTTTTGGATTAATATTTTGAAATAGATAAAATTTATTGGAAATCATTGAATTCGATTAAATTGCGATTATTGATAAAAATTAAAGTAATCATTGATCGTAAATAAAGAAAAGTAAAGTGTTTTATGGCTTAAAATTACAGGTAAAGATAATTCATAATTTAAATGATCGTAAATTATTGATAAAAATTAGGGCAATGGCAAACAATTCCACCCATTAAATCCTTGGGTAGGAACGAGTAATGCATGGATCTAATCAAAAACCAACCCCCGATAAAAATGAAAGCAATTAAGAATCGAATTCATTGATTTCAAATGATGAAACGTATCGATTAAAAGTAAAGTGATCCTTGAATAAAAGTGTGGAATCCCTTAATTAAATTGTTGATTAAAATTACTGCAACGACAAGTAATTCACTGATAATTCATTTTGAAAAAATTGAAGAAGTGATTGAGTAAAAGCGAGGGTTTAGCTTAAATTATTGATTAAAAAAAAAACCAAAAAAAAAAATGAATAAAAGTAAATATATCGTTGATTAAATTCAATCAATTCGTTGATAACAGTAAAACGATTTTAGGGTAAACAGAAATATCTCACTGATTAAACTAATTCAGATAACTATTGAGTAAAACCAATGTAACCTAGCTTTAGTAACGCAAAATATTGATTAAGGGTAAATAAAAATTCGTTGACTAAAGTAATTCATAGATTAAAATTAGAAATGGATTGGAATAACCATAAAATAGTTTCTCTGAAAAACAAAAGTCAAGTAATTTCCGATGTAAATTAAAGTAAAACTGGATTCACGGATTTAAAATTATGGGATTAGTATTAAAATAATTTCACGGACTAAAGTAATAGTTGATCCAGCTAGCCGTAGGAAAACTATTAGGAATTTGAATAATAGATGTCAATATATATTACCGATAATACTAACCCTTATTTAGAACTAGGATAATTTCTAGAATCGAAAAAAGGTTTTCTCTAATTATTATAAATTCAGGAATTACAGCAAATTGATTAAAGATAAATGAACGAATTATTACTTAAACTAAATTAATATAATTGTAAAAACCAAAGTTTAAGATAAGAGAAAATTTGTATTAATATCACATAAACTGTTACCGAGTTTATTGAACAAATAAAATTCCACAAAACGGAAATATTCCAAAGAAGGGTATCACAGTTACTTGGAAGCATCGGTAAGCGTAGGAAGTTTTCTTAAAAATTGTCAGTAAACTACATTCGAACTAATCAATGAAATAACTTACCGGAATTGAGAAAATCGAGTGTAGGCGAAGCAGTTGAACAGTAATTCTGAAAATATGACGTAAATAATATAATTACCGGATGTAAACATTCTAAATCACCTTTAGTCAACCGCTTAAGTTACAACGGTAAGATCCGCCGGAAGTCGTTCACTCACCATAATACGCCCACGTACAACTAAGTTATTCCGGATCAATATCCGGTCTAGATCTTAAAGTTCGATTAACCGTAAATGAAATTGGTAAACAAACTTTAAATCAATTTACAAATTCTCTTAGGTCAATACACGATTATCCGCCAACATGTAACATATTAAGGTTAATATGTATATATTAAATAAATTAAACGTCAGGTTTATCTCACCCATATGATTAATCATATCATTATATATTCCCCCTATAAAGGTGTGCACATTAAAGGACCAGGCCCACAAATTAACCCAACCTGCTTGTTACTGTCCCATCGCGTAAAGGAAAGCAATAGTCACGTGTATGACACCTTTAACAATAACATAGACACCAGTTATTTGCTAATAACTTAGAATGGGTGAATCGATCGAACCTAATAACAATAATGTTTAGACATGTCGCCCAAACGAACCGCCAGCCGAGGGACGGACAAGCAGGGACAGACAGGAGTCCCACTGGCTACCAGAATACTCAACCAGTTGCAACAACCATGGCCATATCCTGCCACCTGGAGAACATTAGGCTTGGAGAAGGATCCCTGCGGTCTCTCGGGACAGCAATATCCAGCTGCGGAGACCTACCTGAACGCACAGGACCTCCTCACACAATGGGAACGGGTGCAGGAGCAGGTGGATTTACAGGTGGTTAAGGCGAGGATGTATCTTGCGAACGTGGTGGAAGACATCCTTGCCGGGCGGATTGCAGTCGCCTATCCACCTCGCCCAGTTCGAGATACCCGACGACCCTATACAGTGGAGGCTCTCAAGCGAAGCCTGAAGAGACTTTGTCCCGAAGAGTGAATTGATAGTGATAGATTTCGTGTAATAACTGATCTAAAATATTAGAAATTTGCGTGTTATTTCTTCTTATGGTTAAAATTATTCGTGACTTTGTTTAATGAGATAAATGATGATCTAACTTAACCTATAATGAATTAAAATGATATCTTTAGTTGTAGTGATGTCTTCCTTACAAATCCTACAATCTGAACTGGACCATGCAAGACAGTCAAACGCGGAGTTACTCACCCAAATTATTCAATTGACCCGCGAAATGCAACAGGTTAGAGCAACCTGGAAGGAACCGGAAAAGGTAAAAACATTGTACCACCGCCTGACCGCAGCACAGAAAGGCTGGACAGAAGAGCGGCAGCTCAACCAAAGCCTGCGCACTCAAATTCGGGGACTCGAAGTCGCCCTAGCAGTCTGCCAGGAAGGGGAAGCGGTAACCTATCCGCTCATCTTCGCCCCAACCCAAATGCCGCAGAAAACCACCAAGCCAGCAGAGCAACCTATCCCTCCAACTAATAATCGTCGACCGGGACGCAAGGAACGTGCCCGACGTCGCGCAACCCAACTTCAAAACGTCAAGTAGTAAATGTTACACATGTGGGTGAATCAAAAAAAGTAGTTTTAGCCTTAGTTGAGTTGTTTCTTTAATATAATTGTATGCCAGCATTGTCATAAACATTCTTATCACGTCTTAGTTTTCCACAGTCAATTAAGAACCTGATCTAGAACTTCTACAAGGGACAGAGCTAAGCGAGCATAAGTCTTCTATCGACAGCTCGTGAACCCGAGGGTTGTCCGAGCATCTATAGTACTAGCAATGATACTCAATTTTTGCGGACAATCCACCACTTGAACACATTACCAACGTTGCTTAGCAACGGGTGCCAAGTGGCGATCAGAATCATTTTGTATGGTGTTACGAGGGCAACTGGAAGGATAAGCAAGATTTGAAACCCTGTAACCCACCATACAAATTTGGGGGCTCAGCCGGGATAGAATGATTTTCTTGTACAAAAAACGAGGGGACATAAAGCTTAACTATCTTTTTAACAGAAAATGTCGGGACGACATTTTACCAAACCCCGGAGAGATGAAATAAGAGTTTAAATATTGTAAATATCAATGAAAAACGAACGACATGACTACAAAGTAAGACGCCAAGACACTCAACATCCACCAAAGCCTGACGACACCACATAACAACGACACTCACAAGACGCATAAGCAAACAGCATATAATTAAAAGGGCAAAATTCGGGATAAAATGAAATGGGGTAAGTAAGGGGAATAACGATAGCTACTGGGAAAAGCAATAGAACCAAGTAGAGGAAGTCATAATAGAATAAATTACGACGAGTAATGATTAAAATAGTAGTGATAAAAATGAATCAACACAGTAAACTGAGAATTGAATGAACGAATTTTCTTAGTTAATTAGTATTTAACGAGTAATTAAAAGAGATTTAATAATTTTAGGGATGGAACCAACAAAAATAATAGAAAAACTAAAGGGCATCCTAAACATCGAAAACGATAATCTTGAGGAATTAATCAATAAACAAAAATTAATTAAAAGAGCTAAAGAGGATATAGCAACGATTTCAAACCTGTATTCCGACGAACATTGCATATTGATAAAATTGATTGATATTGATAAAGACATAACAACGTAAAGAATATACGAAATTCTATTCATGAGATTAGAAATAACCGAATTTGGAAAAAGCTGGAACAAGTTAATGAAAAAAGTCGAAAACATTGAAGATGAGATTGCAACAACAATGAAAGAACAAACCAAGGCTTATTTGGAGTGTTATGCGTGCAAAACAGAGGAAGCACGAGTAATGGTGATACCTTGAGGACACCTGAGTTATTGTCATGGATGCGCACAAGAGTCGCACTGTATGTTATGCCAGCGAAAGATAAAAGAAAGACTAACTGTTTACTTTCCCTAAATTGTTACGATGAAATGAAATAAATGTGTATTATGCATCACTTGAGTTGTCATTAGATGATAAGACGAATATAAAAGAAATATGCAATGTTTATAAATAATAAAACCACCCGACAACGATAAATTAAGGTAATAGACCAAACACATGAAAGCCGAATTAAGGAAATAATTAAAACACACGCACAGAGACACAAAATATTGGACGGAAAAATTTCGACAACCGAGTTTCCTAGTGTATGCTTCTTCTTGTTTTATTGATATTATATTTATTGATATTATATTGAGATAGGACGAGGAAAAATGGTTAACCTGAGCTATCAAATGATAGTACGCTCACCCAACGGAAACCCTGATCAACCCTACTGAGAAAGGAACTGGTAGGCCAAGTCACGTATGTCAGCAAGTAACCGGCGAGAGATTGATCACCTCTTTTGGGGAGCTTGTTGATGCGATTACCATAAATTTTGAAGGGGGAAGTGAAGAGATAGACCGAGAGGTGAGAGAAAGAGTGTACACGGAACAGAATTAATAGTTTTGATTAAAGGTACCTAGAGATGATCTTTTTTCCCTAGCTGGTGGTGAGGTACCAGAGGACAGCTACGGACTGTCGTGTTCAGGTTTTTATCAGCCAAGGGACTGATGGCGCTGAGCCGTTCGATACAAAAACCCGGATCACACACCGAGTATCGAATGAACATTTTTATTGCTGGGCGGAACTCGATACAACAACCCGGATCCCACACCGAGTATCGAGGGCCAAACGGTAGGTGAGATGTGAACTAACCGGTAAATGGTTCATACTCAAAATGTCCTACTAAGGTCAGATAAGGGCGGCCGAATTGAGCCGGGAAATATGACGGGTCAGATAAGGGCGGCCGAATTGAGCCGGGAAATCTGACGGGAGAGGCGGGCAGAGATTAGATAGTTTATTGATAAAATTTTCCGCGCCCAGATTTAATCGTTTCCTTTTCTTTTCACTATTCGGGAAATCAAGTAAACCGCTTTTGGAACTTGATTGAACGTCTAGGCATTTCCATACTTTTATATTCTCCGAGGTACACAACCCGGATCCCACACCGAGTACTGAGGGAATGTTTTTTTTATTTGCCCAGCGAGGAGTTTGGTACAATAACCCGGATCCCACACCGAGTATCAAATATCCGAATGGCGGTGAGTAAAGCGTAACCGGAAGAATGCGCAGCCAAAAGACGCCATGGCTTGAGAGTCAGTGTGAGGCCTCAAACATACCCAAAAGTCACTGATGAGCTCAAGTCCGATGATTAAAATGAGATAAAATAATGAGAGATAAAATGAATAAGATGAATTAGATTAAAGTCAATATGACTATGAGTAAGGATGAAACTGATAGAATATGATTATGATTAGATTAAACAGTAAAGATGAGAAATAATAAGATATGATATGATTATAATGAAAAGAGATATGAGTAAGGATGAAATATGATTATGAATAGATGTTAAGGTCACAGATGACCAGTAAAAGAGTTAAAGCCGAAGGCCGAAGAGCCAACGGAAATTATAGAGGGCATAGAGCGCCAGCGATTGAGGATTAAGTAAATGAATTTTTTGGGAGACATAGGAAAAATAATTAATGGAATGAATGAAATTATGAGTATGATGACTTTACAATAGTATCGATATTATGATATAGATAATTGATACGACTATATAGATGATTAATAAGACTATATAGATAATTGATACGAGATTAATAGATAATTATTACGAGGTATAGATAATTAAAAATAGACTTAAAATGAGGGGGGTGAGTCAGATAAAGAAGACCACCACGATAAATGCGAACAAGGGATGATAACGTATATAGTATGGTAAACGGAGGAGAAATTAGTATAGAGTATAGAATATTGGAGTGTTATTTATTTTTAGGAATCAATAGTCAAACAAAGCAATCCAAGTCAATTTCAAAGCAAAGCAAAGGAGAAAATACTTCAGAGCAAACGACAAAGCAAAGTGATAATAAAGAAACTTGAATAAACGAGTAGAAAAGAATTTGGAATAAACGGCAAAGTAGTTACGAGCAATAAGCAACCAGAATTTCAAAGCAACCAAAGCAGGAAAAGAGAAACGAGAAAACCAGTCAAGCAGACGAATAACCGTAAACATTGATAGCATCAGCAACCATACGAGAAGCAAAAGCAAAGAGAATAACGAAAAGAGTTTATTAAAAGCGGAAGAAAAGAAAAAAGTTCGCAACAGTAGAAGTGTCAAGACCGGAGTATCAACTACAGCAGCAACAGGAACCGGCACAGATAGTGGATTAACCGACGTTGAATTCAACAGCAGCAAAGAAAACGAAATAAACAATATAGAAAACCGGTTGCCAATAAGAGAATCAGAAAACGAGGAAGAGAGATTAAAAAATTTAAACATTAACCCAAACATGGCAAATTCCATAAATTCCAACATGACTTCAATTCCAGATGCAAATACAATGTTAAATAACAACAGCGTGATGGTAGGAGAATTCAGAGAAAAGTTTAGAGGAGAACCATTCGACGGTAGTCTCAACAAATTGGATACATTTATAAAGGAATTTGAAGTTTATAAAAATATCTGCCACTGGACAGATCAAAAAGTAAAAGAGCGACTACCCTTATACCTAAAAGGGAGCGCACAAGATGTATTCGTGGAAGAAGCAAGAGACGCAACGAAACTGACAACGTGGACAGAGATTAAAGAGTTCTTAGTAAAAATATTCGGCATAGAGAAAAAAGGAAACAGGAAGATATTGGACTTCCTACATCGAAAACAAAGACGAGATGAATCAAATGCAGTGTACGCATGTGAATTAAAGAAATTGTGTAAAGAAGCCTTCGGAGAAACAGATTTGCCCGAAGATAAAATGGTAGACGTCTTCATAAGAGGAATTAAAAGAGAAGACATACGAGCCAACCTTGGATGCTTGGCACCAGAGACACTAGACAAAGCAGTAGCAATCGCAAATAGATGTGAAGCCCATCTGGGACTGGGATACCAAGTGGCAGTCTTGGCCACAGAACCAACAACGTCAACAGTCAATGCCAACAATCAAAACAACAATATCAATCCAGCTATGAATCAATTCATTCCAAGAGCACAGCAGATGTTCAAGCCACCAGCAACGAGAAATCCGGAGGATAGAGGTAATAACCAAGTAAGTTATAATAATAATTTCAGGAACAATCTAAATGCAAATGAAAAATGTTCCACATGTCAAAAAATTGGACATCGATCAGAAAATTGTTTCCGGAATCACAACTGCCAGAAATGTGGTAGACGAGGGCACACTGAGAGAATATGCCAACAACATGATAGCAAAGCATGCTACAATTGTTGTCTACAAGGACACATCGCAAGGCGATGCAACATAAGAGGAGAGTCAAATCAATCAAGACCAAATAATCCTACGAGAAACCCACAAATTAACGTAATACAAGAAATCGACATGCTACGAGAAACGCTACAACGAATGCCCGTGGAATTAAAGGAGATGATGCAACAGATGCCCACCAATATACAACAACAACGAATCAACGTAATGAGAAGCAATGAGGAGATTCAAGAGCTGCGAACTAGAGAATATCAAGAGCAACAACAAGCTGAATGGCAAAGACTACAAACAGAGGAAGCTCAGGAAATCCAGCAAAGATGGGAAAATCGAAAACAAACCCCGAAAAGAATTAATATGATGAGAATGGAAATTCCAGATGAAATTCACACTGCGGAGCAGTGTGTTGAGAACGAAGGGGGAGGAAATATGATAACTGATAATGAGAAAACAATCGAACTAAATACGATGGAAAAAATAGACGCCATCAAAGAATTTGCAGAGGAGGAAAAACAGAGACGTCGACAATTAAAAGAAATGACAACGGAGAAACCGAATGAACCAGAAACCCAAGAGATGAATCGAGCAGAGATGATGATAACGGAGGATCAAAACAAGGAAACATTAGTGTACGAGATAGATGAACTCGAAAAAGAAATTATGACACAAAAGATAGAGAGTACACTCGAGAAAATAAAGCAAGAGGAAGCTCTAGAACAAGAGGAAGATCAATTAAAAGAAAAAGAAGCAATCCTAAAACAAGAGAAGGAACAACTAAGAAAGAAGGCACTAATATTAAAAATAGACGGAGCGTTAAAACACTTAGAACAAGAACAAGCACTAGATCAAAGAATAGAAGTGCTGGCAAAGAAAGTGCTATCGCAAGAAATGAAAGAACCAGAATTAAAACTGCAAAAAGATGAGCAAGAAGCATCAATGTTACAAGAAAAAGAAAGGATATCAGAACCAATAATAACAAAAAATCGAATCCAGAGGATACTGCTACAAAAAATAGAAACAAGAGTCAGAAAAGAAAAGCCCACGTGGAGCGAAGCTCAAATCGAGAACAGAATAAAAGAGATATGGTTCCAAACAAAAGGACCAACAAAGATAACGAAAGAGGAGGAACAACCACATATTAATATGCTGAGACAAACACCAGACGACCAAACAGATGAAGATGAAAGTGAGATAAGCAGTCTGGGTGGAGAAATATTTCAATCATGCGAGGAAAATAAACCGTATAAAGATGAATCAAAATCCGAATTAGAGGAAATAGAAACGAATGTGCCAAGAGAAGATGAAACCGAGATATTAAAAGAAATTAACGAAATTGTAGAAGAAGTAGATCGAAATCAAATGCTCCTAAACCTCAAAGATACAACCGCATACAGCAAAATAATGAAATTAATTGCGAAAGGATACCAACAAGATAATGGTACGTTCACGGCATCATGGAAAGAGATGATAAGAAAGTACCAAGAGAACTTGAAAGAATTTGATAGAGAAGAGTATCAGGTAATTATTGATTTTCCAGAGATACCGAGACAGATAATAGCAACAAGAGGCGAAAGCACAAACGAGTTATATGATTGGGTAGTGAAAAAGCTAGGACCCAGCTATAAAAATAAACCTTTATATTACCAAGGAAGGAAAATAAAGCGAGACATACACCTCGCAGATGCTCTAATATGGCCAAACGGAATAAATGTGGTAACGTTAAACAAGAGTGAAACCGAAGAAACGATAACAGAGATATGGCAGAAAATTCAAATATTGTATAACAAAGAAATAAAACCCGGATTAGAAAAAGAGAGACAAAAGATAATGAGACAAAACCAGATCAAAATGACAGAACAAGCAATAGACCAGGCTAGGAAATATATTAACAGACTATCGTTAACGAGATCAATTTCAATGAAAATATTTGTGGAAGCCGTACAGATATTATGAGATTCGATAATGAGAGAACAGATGAGTTGATAGCCAAATATGGAGAACACCAAAGAGATATGAGGGGAGACGAACCAATAAAGATAAAGATAAAACTACCGAATGATGAAATAAAAGAAATATTGGTGGATCCCGATTGTCAAATGCATGAATTATACCGACGGATAAATCGAGAAATTATACAACCGATAATCGAAAGTAGTGATGATGGCATGGTAGAGGACGTGGCAATAATGTACCACAAGCGACAAATAAGTCCGCGAGAACGAACCCCAATATACGAGTTAGGTATATGGGAAGACGGACAAACTATCAATATCATAGCCATGGATGAACCAGAGAGAAAAAATACGACAAAAAAGGAACAACAAATTCAAGAATTTCAAGAGGAAATGAAAAGAAAAATGGACCAAATACTAACTATCTACCAATTATGGAGACAAGATGCGAAGTTAAGCACAAAATTACAACCAATAGACGACTCACGATGCCGATCAACACCATGGAAAAAGGTGTATGATGGAAAGACAAAAGAGTGGAAGTGGAAAACGGAGAGAACCGAACCAAAATGGAGAAAATATATACCAGGAGAAGCGCCAGAAGATGCAGCTAATGAAACAACCTTAGAGTTATATGAAGATGAGCCATACGAAAATTTACCAGAGAAAATGATAAACGAAATGGAATGGCAACCAGAAGAGGATGAGGAAATAAATGATAGAGCTCGATTAGCCCCATACACATGGAAAATAGGTGGATGGGCTGAAAAAGTAAAATCGGCTGAGGAAGAGAAAATCATCGGTATTACAAGTCATCAATTCTATACAGAAATCGGAGGATACCGGATGAAATTGAGAGTGTACCCAAACGGAGATGGGGTAGGAAAAGGAAAATATCTATCCGTGTATTTTCTATTAGCAAGAGGCAGATATGACGGAAAGTTAGATTGGCCATTTAATCGAAAAGTCATAATTTCAATCGCTAAACCCGGAAAATGGGAAGAGCGACACAGCGAAAAATTGGGAGTAGACCCAATATCCATGATAAGTCAAAAGCCGAAATCCACTGAAAATGTTGCAGGAGGAGTACCACAATTTCTATTGAAAAAATATGTAACACCTCAATTCGTAAAAGATGATACAATCTATATTACCGTCGAAGTAGAAACAGAACGAGAAATGAAATTGCGAATCCAACAAGAGCAAGCGAGACCGCGAATCAGTGTACTTGAAAAACGAATTCCAGGAACAAGATATTTGCCCACAGATATAGATGATCATGTAGAAGAAGGACTAACAAGATTAACGGAAACGCAAAAATGTAGAGTTAGCAGCGATATTGAGAACCGGAGCAAAGAATCAAAGACGAGCTGTAACAGATTTAGCAAAATGGATAATCGAATCTTGTAACAGAGTAAAGAACCTACGAAATATTGTAAAAGAAATAGAGGAATATCGGAGAATGTATGCGTGGTACCCAGAGCAATTCCGAGAAATTATCCGAAAATGGAAACACACCGAATGGGCAGCCGAAACAATAGAGAAGTATAGTTTAAAAATTATGACGCCAGATTTCGAACCAATCGAAAGAGAATTTTATATTACTGCCAAAGTAAATGAAGTAAAAAAGAGAATACCATATGAACCGCCATTTCATTTACAATACGAAGGACTATCATTAGGTGACGATCTTGAAATTGGAGTTACGCAAATGCAATTGGGGTTAATAAATATATTAACAGTAGCAAAGATTGCGGGTAGAGAACTCAACAAAAGAGAGATCAAAACGAAAACGCCAATAGGGCGACAAGAAAGTTTAAATACACCAGAAGTTCCACCTGCAGCAGATGAAGTAATCGTCATCACAACAGGAGACGAAGAGATACTAAATGATCTGAATGATATTGTGGATGAGGAAACAACCCGGAGAATACCGGAATCAAGAGATTTGTTTATGACAGAAAATGAAAACGATCTGATAACAGACGAACCAGACGAGCTGGTATGTGGTCAAAGACAACCAGTAGAAATAATAGAGCCAGATACCGAAGAGGAAAATAAAAAGAAAGAGAGAAGACGCCGAAATTCAACAGGAGACGAATGGGATAACTGGATAAATGAACGAGGAGCTACAACATCCAGAGAAACGGCAGACGAACAACCCAAACGAAAAGAAACGGGTGCAGCAATGGAAAAGAAATCCAGAGGACGACCGAAAATTGATAAACCAGCTCCAGAAAGAAAAACTAAAGAACAAATGCAGATGGATCAATTGACAACGAAATTAAGCAAGCTTAGTCAAGTGACGAAGCAGTTACAAGGAAAACTGAAAGGCCAAGAACAAGGAGCAAAGTGGATCAATAGATTAATAACTGATATGCTGGGATTAGCAAATCCAGAAATAAAGAGAAATTTGAAACTTAATAATATCGGAGCAGAAGCGAAACAGCTTTGGGCAGCAATAAAGCCAATAATAAATAAAATCATGGACAACAAAGTGCGAACCACAACCAAAGATCCAGAGGAATTATTGTTGATAATAAATCATTTGACAAAACGATCAGACGACCCAAACAGATATCTGGTAGGAATGGCCTATCTGATGTACAATACGATAGTGATATACAGAAAGCGAACTCCAAGATACAACCCAAACGGATATGAATTTGCAATAACAGACATTATCAGGAAGGTAATCGAACCATTCATCTTGACTCAAGGTGGATGGCAAGCCTTTATAAATTTAGTAAGTAAAGATGACCAAACTGAGATGATGCAAACAAAGTTGAAGGAGTTATTAACGGAATTCGAGACAACAATTAATGCAAGCGATCCAAAGACAGCCAGAAAAGGGATGAATGCGATAATCACCACAATACTCATATGGATGATGTGCATAAAAGGAGTAGAACCGTTTGTAGTATATGACTGTGACAACATAAAGATTGGTGATAAATACTCATTAAAAGAAACGGAAGAGTGCAAAGCTGCAAACCCTGGTAAATTACAGACAACGGCAACAGCAGTATCGTATAATGTATACCAAGAAGTAGACTTCATTAAAACGGAAATCAAAGAATGCTCAGTAACCAAGGAAAATTGTGGCATTTCATGCGGACATCACTCACATTCAACAATTATAGAAGCTGGAACGGAAACAAACATGTTTCAGTAAACGCGGAGCGAATGTGAGGAAGGATTCACGACAGGGACGTATTCTCAAAATAGCTGGACGGGAATGTAGCAGCCGAGAAGGAAAATAAAAACTACCCGAGTATACGCATGCGGGGGAGAATAACGCTGGAGACCGGAACGTGTCAAGGAGGGAATATACCCTACTTGATCAATTAGTCAAAAGGAGTGTAGTTGATTGAAGCTACCAAGTAAAGTTGGAAAAAAAATATCAAAAGGATATTTTGAACCCAGACACACAAGCAAAGAAAAAGTTAACCCTCATGCCTAGGCAACGATAGATCATGCAATACCGGGAATGTCAACGATCGATATATCGCCGTACCAGACTTGATAAGACTCACCTTATGAAAAAGCGCAATATTTGATGAAGTGCCCCCAAGGACGAGTCACAGCGCAAAACAGAAAACTAACACGCAAAAAAGCGCACTGGATTGAATTCACGGAGAACCGGAAAGATCGGAAAACACAATTACCACAACATATCGGATCATGAGGCCACACCAACGGTGGTAATATCAACTGACACTACAATCGGAATGAGATTCATATAAAAGGACGAAAATGGTGAAGCAAGTGTGACGCAATTGAGAGCCCAGTACAATTATAAAGGAATATTCTTACGCGAACAGCAATACCGAAGCAAAAGCGCAAAGACCCCAAAGATGTGAAACTATATTTGTACATAATAACAAGATGATTCTTGTATATAAAGGACTGGCCATCAAACAGAAAAGATATACTATGATTTAGTTAAAAAATTGATTGTATCTTGGACAGAGAAATATTAAAAACAAAAGGTGGCAAGGCAATCACAAACCAGATACGGCAATTCCATATTACCACGTCCAAGAAGGATATTTTGGGGAGAATCGTTGAGAAGTCATACACGTAAACAAATGCAAAAAGGACAATTGCAAAATTGCAGAGAAATTCAACAATCCCAAGAATAAATGCATAAATGAATTAGAAATAATGCATTTAAAGAAAAATCATATCGCTCAGCAGTAACAAGGATGATATAAATACAGAGAAATTCGTACCTAATATGTCAGCTGCATAGTAACGTATATGGAATTATTCGAAATAAGAGATGGAAGTTGGTTACAATTTCCAACTCGGTAATAGTAGCACCGCCAAAAAATATTTGACTGACAGATGGCTAGCGAAGCAGAATTCAAACCAGTAGATATATGACAGAGTGGGATTATATACCAAACAAAAGATCTGGAACGAGCCAGAGAACATCTCTTTCCAGCCACAAAGGCAAGCAATATTATCCAATATGGTGACGATAACGGGATGGTAACAACTATGCGAGAAGAAACCCAACTACGAATTGTTGTTATCACCAGACCATTTTCAACATGCAACAGCAAATATGATGAAAGCCATGTGGGGAAGTATTCTTAATCTTCGGACAAATGATGGCCAGGAATCGTTGGGAATAATACTTTATCATTCAAATCGTAAGAGTAATTCTTAACAACAAATGTACCATGTTTCGATATCTTACAAAAGAGAGAGAAAAAATCAACTGGAAAATGGCAATTGGATTCTTACCGTTCTAGCAAAAGACAAATGTGTTTACATGGACACTCAAAAGATATCCACAAGATAAAAAAGGTTAGTAGGAATTCTAACGTAAAAATGAATTGTACTGATGAAGAAGTTGACGAAAATTAAAGCCATAATGAGATTAGAAAGCCGATAAAACCAGAATGAAGCGACAGAAAACGAGCAAACTGGAACGATGGATGGAACTTCAAAGTGATACAGCGATACAGCGACAATGATGAAAACCAAGGAGGAAACCACAGAAGCTAACTTCAAGAGAACTCAACATGGGAAAATCGAAAAACAAGACATAGTGGACATTATTAATCATCCACCACCAGAATATATTGATGTTTAAAGGAAAGCAACAACATCAGTAAAAAGAAATACTCCGGTAGGAAAGAACACTTACCGATACCAAGAAGCAACAACATTACGAAACATCTACCAGTACCACTACGAACCAAATTGGGCAGACTTAGTACCAAAGACCAGCCAAAGATCGAGAAGTGTCGGATCAAGACCCAGGAAACTCGAACCATAGCCATGTTGCAAAAACATAGCTGGACCAACATTAACGGTACCCATAGAGATAAATGGGTGGAAATAAAAGCAATGATCGATACCGGAGCAAACATCTCAGCCAATAAAAATGGATAAATACCCGGAAGATTATGGGCCAGTATTAGAAGAAGCTTAACATGGATGTAATAACGTGCCAGCAAAGAGATCAGTAGCAGTCATCGGAAAAATCTGGTCGATAATTGAATATAAAAATGTAAAATTCAATACGTACTTAGCAGTCATCAGCGAGACTGAGTGCAGGATTGATAATTGGAACAGATCTCATGCCAGAATTTTAAAAGAATAATAATAGATCTAGGATCGATGGAGTTGAGAGATAAAACCGGACGAATATGCATGATGAAATCAGAAGTGAGCGCTCAGAGAAAATAGTAGTGCCAGGGCGCATACAAATGATTTGTACGTGAAGTGAACGAGGGAAACCAGAGGTGAAAAGATTTTGAACCCAACCCACCAAATTTGAGAAAAGAAAGAACTTTGCCATACCAAGAAATAGTGTTATTGTAAACGACAACAGTGAATTCCAATCAAACATTACAAATTTGCATGAGAAGATAAAAGTCATTACGAAAACGAAAAGATTGGGAAAATTAACACCGATGATGGATATCGAACTGTATCCAACAACCAAAAAACTGAAGAACTGAGAGAAATTAGGACATCGACAGTCAGCTACTAAACGAAACTAAAAGAGCAATTACAAAAACTTGCCTAATGAATTCAAAGATATATTTTGAGCATCTGATAATTCGGTACAAGTGAGGTGACCGCAACACATGATACCACTAACAGATGATACCCCAATTTAACACTACGGCCATATCGATTGGCAGAGAAGCTCAAAAATCAGTAGCAGAGAAGAAGTTCAAAGATGTTGAGCAGGAGTATCGGCAATTGCTCGCCATGGGCCATTCCCAGTAGTCATGGTAAAGAAAAAAGACGAACACAACGGTTCCCGTATAGATTATCGGACGACTCAACGCGGGTAACAAGAACGGGATACATTACCCGCTACCAGACATAAATGAGATGTTACCAACGTTACACGAGCAGCTATTTACATCGTAATCTAAAAAGTGGTTATTGGCAAAATAAAATCCAAAGAGGAAGATAGAGAGAAAACTGCCTTTACAATCGGAAAAGATCTATATATAATTAAGGGAAAAATGCCTTCGATTAAACTAATGCCACCAGCTTCATTCAGAGAGCATAACTTTGTAACTCACGGCATCAAACAATGTATGGTATATCATTTATATTTATTAATTTATTCCAGCACCTTTCGAGCAACATCTAAAGATATCCGTAATGTATTCGTTCGACTAGACAATGGAAATTGAAACTTGAAAACATTCCAATGCGATTGGGCAAGGAAAAAGTTCACCCTTCTTAGGACACATTGTTGTCAGCCAAAGGAACAAAGAACCAGACCCAAGAAACATCTGAAAAGATAAAAAATTGTCCAGTACCAAAAACCGGTCCACAAGTGCAAGAATTCTTAGCTTATGATGGAATACTACCGAAAATTCATAAAGGATTATGCAACTATTGCGAAACCCAATACAGGAATTAACCAAAAAGATACCCCGTTTATATGGGAAAAGGAAACAACAAACAGCCTTTGAAAACACTCAGCATACAAAACTGATATCAGCACCAATACTGTAACCCAGATTTTAGAAACCCATTTCTTTAGCAACAGACGCAAGCGGATATGCATCTGGAGCAGTCCTAGGGACAATGGACGATGAGGAAAAGAGAACGAGTTCATTGGGAATAGTATAGTCGAAATTTAAGAAACATGAAAAAGAATTACTTGTGACTGAAAGAGGAGGCATTTTAGCAATAATTCAAGGCTATTAAGAATTCAAATATTTATTATGGGGGTCACCGAAATAATTAATCACTACCAGATCACCAACCCATTGCGTTATGGTTAGGCCAAACAACAAGAAACCTCTAGTCAGATTGATGAGATGGGCAATGCAGTTGCAAGAATACTCGCCGTATATAAAAATTCAAATCAGAAAGCCAACGCCCAACGCAGATTGAATGTTCAAGATTTGTATTTTGAGGAACTAATGGATCAGGATGTGAGACGGAATTATGATGATATATCGCAGAAGATATCGATTTCACAAAAACTGAAGAAAGAAAATGAGGCAGAAGGAAGACGAGAGTTAAAAAACAATAATCGAATTTATGGGAAACTAACGATATTGAAACCTTTTGACACAACAGTTAACTAAGAGAGTATATTGGAAAAACACCAGACATCGATATACCATAGAAAAGGAATGGTTATTATTAATGGATGGCGAGAAACGACTTATGTGTTTACCAGAGAGTAGACGAAAAGGTGCTAATGCGCAATATCACGATGGAAACTTGGAGGAACACATTCAGCAAAAAAGACAGAAGCAAGACTGCGCCAAATATTATTTTGGCCAAATATCGGAGAAGACGTAAATAGGGGATAAAAGAATTATCTGATATGTGCAAACCAGAAAAGCACAGGAAGTAAATGAAGGCACCATTAAAGCCAATTGCCCAATTCCCCAGACAACTCATGACGATGATTCGCAATGGATGTAGTTAGGACCATTACCCGAAACCAACGATGGGAAATATTTACATATGGTAGTGACGGATATTTATCAAAAATTCCCGGAAGCATTCGCAATACCAGATCAAAAAGCAATAGAACAATAGCTGAGAATCCTAGTAGAGGAGATATCTTGTAGATATGGAAACCACCCAAACGATCCTAACTGATCATGGGAACCCAAACTTTATGAGCGAAAATTCATAGAGGAAGTAACAAATTACTTTAGAATTGCCGAATGGAACATCACCATACCATCCACAAACAAATGTGCAAACTGAACCGATTAACGGCATATTAATTGAATGATTGTCAAATTATGGTCAGCAGACACCAAAAGATTGGGATAGATATATAAACCTATGCCTTATGGCAATATAGAATGTCAATACATTCAGCAACGAAAAATAGTCCATTCAAATTGATGTCGCAAAGAATGCACATGCCGATTAACTAGAATTTCACGCCGATATCAACAGTATATGAAATTGATGGATATGCTAACATTGATTCAAAGAGCGGTATGCAAGAGATCTGGAAAACAGCAGGTATGAATTCAGATTTAATCAAGAGATTCTACAAAAGAATTACATGATAAAAAGCGAGGACGTACGCGAGCATATCTTTAGGTGCGAGACTGGGTAATAATTCGCGACGCCGAAATTATCCCATAGTAGCCAGAAAACTACAAAGAAGTGGTAAAGGACCATATGAAATAATGTATGTAAACGAGAACAATGCTCGAGTTAAATTGGTCCAACAACCCACTCATAGAACCTATCTACGTAAACGTAAAGCAGATGTAAAGCAATACCTAGAACAAATAACAAGAACCAAGAATCGAGTATGCAAAAACTAGATCACAAAACTCAACAACTGAGTTATAAACGGCCAATTAAGATGAGTCGAAAAGTAGAAAGCGACAGCAAATAACACTAGGAAGAACCTAAACAGATGAATCCAAAATAACATCTGAACGCGACCCAAGATAATTGAGGACAAGATGACATATAGAAAAGCATCAGAGAGGATAATGCCAGAAATGGGTCAAGGGAAAGGAATGGATGAGAATAGTAAACAACGGCGGGAAAATCGCTATGGATTACTCCAAAAGAGCTAGAAGTCCACCAGAAATGGATCGTAATTAAAAGAGAGGATACCATGATCTTCACCATGCAGAATATAGAAGGAAACGTACCTTTTACATATTTGCAGTTTTACAAACACAGGAAACACTCAAAGGATAATAAGATATAATCAACTTATGCAGAAATGCGGACACACCTCAAATATACAAAACGAAGAGGGCAAACACCATTAATGTTCGCAGTTGCAGCAGATGCTTCTACAACAGTCCTGAGAGAATTACTAAAAAACCGGCATCATCGTTCAAAGAGAAAGATTACGGAGAAAATAAATGTACTACACTATGCACTGAAAATCGAGACAAGCAAGTGCAATAAAATTTATAACCAGTAACCGCAACAATTAGAGAGAGAGAAATGATGGGTAAACAATCCAAACACTACATGGGAGCTACGACGCCAAAACAAGACGACAGAACAGCCAATCTGATGAAATGGACCTACGAGGGTTCACCACTTAAAGTACTTCGATTTAAACTACATCGGTAAGGAACAGAAACGTTCTATTGAAAGAAACAATATATGCTCACTATCCATTCCCAAAAACAAATAAAAGCAATGTTGAAATGGGAAGGACTGAAATTCACACCAATCATCCACACACCGCAAAAACAATACGAATGGAGATTAGGAAAGGAACAGTTATTGATGAAATCTAAGATGCATCGAAACAAAATAGATTCCAAGCCGAGCAAACAAGAGATAAAAGAGTATGGACGACATAAAAGCCAGATAAAAAAGATATACTAGGAAATAATTGAAACATAAATGTCAAGGACGACATTTCAAAGGAAAACCCCGGATGAAGAAATAATAATGAAAAGGGCGGTGACAGCAGCAAAAAAACCGGATAATCAAAATACTGGGACGAAAATAAATCCGCTCAACAGGAGAAAAAGAATCAATCCAAAAAGGAACGTCCAAGAAAACGAGCAACAAGCAATAACGAGGGGAAAACGAAACAAGGAATAATTTATTACAAAACAAAGAAAAAATCAAAACGACCGACCCGTACAAAAATAATGATATTAATCACGTCCATCAAGTTAACGGAACTGACGAAAAAATCACGAAAGAAATTTGAGATCGTTCAGAATACGAACAATAAACGATAAAGGAATTTTCGAGCAAAGAGGAATATGCTTACAACTGAAATCGAATACAAGCATAAGTCTGTCAATTCGATTCAATAGGAAAAAACCAGGAAAAAGATGGAAATACGATCCGAAAACTCATCATCATGTCAAACCACCAAAGACGTATGTAGAGATGCTACAAAAGAATAGAAACGTAAAAATCCAAAAGAGGCCAGGGATAGGCCAAACTCATAATAAAACAGAGGGATAGAGACGATTGAACAAGTATGTATACAAGAATTAAAATTATCGATTGTTTGGAAAATGAATTGAAAGCGGGAAAGAGAAATGCGAATGGGAATAGCCTAGAAGAAAGCGGAATATATAATATGTGCCAACAATGATTTATATAATAACTTGCACATTAGCCAAAACCCTAGGAGGAAAATTCACAACACCAAAAGAAGAGCCTTATCAACGTCGAAGCACGAGAAAATAAAGAATAATAATAAAGTGGAATCAAATCCAAAGAGTGGAGAAGAGATAATATCGAAAAATACGGGTAAAGAACCTATCAACAAAAAGTTTGCATATTCGAAACTAAAAAGAACGGAACGATAAATGAGTGAGAATTCAAATGTCAATTCAAAATGATGATATCAAAAATCAAAAATACCGTTTCCAACAAAAGAAAATATGGAAAGTATATAGTACACGTTCAGAGAGGAAGAGATGATTATTGGAAGTCAGTGGCAGGGAAAGTTGTTAGAAGCAATTACGACAAAAACCGCCCAGAAAAAGAAACAAAAAGATAAACCGTACCAACGACAGATCAGGGAAAGTAAAGCAGTAATAATAAACATAATATCAATCGAGTAAGAAGAGGAAATAGTAATGAAAACACAGGTGAAAAAAACCCATCACAAAAATCTGTGATACGAACCTTAAAGAAACGAACAGTAAACAAAAGAATCCCAATGTGAAACGAGCAAAAATATAACGAATCAGAAAGTACCACATACCGAACGAAAAGAAAAACTCGGAAAATATGCTTAATAAATATCCAAAGGGAACTCAACGAGCATTGGAGAAACGATTAACAAGGAAACCACTCAAATCAAAGGCGACAGATCCACATATAATAAAAAACCATCTGAGAAAAAAACCAAGAAACGGAAACATGGAAAAAGGAATGATCATGGACGACAGCCACCTTTCAATTCACGATAAGCATTAACCAACTTCAGAAAGCACTCAAAAATGTACAACCGAAAGAAAGGCATATTGGAAACAACCAATGCAAGGAAAAGCACAACCAGTTGCAGCCTTAACGAAAGAGCATATGATTTAAAATTGATCTGGATAACAACAGCAAAAAGCAGCTAGTAATGCTGATAGTAATCAATTTAGTGAAACTACAAAAAAATCCGGAAAAGAAGGCCAACAAAAAAAAGATTATGGCCAGCAGTGTTGGAAAAATTCAATTACGATATCGAGTTAGACAATACGACGCAGGAAAAGAACTGAGGGAATATGAATCATAGGAAATTCTAGCACAAGCGGACTCTGAGATAAAAGAACCGCCCATTATCGAAGCACAACAATGGGTGGCAAACGAATTTTGAATGATATACCAGATAACGAACGAGAAATACGGGATATACGAACATTGCGTATAGAGTCCCCGGGAGACGATGTGTTAAAAACGAGAAAAAAGACGTTGATATATAGTGTAAAAATATTATTAGTATAATAGTAGTAATAATGTATCTTTATATAAATATTGTACAAAAAAGCGTTAGAAACGATAAATGAAATATAAAATGAATGACGATGAGTTAATGATTATTATAACTCAACAGATGAATCCGAATAACGTAAATCAAAACCAAACCAAGTGAGAATACCACCATTCGTTAGAAGAAGTAATTACAACAACAGCAGCTCCAATGTACCATATAGAAAATGTAGAATTAATCAAGGAATATACCAAGACCAAGGAGTCGAGGCACGTGGAAGACGAGACAAATGTGAATTAATGGGACACTAATAACAAACCAATGCGCAAACTCAGTGGACAAATACTCATCTTAGTATTAACGGAAAGCGTAAACAGGGGCCTACAAAACAAGCCATAAGACTAGAAGAGCAGCAAGAGAAACAATACTACAATTGCAGAGAATAAATGACAATTAGCAGATCAAGTTAGATGGCAGCTGACGAAATTAGAAAGACTACGCAAACAATCAACAGCACGTAAGATCCAAGCACAAGGGTGGAATGGGATAGCATCGATGCCAGACATTCACCCCAGACCGGATTCAAACAGCTAGAGTAAAAAATAAAAGCGTACCTTGTAACTATGTAATAAATAAAAAGATAGAAGTTCAACACAGCAACGTCGAGTAATCAGAAAATTGTAGATTTGCAGACGATTTATCGAGCAGAATTATAGCACTTCAAGAAGCGAGAATCCATCAGGAGAACTACGAGGCGAATAATGAAAAGACACACACTCCGTAGAGTGAATGCTTCGAGACTGCACTATGACACCAGAAAGAAGTTGAAATGTTGTAACATGTAAGAATATGATTGAGCGAGACAGACGAAATGTGGATGCAGAATATGTACAGAATGTACGATAAGAAAGTATAGAACAAAAACAACAAAATAGCCCTGGATGTGAACGAAAACGTTTCGAAAGAGACGAAGATCCTACCACAATGGATAAAGCCACCAACAAAGAAATAAATAAAATCTAACTAGTTCAATGCCGAGTAAAAGAATGTGAATGGAAAGGACTTATGAAGTGAAGCGGGAAAGTCACACAAATGAAATGCCGAATATAAACGAGATATTATGGAGAACAATGTCAAAAATCATCAAACAAAAAAAAGAGACTATGAAAAGGAAACATCACAAAGTGTGCATCAGAGAGAGGAAAACATGGCGAATTCTGTGGAATCACCGACGAATGATAAAAATAGAATGGAACACCGGAATTCCAAAAGAGGAAAAAAAATAACGTGATCTATATGAAGGTATCATTGCGCAAACAACTGCCCGGCAGAACAAGATAAAGTCGAACAAATTTAACAGAACATTGGAACGATTGTAATCGGCAAAGCCAGCAAATGTCACTACAACTGTTCTTAATTCCAAGCAACACATTACCAATTGCACGAATAGCAAACAAGCACCTATCGATGATACGAAAAACTCACCGATATCGAACATACCGAAATTTCATGATTGAAAAACGATAGGAATGTTGGCCCTGGAGGAAGTAAAAAGGCCCTTACACGAAAGAAAATGATACACAAAGGCACTAATAGAGGACATATTAGAATCCAGAAAAGAATCCTTCGAACGAAAAGCCAAGGAGACACACTCACAAGAAAATGATCGAAATGGAAAAAAAATGCAACAGATACCAACAGATAAATGGAACTAGAAACCAAACAATTTATAACCAAGGAAAACATCCTACACGCACCATCTTATATGGAAAATAATACCGAAATTCGCAGACAAAAAACTCCAGAGAGCAAAAGAGGGAACACAGAAATTTTAGACAGCCCACCAATCATACAGTGGGAAAATGGATTTACACAATGGGCATTAGATAATTCCAAATGGAGATGGTGGAAACCAACAGGCACCACATCAGTGAATAATGAACGCCCAGATTTCGAACCAATCGAAAGAGAATTTTTATATTATGCCAAAGTAAATGAAGTAAAAAAGATAATACCATATGAACCGCCATTTCATTTACAATACGAAGGACTATCATTAGGTGACGATCTTGAAATTGGAGTTACGCAAAATGCAATTGGGGTTAATAAATATATTAACATTACAAAGATTGCGGGAGAGAACTAACAAAAAGAGAATCAACAAAAACGCCAATAGGGCGACAAGAAAGTTTAAATACAACCACCAAGAATTCCACCTGCAGCAGAGAAGTACATCGTCATCAGCAACAGGAGACGAAGAGAATACAAATGATCTGAATGATATTGTGGATGAGGAAACAACCCGGAGAATACCGGAATCAAGATGATTGTTTATGACAGAATGAAAACGAATCTGATAACAGACGAACCAGAGCGAGCTGGTATGTGTAGACAACCAGTAGAAATAATAGAGCCAGATAACCGAAGAGGAAAATAAAAAGAAGAGAGAAAGACGCCGAAATTCAACAGGAACGAATGGGATAAACTGGATAAATGAAACGAGGCAGCTCAACACTCCAGAGAACGGCAGACCGACAACCCATAACGAAAAGAAACGGGTGCAGCAATGGAAGAACTCCAGAGGACGACCGAAAATTGATAAACCAGCTACAGAAAGAAAACTAAGACAAACAGATGGATATGACGAACAGAAATTAGCAAGCTTAGTCAAGTGACGAAGCAGTTACAACGGAAAACTGAAAGGCCCAAGAACAAGGAGCAAAGTGGATCAATAGATAATAACTGATATGCTGGATTAGCAAATCAGACTAAGGAAATTTGAGAAAACTTATAATATCGGAGCAAGCAAGCGAAAACAGCTCTTGGCAGGCAATAAGCAAATAATAAATAAATCATGGCCAACAGTGCGCGAACCACAACCAAAGATCCAGGGAATATTGTTGATAATAAATCCATTTGACAAAACGATCACAGACGACTCAAACAGATACTTGGTAGGAATGGCCTATCTGATGTACAATACGTAGTGATTAATACAGAAAGACGAACTCAAATACAACCCAAACGCATATGAATTTGCAATTACAGACATATTAGGAAGGTAATGAACCATATCATCTTGACATTCAAGTGGATCGGGCAAGCCTCTTATAAATTTAGTAAGTAAAGACTGAACCCAAAACTGGAGATGATGCAAACCAAAGTTGAGGAGTTATTACGGATTCGAGAAACAATATTAATGCAAGCGATCAAGAGACAGCCAGGAAAAGCGGATGAATGCGATAATCACCACAAATAACTCAGATGGAATGTGTGCATAAAAGGAGTAGAACCGTTTTGTGATATATGAAGCTGTGACAACATAAGATTGTAATAATACTCATTAAAAGAACGGGAAGAGTGCAAAAGCTGCAAACCCTGGTAATTACAGCAACGGCCAACAAAGCAGTATGTATATGTATACACAAGAAGTAGACTTCATTAAACGGAAATCAAGAAATCAGTAAAGGAAAATTGTGGCATTTCTGCGGACATCACCCATTTACAACAACTTAATAGAAGCTGGAACGGAAACACAAGTAGTTTTCACTGTAACGCGGAGCGAGTGAGGAAGGATTTCACGACAGGGACGGTATCTCAATAGCTGGACGAAGTGAATGTGCAAGCGAGGAAAGGAAATAAAAACTACCGAGTATACTGCTGCGGGAGAATAACGGCTGGGAGACCGGAACGTGTCAAGGAGGGGAATATACCTATTGAAATCAATTTAGTCAAAAGGTAGTAGTGATTAGAAAGCTACCAAAGTAAAGTTGCGAAAAATATCAAGGATATTTGACCAACACCAAAGCAATGAAAAAGTTACCTCGAATGGCCTGAACGATAGATCATTGCAATACGGGAGTCAAACGATCGTATATCCGCCGATACCAGAACTTGTAGACTCACCTTATTGAAAAGCGCAATATCTTGATGAAGAGTGAAGGACGAGTGCCAGCGAAACAGAAAACTGAGACACGCAAAAAAGCGCACTGGATGATTAACGGAGAACCGGAAAAGAATCGGAAACCAACAATTACACAACCTTCGAGATCAGAGGCACACACAACGGTGGGTAATATAAAAACTTATGAACATATCGGAATGAAGATTATAAAAGGACAATGGTAGTGAGCAAATGTGACGAAATGGTAGCCACGTACCAATTATAAAGGAATATTCTTTATCGCGAACAGCAATACCGTAGAACGCAAAATCGCAAATAGACCCCAAAGATGTTGAAACTATATTTGTATCATAAATAACAAGAATGGATTTCTTGTATCAATAAAGGACCTGGCATCAACCAGCAAAAGATATACTATGATTTTAGTTAAAATGATTGTTATCTTGAACAGAGAAATATAAAACAAATTGGCAATGGCAAGCACAAACCAGATAACGCCAATTCCACCTATTACCACTCCAAGACGGAATTTTGGGAGATCGTTGAGAAGTCATTGTACCGTAACAAATGCAAAAAGACAATGGCAAAAATTGCAGAGAATCAACAATCCCAGAGAAATAAATGCCATAAATGAATTAAGAAATAATGCATAAACGGAAATCATATTCGCTCACCAGTAACAAGGATAGATAAATACAGGAAATTCGTACCTAATATGTTCAGCTGCAGTAATCGTATATGGACCATTATTCGAAATAAGAGATGGAAGTTTGGTTACAATTTTCCCACTCGAGTAATAGTAAGCATCCGCCAAAAATAATTATGGATAGACAGAGATTGGCTAGCGCGCAAGCAGAATTTCGAAACCAGTGAATATATCAACAGAGTGGGATATACCAAACGAAAAGATTCGGAACGAGCCATGAAGAACATTAAACCTATTTCCAGCACAAAGGCAAGCAATATTATCCAATATTGTGACGATAACGGGGAGGTAATACAACTATGGAGAGAAACCCAACTACGATTGTTGTTATCACCAGACATTTTCACTCGGCAACAGCAAATTATGATGAAGCCATGTGGGGAAATTCTTAATCTTCGGACAAATGATGGCAGGATCTGGGATAATACTATCATTCAAATTCGTAAGAGTAATCTTAACACAAAATGTGTCCATGTTTCGACTATCTACAAAAGGAGAGAGAAAAATCAACTGGAAAAATGGCAATTGGATTTCTTACCGTTCTAGCAAAGACAATTGGTGTTACATGGATCACTCAAAAGATATCCACAAGAATAAAAAGGTTAGTAGGAATTCAACTAAATGAATGGTACTGGATGAAGAAGTGGAGCGAAATTAAAAGCCATAATGAGAATTATAAAGCCGAAGAAACCAAGAATGACAGACGACAGAAAACGATGCAACTGGAAACGATGGATGACTCAAAAGATGATAGCAGCGATAACAGCGACAATGATGAAAACCAACGGCAGGACCACAGATGCTAACTCAAGAGCACTAACAATTGGGAAAATCGAAAAACAGACATAGTGGACATCCTATAATCATCCACCACATATATTGAATGTTTAAAGAAGCAACAAACATTCAGTAAAAGAAATACGCCCGGGTAGAAAGACACTACCTGATACCAAGAGCAACAACATACGAAACATCTATCCAGTAACCATCGAAACCAAATTTGGGCGACTTAGTAGCAAGAACCAGCCAAAGATCGAGAAGTGTGGATCAAGACCCAGAAGATCGAACCATAGCATGTGCAAACGCATATTAGCTGGACCAAACATAACGGTCACCACTGCAGTATCTCGCGGCGCTCGGCAAATAAAAGCAATGATCGGATACCGGAGCAACATCGTCAGCATAAAAATGGATAAAATACCCGAGAAGATTATGGCGCCATGTATAGAAAGAAGCTAACATGGATGTAATAACGTGCAGGCAAAGGATCAGTAGCAGTCACGAAAATCTGGTCGATACATTGAATATAAAAAATGTAAAATCAATACGATACTTAGCAGTCATCGAGACTGATGCAGATTGTATAATTGAACAGATCTTCATGCCAGAATTAATAAAAGAAAATGAATAATAGATTAGGATCCGATGGAGTTGAGAGATAAAACCGGACGAATATGCATGTATGAATCAGAAGTGAGATGATCAGGGGGAGAAAATAGTAGTGCAGGGCGCATACAAATGATTTTGTTACGTTGAAAAGTGAACGAGAAACCAGAGGTGAAAGATTTTTGACACCAAACACAAATTTGAGAAAAAGAAAGAACTGGCCATTAGCCAGAGAAATAGTGTATGTTAAACGACACGTGAAATCCAATCAACATTACAAATTTGATGAGAAGATAAAAGTCATTTACGAAAACGAAATGATTGGGAAAATTAACACCAGATGATGATATCGAACTTCACAAACACAAAAAACTGAAGGAACTGAGGAATTATGGACCATCGACCAGTCACTACTAAACGAAACTGAAAAGCAGCAATTACAAAAACTGCTAAGTGGATTCAAAGATATATTGCAAGCATCTGATCAGATCTCGGTACAAGTGAGGGACCGCAACAACATGATACCACTAAACAGATGATACCCAATAACACTACGGCCATATCGATTGGCGAAGCTCAAAAATCAGTGAGCCAGAAGAAAGAAGTTCCAAAAGATGTTGGAACCGAGAGTATCGAGCCAAGTTGCTCGCCATGGCAATTCCCAGTAGTCATGTAACAGAAGCAGACGGAAACACAACGGCTTCTGTATAGATTATCGACAGACTCAACGCGTAACAAAACGGGATACATACCCGCTACCAGACATAATGAGATGTTTACAAAACGTTACACGCGGAGCAGTTATTTTAATCGTTAGATCTAAAAAGTGGTTATTGGCAAATCTAAAAGTCAAATGAGAAGATAGAGAGAAAACTGGCCTTTACAATCGCGAAAAAGATTCTATACCATTTGAGAAAAATGCATCTTTCGGATTAACCAATCGCACCAGCTCTCATTTCAGAGATGGCCATGAACTTTCCGTAACTCACTGGCATCAACAATGTATGTTGGGGCGGGGTGGATATATTGATGATTTACTTAATTTTATTCCAGCACCTTCGAGCAACATTTAAAAGAATTTCCGTAATGTATTCGTGTCGACTGAGACAATGGAGAGAGTAAATTGAAACCATACCAAATTGCGTTGGGCACAATAGGAAAAAGTCACCTTTCTAGGCACCATTGTGTCAGCAAAAGGGCAAAGAACCAGACCAAGAAACATCGAAAGATAAAAAATTGCCCAGTACCAAAAACCGTCACACAAGTGCAAGAATTTTACGGACTTATGTGATACTACGAATTATAAAGAGTTATGCAACTATTGGCGAAACCAATACAGAGAATTAACCAAAAGATACCCGTTTATATGGGAAAAGAACAAACAAACAGCCTTTGAACCACTCAATACAAACTGGATATCAGCACACAACTCGTACACCCAGATTTTAAAGAAAACCATTTCTGTTAGCACAAGACGGCAAGCGGATATGCATCTGGAGCAGTCCTGGACAAATGGACGATGAGAAAAGAGAACGATCATTGGATTTATAGTCGAACATTTTGAAGAAACATGAAAAGAATGACTCCTGTGACTGAAAGAGAGGCATTAGCAATAAATTCAGGCTATTGAACATTTCAAATTATTTATTATGGGGTCACCGAAATAATATCACTACAGATCACCAACCATTGGTATGGTTAGCGCCAACACAATAGGAAGCCTCTAGCAGATGATGAGAGGGGCAATGCAGTTGCAGAATTACTCGCCGTTATAAACTTCCAAATTCAGGAAAAGCCAACGCCAGACGCAGATTGAATGTCAAGATTGTATTTGAGGAACTAATGGATCAGGATTGTGAGACGATAATGCTGATTAATCGCAGAAAGATATCGATTTCACAAAAACTGAGAAATGAGCAGAAGGAAGACGAGGAGTTAAAAACAATAATCGATATTATGAAACTAACTGATATGAAACCTTTGACACAACAGTAAACTAAGAGAGGTATAATGGAAAAACACAGACATCGATATTACCATAGGAAAAGGGATGTTATTAATAATGGATGGCCGAAGAAACGATTAGTGTTTACCAGAGAGTAGAAACGAAAGAGGTGCTAATGCCAATATCACGACTGGAAAACTTGTGAGGACACATGTTCAGCAAAAAAAGAACAGAAGCAAGCTGCGCCAAAAAGTATTTGGCCAAATATCGGAGGAAGAAAGTAAGAAAGGGTGGATAAAGAGATTACTGATAGTGCATCCAGAAAAAGCACAGGAAGTAAACTGAAGGCACCATTAAAGCCATGCCAAGCCATCCGCCAGAAACCCACATGACGAAATGCATCGCATATGATGTAGTAGGGACCATTACCCGAAACCAACAATGAAATATTTACATATTGGTGGATGACGGAATTATTTATCAGAAATTCCCGGAAGCATTTCGCATACGCAGATCAAAAAGCGAGAACAGATAGCGAGAAATCCCTAGTAGAGGAGATATGCTGTAGGTATGGACAAACCCAAACAGACCTAACTGATCAGGAAGAACAACTTTAATGAGGGCGAATCATAGAGAGGAGTAACAATTACTTGAATAGCGAAAGGAGAATCATCACCATGACCAGTCCACAAACAATGGTCAAAGCTGAACCGATTTAACGGCATATTAATTGGAAATGGATGTCAAATTATTGTCAGCGACACCAAAAAGATTGGGATAGATATAATAAACCTATGCCTTATGGCTATATAGAATGTCCAATACAGTCAGCAGACGAAAATGAGTCGCATTCAAATTAATGGTCGGCAAGAGAATGCAACATGCCGATTAGCACTTAGAATATCAACCGCCGATATCACGAGTAATATGGAATTGATGACAGATTACGAACAGATTCAAAGAGCGAATGAGAGAGGTTAGTCTGGAAAACCAGGCAGGGATGAAGTATCAGGATTTAATCAGGGAGAGCTACAAAGAATTACATGATTAAAGGCGAGGACGTACGCGAGCATATCTGTCAGTGGAGACTGGGTAATAATCGCGAACGCCAGAAAATTATCCATAATGTAGCCAGAAAACTTACAAAAAGTGGTAAAGGACCATATGAAATAATGTATGTAAACGAGAACAAGCTCGAGTTTAAATTTGGTCAACAACGCCACATCACGTAGACCGTATCTTACGTAAACGTAAGCAGATGTAAAGCCAATACCTAGAACAGATAACAAGAGAACCGAGATGATCGAGGTTGCCAAACTAGATCACAAACTCCAACAACTGAGATAATAAACGGATTAACGATGAGTCGAAAAAAGTAGAACACGCAGCATAACACTACGGAAAGAACCTAAACCAGATGAATCCAGAAATAACTGCTGACGCGACCAGCAAGATAATGTAGACAAGATGGACAGTAATAGTAAAGATAGCCATCAGAGAGATAAGTGCCAGAATGGGTCGAAGGGAAAGGATGGATGGAGAATAGTAAAAAGGCGGGAAAATCGGCTATGTGATTACGCCAAAAGAGCTAGAAGTCCACCAGAGAGATGGATCGGTATTAGAAGAAGGATACCATGATCTTCACCATGGCAGATATTAGAAGGGAAACGTGACCTTTAACATATTGCAGTTACAACACAGAACACTCAAAGGATAATGATATAATCCCAACTTATGCAGAAATGCGGGACCACACCTCAAATATAACCAAGAACGAGTGAGGACACAAACACCATTAATGTTCGCGAGTGTGAGCAGATGGCTCAACAGTCCGAGAGAATTACTAAAAACCCGGATCATCGTCTAAAGAGAAGATAACGGGAGAAAATAAATGTACTACACTGATGCACTGAATCGAGACAGGCAAGTGCACAATAAAAGTTTATAACCAGTAACGCAACAATTAGATGAGAGAGAATGATTGCGGTAACAACAGATCCAAACACTATGGATGCTATCGACGCCAAACAGGACGAAGCACAGCCATCGATGAAAGGAGCCTACGAGGGTTCACCACTTAAAGTATTCGATTTAAACTACATGGGTAAGGAACAGAAACGGTTCTATTGAAAGAAACAATATATGCTCACTATCCATCTTCCCAAAAACCAATAAAAGCCAATGTTGAAAATGGGAAGGACTGAAATTCCACCATCATCCAAAAGGAAACAATAGAATTGGAGGATAGAAGAAAGAACAGTTATTGACATGTAATACACAGGATGGGCATCGAAAGAGCAAATTTAATCCCAACGAGGCAAACAAGGAGATAATAAGAGGATGGACGACATAAAAGCTCAGAATAATAAAGTAATACTAGGAAATAAATTGAAACAATAAATGTCAAAGGACGAATTTCAAAGGAACCCCGGATGGAGATAATAATAAAGAAGGAAGGGGGGTGAGCGCAGGCAAAAACCAGGATACAAATACTGGAGAACGAAAACTAAATCCGCTGCAACAGGAGGAAAAAGGAGATCATCCAAAAAGGAACGTCAAGAAACGAAGCAACAGCATAACGAGGGAAATCGAACAAGGAATAATGTTATTACAAACAAAGAAAAAAATCAAAACCGACCGACCTGCTACAAAAAATTATGATATTAATCAGCGTCCATCAACCGGTTAACGGAGGCCTGACGAAAAATTCACGAAAGAAATCGAGGATCTTCAGAGATACGAAACAATAACGATAAAGGAATTTCGAGCAAAGGAATATGCTTTACAAACTGACAATTGAATATCAAGCATAAGTTGTCAATTCGAATTCATAGGAAAACCCAGGAAAGTGGAAATACGATCAAAACTCACATCAATGTCAAAACACCAAGGAAGACTGTATGTAGGATGCTACAAAAGAATAGAAACTAAAAATCCAAATTAGAGCCAGGGATAGCAACTACGAATAATAAGAAACAGAGGGAATATGACGCGATTGAAACAAGTATGTATACAGAATAAGAATTATGCGATTGTGTAGGAAAGATGAAATATGAAAGGGAAAGAAGAATGCGAATGGGATAGGCCTAGAAGGAAAGCGATAATATAATATGTGCCAACAATGTGTAATAATAACTTGCACATTAGCCAAAACCTAGGAGGAAAATTCACAACACCAAAAGAAGAGCTTATCAAGCGCTCGAGCACGAGAAAATAAAGAAATAATAATTAAAAGTGGAATCAAAATCCAAAAGAGTGGAGAAGAGATAATAATCTTAAGAATGAGGGTTAAAGACCTATCCACAAAAAGTTTGCATAATTCGAAACTAAAAAGAACACGGAACGATAAATGGAGAGAATCAAATGTCAATCAAAATGATGATAATCAAAAATCCAAAAATACCGGGATTCCAACAAAAAGAAATATGGAAAGTAATAGTACACGTTCAGACGAGGATGAGATGATGTATTGGAAGTCCAGTGGCAGGGAAAGTTGTTTTAGAAGCTAATTACGACAAAACGCCCAGAAAAGAAACAAAAAGAGAAACCGGTAACCAGACCGACAGATCAGAGGAAAGTAAGCATGTAAATTAAAACATGTAGAAATCAAATTTCGTAAATGAAGAGGAAATAGTAATTGGAAAACACAGGTGAAAACCCCATCACAAAAGTGCTGTGTATACGAATAAAAAAACGAACACAGTAAACAAAAGAATCCAATGTGAAACGAGGCAAAATGATAACGAATCGAAAGTACCACATACCGACGGAAAGAAAACTCCGCAAAATATGTAATAAATATCCAAAAGGACTCACCGAGCATTGGAAACGATAACAAGGAAACACGGGGTCAAATCAAAAGCGCACAATGACTCCATCATATACATGGACCAAAAACCATCTGAGAAAAACCAAGAAACGAAACATGGAAAAATGAACTCGAAAAAATTATACACAAAAATAGGAGTACACTCAGAAAATAAAGCAGGACTCTAGAACAAAGAAGACAATTAAAAGAAAAAGAAACAATCTAAAACAAGGAAGACCAACTAAGAAAGAAGCACTAATATTAAAAATGACGAGCTTAAAACACAGAAAAGAACAAGCACTAATCAAATGAATCTGGCAAAGAAATGGCTTCCAAAGAATGAAAGAACCGAATTAAACTGCAAAAAGATGACAGAGCATCATACAAGAAAAGAAGGGATATCAGAACAATAATAACAAAAAATCGAATCCAGATACTGCTACAAAAATAGAAACAAGAGTCAGAAAGAACCACGTGAGCAAGCTCAATCAGAAAGAATAAAAGAATATTTCCCAAACAAAAGACCAACAAAGATAACGAAAGGAGAACAACAATATTATATCTGAGACAAACACCAACGACAACAGATGAAGAATAAAGATAGCAGTCTGTGGGAGATATACTTCAGTCATGCGAGGAAAATAAACCAAATAAAGATGAATCAAAATTCCGAAGTAGACGGAAATGGAAACGAACGTGCCAAGGAAGACGAAATTGAGATATTAAAGAAAATTATGAAATTGTAGAAGAGTAGATCGAAATCAAATATTCCGCAACCTCAGAGATACAACCGCATACAGCAGAATAATGCAAACTGATCGCGGAAGGATATCAATCAAGATAACGGTCATTTAACGGCATCATGGATCAGATATGATAAAGAAGTACCCAAAGAGAATTTGCAAAGAATATGATTCAGAGAAGAGTATAGGTTAATTAATTGAGTTTTTCCCAGAGATACCTAGACAGATAATTAGCAACAAAGAGGCGAAAGCACAAAACGAAATGATGTAGAAATAGACCCAGCTTAAAAATAACCTTATATTACAGGAAGGAAAATAAAGCGATACATACACCTCGCAGAGCTCTAAGGCAAACGATAAGTGAACGGTTAACAAGTGAAACAAAAACGATACAGAGATATGCAAAAATTCAATGTATAAAAAAATAAAACCCGGATTAGAAAAAAAGACAAAAGATAATGAGACAAAAACCAGAAAAAAGACAGAACAAGCAATAGATCAAGCTAGAAAATATTATAACAAGATTATCTGTTAATCAGACCGATCTCAATGAAAAATATTGTAGAAGCTGTACGATACAATTTATAGATCGATAATGAAAAACAGACTGAGTATTAGCTCAAAATATGGAGAGCACCAAAAATATTGCAGAGGATAGAACCAAATAAAGATAAAAATAAAAGCTACCCAAATGATGAAATAAAAAGAAATATGTGGATCCCATGTCAAATGCATGAATTATACCGACGATAATCGAGAAATTATACACCGATAATCAAAGTAGTGATATGGCATGTAAGATGCAATAAGTAACACAAGCGACAATAAGTCCGAGACAACCCAATATCGTTAGGTATTGGAAGCGACAACTTCAATATCATGCCATGGAAACCAGAGAAAAATACACAAAAAAAGGAACAACAAATTCCAAGAATTTCAAGAGGAAATGAAAAGAAAAATGACCAATATTAACCATTTACCATTATGGAGACTAAGATGCGAAGTTAAGCACAAATTACAAACCATAGACGACTCACATCCGATCACACCATGAAAAGGTGTGATAAAACAAAGGTGAAGTGGAAAACGAGAAACCGAACCAAAATGGAGAAATATATACAGGAAAGCGCCATAAATGCAGCAATAAACAACCTAGTTATATGAGATGACCATACAAAAACCAGAGAAATGAAAACGAAATGAATGACCAGAAGAGATTGAGAAAAAATGATAGAGCTCGATTAGCCATACAACATGAAAAAGGTGGATGCTGAAAAAGTAAAACGCTAGGAAGGAAATCACGGTATACAAGTCATCATTCTACAGAAATCGGAGTACGATGAATGAATTGAAGTATACCCAACGAATGGTGAAAAGAAATATCTATCGTGTATTTCTATTAGCAAGAGCAATATACTGAAGTTAGATGGCCTTTAATCAAAGTCTATTCATCCAAACCCGAATGAAAAGAGCGACACAGCGAAAAATTGGTATGACCAATATCCATTAAGTCAAAAAGCCAAATCCACTGAAATGTTGAGAAGTACCAAATTCTATTGAAAATATGTAACACCTCAATCGTAAATGACAATCATTACGTCGAAGTAGAAAAGAACGATAAATGAAATTGCGAATCCACAAAGCAATCGAGACGCGAATCAGTTACTGAAAAACGATTCCAGAACAAGATTTGCCCACCAATAGTATCATGAGAGAAGGACTACAAATAACGGAAAACGCAAAAGTAGATAGCAGCGATATTAAACGAGCTAAGAATCAAAGACGAGCTGTTAACAGATTTAGCAAAATGGATAACATTGAACAGAGTAAAGAACCTACGAATATTAAAGAAATAAGAATATCGAGATTATGCGCCTCTGTACCCAGAGCAATCCGAAATTACCAAATGAAACACACCAATGGGCACCGAAACAAAAAGTATAGTTTAAAATTTATACGCAGATTTCGAACCAATCGAAAAGAGAATTTTTATTACTCCAAAGTAATGAAGTAAAAAAGGATACCATATGAACCCCATTCATACAATACGAAGACTATCATATGACGATCTTGAAATGAGTTACGCAAATCAATTGGGGTTATATTATTAACAGTAGCAAAGATTCAAACTCAACAAAAGAAGATCAAAACGAAAAGCCAATAGGCGACAGAAAGTAATACACCAGAAATCCACCTGCAGCAGATAGTAATCGTCATCAAACAGGAGGATGAAGAGATACTGAATGCATCTAAATGATATCTTAGATGAAGAAACAACCAGGAGAATACCGGAATCAAGAGATTTGTTCATGACGAAGATGAAAACGATCTGATTAACAGATGAACCAGACCTGTTGTGCAAAACAACCAGTAGAAATATAGAGCCAGATACCGAAGAGCAAATAAAAAGAAAGAGAGACGCCGAAAATCAACAGGAGACGATGGGAAACGATAAATGACGGAGACAACTCAGAGAAACGCGACGAAAACCAAACAAAAGAAAACGTGCAGCAATGGAAAAAATCCAGAGACGACCAAATTAATAAACGCTCCAGAAGAAAAACAAAAACAAAGCAGATGATTCAATTTACAACGAATAAGCAAGCTTATCATGACGAAGCATACAAGGGAACTAAGGCCAAGAACAAGGACAAATGATCAATAGATAATAAAACTTGATTCTGTAGCAAACCAGAAAAAAAAAATTGAAACTTAATAATATCGGGCAGAAGCGAAACAGTTTGGGCAGCAATAGCAATAATAAATAATCATGACAACAAAGTGCGACCACACCAAAGATCCAGAGAATATTTATAAAAATTCATTGACAAAACGTATCAACGACCCAACAGAAGATCGTAGAATGGCCTATCTATGTACAAACATAGTGATTACAGAAAGCGAACTCCAAGATACAACCCAAACGGATAGAATTTGCAATAACAGACATTATAGAGGTAATCGACATTCATCTTGACTCAAGTGGATGCAAAGCCTTATAATAGAAGTAAAGATGACCAAACTGAGTGATGAAACAAAGTGAAGATTATACGAACAGACAACAATAATGCAAGCGATCCAAAACAGCCAGAAAAGGATGATCGATATCACCCATACTCATATGATGATGTGCATAAAAGATAGAACGTTTGTAGTATAGATGTGACAACAAAAGATTGGTGATAAATACTCATTAAAAGAAACGAAGAGCAAGCTGCAAAACCTGAAAATTACAGACAACGCAACAGCGAGCGTATAATGATACCAAGAATAGATCATATAAACGAAATCAAAGAATGCCAGTAACAAGAAAATTGTGATTTAGCACACACTCAATCAACATATAGAAGCTGGAACGGAAACAACAGTATATCAGTAAACGCGGAGCGAATGTGAAGAAGGATTCACGACAGGAACGTATCTCAATAGCTGGAAGAGATAAACGTAGCGCCGAGGAAGGAAAATAAAACTACGAGTATACGCTGGAATAACGGCTGGAGACGAACGTCAAGAGGAAAACCCTATAATCAATAGCAAGATAGTAGTGATTGAAAGCTAACCAAGTAATTGAAAATCAAGATATTTTGACCCAACACACAACAATAAATACCCTCAATGCCTGCACAGATAGATCATGCAATACGGGAATCAACACTATATCACGCCGATCAGAACTTAGATCACCTATGAAAGCGGCAATATTGATGAATGCAGGACGAGGCACAGCGAAAACAGAAACAACACGCAAAAGCGCATGGCATTGAATTACGGAAACCGGAAGATCGGAACAACAAATTACCACACTATCGATCAAAGCCACACCACGTGGTATTCAACTAACTACAATCAATGAATTAATAAAAGACGAATGAGCAGGGACAAATGTACCAGTACCCAATATAAGAATTTTTATCCGAACAGCAATACCGAACGCAAAAGCGCAAATAGACCCCAAAGTGTGAACTTATATTTGTACATAATAACAGATGGATTTCTTGTATCATTAAGACTGCATCAACAGAAAGTATACTATATTAGTTAAAAATGATGTTCGAACAGAATATTAAAACAAAATTGCAATGGCAATCACAAATCCAGTACGCGCAATTCCACTATTACCACTCACAGAAATATTTGGGAGATCGTTTGAATCATACACGTACAAATGCAAAAGACAATTGCAAAATTCCAGAGAATTCAACAATCCAAGAATAAATGCATAAATGAATTAGAAAAATGCATAAGGAAAAAATTCAATTCGCTCAGCCAGTACAGGATGATAATACAAAATCTACCTAATATGTTCACTGCAGAACGATATGACCATTTTCGAATAAGAATGGAAGTTGGTTAATTTCCAACTCGAGTATAGTAGCACCGCCAAAATATTTGGACTGAAAATCTAGCGAAGCAGAATTCAAAACCAGTGATATATCACAATGGGATATACAAACAAAACTGACGAGCCAGGAACATCTACTATTCCAGCACAAAGGCAAGCAATTATCCAATATTTGACGAAACGGAGTAACACTATGGAGAGAAAACCCAACTACGAATTGTTTTTCACCGACCATTTTCAACATGCAACAGCAAATATGATGAAACGTGGAAGATTCTTTAATCTTGACAAATATGCAGAATCTTGGGAATAATACTTATCATTCAATCTAAGATAATCTTAACACAAATTATAACCATTTCATTCTACAAAAGAGAGAAAAATCAACTGAAAATGGCAATTGGATTCTTACCGTTTTTCTAGCAAAGACATGTGTTACATGGACACTCAAAGAATTCCACCAAGATAAAAAAGTTAGTAAATTCTAACTAATAATGGTTACTGAGAAGATGGACGAAAATTTAAAGCCATAATGATTAGAACCGAGAAAACCAGATGAACACAGAAACGAGCACTAGAAACGATGATGAACTTCAAAGATGATAACACATAACAGCGACAATGAGAAAAACAAGAGAACACAATGCTAACTCAAAGAGCACCAAACATGAAATCGAAACAACATGGACAATAACATCCACCACAAGGATATGATGTTTTAAAGAAACAAAACTCAGTAAAAAGAAATCGCCGGTGAAGACACTACCGAGACCAGAAGCAAACATTACGAACATCTATCCGTACCATACGAACCAAATTGCAGACTTATACCAGAACCAGCCAAAGATCAAGAAGTGTGGATCAAGACCCAGAAACTCGAACCATAGCCATGTTGCAAACATTAGCTGGACCAACATTAACGGTACCCATAGAATAAATGGGGTGGAAATAAAAGCAATGATCGATACCGGAGCAAACATCTCAGCAATAAAAATGGATAAAATACCCGGAAGATTATGGCCATGTATAGAAGAAGCTAACATGGATGTAATAACGTGCAGCAAAGAATCAGTAGCAGTCATCGGAAAAATCTGGTCGATAATCGAATATAAAAATGTAAAAATCAATACGTACTTAGCAGTCAGCAGGAGATTGAGCGCAGATTGTATAATTGGAACAGATCTCATGCCAGAATTATTAAAAGAGATAATAATAGATCTAGGATCGATGGAGTTGAGAGATAAAACCGGACGAATATGTATGATGAAATCAGAATTGAGATGCTCAGAGAAAATAGTAGTGCCAGGGCGCATACAAATGATTTGTTACGTGAAAGTGAACGAGGAAACCAGAGGTGAAATGATTTTTGAACCCAACCACAAATTTGAGAAAAAGAAAGAACTGCCATTAGCCAGAGAAATAGTGTATGTAAACGACAACAGTGAAATTCCAATCAACATTACAAATTTTGATGAAGAAGATAAAGTCATTTACGAAAACGAAAGATTGGGAAAATTAACACCGATGATGGATATCGAACTTCCAACAACAAAAACTGAAGGAACTGAGGAGAATTATGGACCATCGACAGTCAGCTACTAAACGAAACTGAAAAAGAGCAATTACAAAAACTGCTAATGGAATTCAAAGATATATTTGCAGCATCTGACTTAGATCTCGGTACAAGTGAGGTGACGCAACACATGATACCACTAACAGATGATACCCCAATAACACTACGGCCATATCGATTGGCAGAAGCTCAAAAATCAGTAGCAGAGAAAGAAGTTCAAAAGATGTTGGACGCAGGAGTAATCGAGCCAAGTTGCTCGCCATGGCAATTCCCAGTAGTCATGGTAAAGAAAAAAGACGGAACACAACGGTTCTGTATAGATTATCGACGACTCAACGCGGTAACAAAACGGGATACATACCCGCTACCAGACATAAATGAGATGTTACAAACGTTACACGGAGCAGCTTATTTTACATCGTTAGATCTAAAAAGTGGTTATTGGCAAATAAAAGTCAAAGAGGAAGATAGAGAGAAAACTGCCTTTACAATCGGAAAAGATCTATATCAATTTAAGAAAATGCCTTTCGGATTAACTAATGCACCAGCTTCATTTCAGAGATGCATGAACTTTGTAACTCACGGCATCAAACAATGTATGGTATATATTGATGATTTATTAATTTATTCCAGCACCTTCGAGCAACATCTAAAAGATATCCGTAATGTATTCGTTCGACTGAGACAATGGAAATTGAAATTGAAACCATCCAAATGCGATTGGGCAAAGGAAAAAGTCACCTTCTTAGGACACATTGTGTCAGCAAAGGGCAAAGAACCAGACCCAAGAAACATCGAAAAGATAAAAAATTGCCCAGTACCAAAAACCGTCACACAAGTGCAAGAATTCTTAGGCTTATGTGGATACTACCGAAAGTTCATAAAGAGTTATGCAACTATTGCGAAACCAATACAGGAATTAACCAAAAAAGATACCCCGTTTATATGGGAAAAGGAACAACAAACAGCCTTTGAAACACTCAGATACAAACTGATATCAGCACCAATACTCGTACACCCAGATTTTAAGAAACCATTTCTGTTAGCAACAGACGCAAGCGGATATGCATCTGGAGCAGTCCTAGGACAATGGGACGATGAGAAAAGAGAACGAGTCATTGGATATTATAGTCGAACATTTAAGAAACATGAAAAGAATTACTCTGTGACTGAAAGAGAGGCATTAGCAATAATTCAGGCTATTAAACATTTCAAATATTTATTATGGGGTCACGAAATATATATCACTACAGATCACCAACCATTGGTATGGTTAGGCCAACACAAAGAAGCCTCTAGCAGATTGATGAGATGGGCAATGCAGTTGCAAGAATACTCGCCGTATATAAAATTCAAATCAGGAAAAGCCAACGCCAACGCAGATTGAATGTCAAGATTTGTATTTGAGGAACTAATGGATCAGGATGTGAGACGAATATGCATGATTATCGCAGAAGATATCGATTTCACAAAACTGAGAAATGAGCAGAAGGAAGACGAGGAGTTAAAAACAATAATCGAATTTATGGAAACTAACGATATGAAAACCTTTGACAACAACAGTAAACTAAGAGAGTATATGGAAAAACACAGACATCGATATACCATAGAAAAGGGATGGTTATTATTAATGGATGGCGAGAAACGACTTATGTGTTTACCAGAGAGTAGACGAAAAGAGGTGCTAATGCAATATCACGATGGAAAACTTGGAGGACACATGTCAGCAAAAAAGACAGAAGCAAGACTGCGCCAAAAGTATTATTGGCCAAATATCGGAGAAGACGTAAAAGGGTGGATAAAGAATTATCTGATATGTGCAACCAGAAAAAGCACAGGAAGTAAACTGAAGGCACCATTAAAGCCAATGCCAATTCCACCAGAACCAATGACGATGATCGCAATGGATGTAGTAGGACCATTACCCGAAACCAACGATGGAAATATTTACATATTGGTAGTGACGGATTATTTATCAAAATTCCCGGAAGCATTCGCAATACCAGATCAAAAAGCTAGAACAATAGCGAGAATCCTAGTAGAGGAGATATGCTGTAGATATGGAACACCCAAACAGATCCTAACTGATCAGGGAACCAACTTTATGAGCGAAATCATAGAGGAAGTAACAAATTACTTTAGAATTGCGAAATGAGAACATCACCATACCATCCACAAACAAATGGTCAAACTGAACGATTTAACGGCATATTAATTGAAATGATGTCAAATTATGTCAGCAGACACCAAAAAGATTGGGATAGATATATAAACCTATGCCTTATGGCATATAGAATGTCAATACATTCAGCAACGAAAATGAGTCCATTCAAATTGATGTACGGCAAAGAATGCAACATGCCGATAGACTTAGAATATCAACCGCCGATATCACAGTATATGGAAATTGATGACTATGTAACAGGATTCAAAGAGCGGATGCAAGAGATCTGGAAAACAGCAGGTATGAATATCAGATTTAATCAAGAGAGCTACAAAGAATTACATGATAAAAAGCGAGACGTACGCGAGCATATCTTTCAGGTTGGAGACTGGGTAATAATCGCGACGCCAGAAATTATCCCATAAGTAGCCAGAAAACTACAAAGAAGTGGTAAAGGACCATATGAAATAATGTATGTAAACGAGAACAATGCTCGAGTTAAATTGGTCAACAACCCACTCACTAGACCTATCTACGTAAACGTAAGCAGATGTAAAGCAATACCTAGAACAATAACAAGAGAACCAGAGAATCGAGGTATGCAAACTAGATCACAAACTCAACAACTGAGTATAAACGGATTAACGATGAGTCGAAAAGTAGAAGCGACAGCAAATAACACTACGGAAGAACCTAAACCAGATGAATCCAAAATAACTCTGAACGCGACCCAAGATAATGTAGACAAGATGGACATAATAGTAAAAGCCATCAGAGAGATAATGCCAGAATGGGTCGAAGGGGAAAGGATGGATGAGAATAGTAAACAAGGCGGGAAAAATCGCTATGGATTACGCCAAAAGAGCTAGAAGTCCACCAGAAATGGATCGTATTAAAGAGAGGATACCCATGATCTTCACCATGGCAGATATAGAAGGAAACGTACCTTTACATATTGCAGTACAACACAGAAACACTCAAAGGATAATAGATATAATCCAACTTATGCAGAAATGCGGACACACCTCAAATATACCAAACGAAGAGGGACAAACACCATTAATGTTCGCAGTTGCAGCAGATGCTTCTACAACAGTCCTGAGAGAATTACTAAAAACCGGATCATCGTTCAAAGAGAAAGATAACGGAGAAAATAATGTACTACACTATGCACTGAAATCGAGACAAGCAAGTGCAATAAAATTTATAACCAGTAACGCAACAATTAGAGAGAGAGAAATGATGGGTAAAACAATCCAAACACTATGGGGAAGCTATCGACGCCAAACAAGACGAAGCAACAGCCAATCTGATGAAATGGACCTACGAGGGTTCACCACTTAAAGTATTCGATTTAAACTACATGGTAAGGAACAGAAACGTTCTATTGAAAGAAACAATATATGCTCACTATCCATTCCCAAAAACAATAAAAGCAATGTTGAAATGGGAAGGACTGAAATTCACCAATCATCCAAAAGAAACAATACGAATTGGAGATAGAAAGGAACAGTTATTGATGATAATACACAGATGGCATCGAAAGCAAATAAGATTCCAAGCGAGCAAACAAGAGATAAAAGAGATGGACGACATAAAGCCAGAATAATAAAAGTATACTAGAAATAATTGAAACAATAAATGTCAAGGACGACATTTCAAAGGAAACCCCGGATGGAGATAATAATAATGAAGAAGGGGGTGACAGCAGCAAAAACCAGGATAATCAAAATACTGGAGACGAAAATAAATCCGCTCAACAGGAGAAAAAGGAATCATCCAAAAAGGAACGTCAAGAAACGAGCAACAGCAATAACGAGGGAAAACGAAACAAAGGAATAATGTTATTACAACAAAGAAAAAATCAAAACCGACCGACCCTGCTACAAAAAATAATGATATTAATCACGTCCATCAAGTTAACGGAAGCTGACGAAAATATCACGAAAGAAATGAGATCGTTCAGAATACGAACAATAAACGATAAAGGAATTTCGAGCAAAGGAATATGCTTACAACTGACAATGAATACAAGCATAAGTTGTCAATTCGATTCAATAGGAAAACCAGGAAAGATGGAAATACGATCCGAAAACTCATCATCATGTCAAACCACCAAAGACGTATGTAGAGATGCTACAAAAGATAGAAACGTAAAAATCCAAATAGAGCCAGGGATAGGCAAACTACGAATAATAAACAGAGGGATAGAGACGATTGAACAAGTATGTATACAGAATAAAATTATCGATTGTTGGAAAATGAATATGAAAGCGGGAAAGAAATGCGAATGGGATAGCCTAGAAGGAAATGCGGAATATATAATATGTGCCAACAATGATATAATAATAACTTGCACATTAGCCAAAACCCTAGGAGGAAAATTCACAACACCAAAAGAAGAGCCTTATCAACGTCGAGCACGAGAAAATAAAGAAATAATAATAAAAGTGGAATCAAATCCAAAGAGTGGAGAAGAGATAATAATCGAAAATACGGGTAAAGAACCTATCACAAAAGTTTGCATATTCGAAACTAAAAAGAACGGAACGATAAATGAGAGAATCAAATGTCAATCAAATGATGATATCAAAAATCAAAAATACCGTATTCCAACAAAAAGAAAATATGGAAAGTATATAGTACACGTTCAGAGAGGAAGAGATGATTATTGGAAGTCAGTGGCAGGAAAGTTGTTAGAAGCAATTACGACAAAACGCCCAGAAAAAGAAACAAAAGAGAAACCGTACCAACGACAGATCAGAGAAAGTAAAGCAGTAATAATAAACATAGAATCAAATGCGGTAAATGAAGAGGAAATAGTAATTGAAAACACAGGTGAAAAACCCATCACAAAAATCTGTGTATACGAACCTAAAAGAAACGAACCAGTAAACAAAAGAATCCAATGTGAAACGAGCAAAAATATAACGAATCGAAAGTACCACATACCGACGAAAAGAAAACTCGGAAAATATGTAATAAATATCCAAAAGGGAACTCACGAGCATTGGAGAACGATAACAAGGAAACCACTCAAATCAAAGGCGACAGATCCACATATAATAAAACCATCTGAGAAAAAACCAAGAAACGAAACATGGAAAAAAGGAATGATCATGGACGACAGCCACCTTTCAATTCACGAAGCATTACAACTTCAGAAAGCACTCAAAAATGTACAACCGAAAGAAGGCATAATGGAAACAACCAATGCAAGGAAAAGCACAACCATGCAGCCTAACGAAAAGAGCTATATGATTAAAATGATCTGGATAACAACAGCAATAATAAGCAGCGTAGTAATGCTGATAGTAATTCAATTAGTGAGAACTACAAAATGCGGAAAGAAGCCAACAAAGAAAAGATTATGGCCAGCAGTGGAAAAATTCAATTACGATATCGAGTTAGGACAATACGACGCAGAAAGAACTGAGGAATATGAAATCATAGGAAATTCTAGCACAAGCGGACTCTGGATAAAAGAACCGCCCATTATCGAAGCACAACAATGGTCAAACGAATTTGATGTATACCAGATAACGAACGAGAAATACGGGGATATACGAACATTGCGTATAGAGTCCCCGGAGACGATGGTGTAAAACGAGAAAAAGACGTTGTATATAGTGTAAAAATATTATGTAGTATAATAGTAGTAATAGTATGTATCTTTATATAAATATTGTACAAAAAGCGTTAGAAACGATAATGAAATAGAAATGAATGCCGATGAGTTAATGATGTATTATAACCAACAGATGAATCCGAATAACGTAAATCAACCAAACCAAGTGAGAATACCACCATTCGTAGAAGTAATACAACAACCAGCAGCTGCCAATGTACCTATAGAAATTGTAGAATTAAATCAAGGAATATACCAAGACCAAGGAGTCGAGGCAACGTGGAGACGACAATGTGAATTAATGACACTAATAACAAACAATGCGCAAACTCAGTGGACAAATACTCATCTAGTATTAACGGAAAGCGTAAACAGGGGCCTACAACAAGCCATAAGACTAGAAGAGCAGCAGAGAACAATACTACAATTGCAGAGAATAAATGACCAATTAGCAGATCAAGTTAGATGGCAAGCTGACGAAATTAGAAGACTACGCAACAATCAACAGCACGTAGATCCAGCAAGTTGGGTGGAATGGATAGCATCGATGCCAGAATTCACCCCAGAACCGGATTCAACAGTAGAGTAAAAATAAAGCGTACCTTGTAAATATGTATAAATAAAAAGATAGAAGTAAAGCAACGTCGAGTAATCAGAAAATTTTTGTAGATATGCAGACGATTATCGAGAGAATTAGAGGAAGCGAGAATCCATCAGAAACTACGAGGCGAATAATGAAAGACAAAGTTAGAGTGGTGAACGATATAAAAGAAAGATTGAAATGTTGTAAATGTAAAGAACTATTGATTGGAGCAAGACAGACGAAATGCGGATGCAGAATATGTACGGACTGTACGATAGAAGTGATAGAAACAGAAACAATAAAATGCCCTGGATGTGACGAAACGTTTGAAAGAGACGAAGATCCTACCACAATGGATAAAGCCACCAACAAAGAAATAAATAATCTACTAGTTCAATGCCGAGTAAAAGAATGTGAATGGAAAGGACTTATGAAGGAAGCGGAAAGTCACACAAATGAATGCGAATATAACGAGATATTATGCGAACAATGTCAAATCATCACAACAAAAAAGACTATGAAAGAACATCACAAAGTGTGCATCAAGAGAGAGGAAAAATGCGAATTCTGTGGAATCACCGACGAATGGATAAAAATAGAAATGGAACACCGGAATCCAAAAGAGGAAAAAATATGTGATCTATATGAAGGGATATGCGCAAACAACTGCGGCAAGAAAGATAAAGTCAAATTAAAAGAACATTGGAACGAATGTATCGGCAAACCAGTCAAATGTCCACTAGAACTGTTTAATTGCCAAGCACAATTACCAATTGCAGAAATGCAAAAGCATATGATAGAAAATAGTATCGAACATACCGAAATCATGATGAAAACGATAGGAATGTTGGCCTGGGAAGTAAAAAGCCTACGAACAGAAAATGATACACAAAAGGCACTAATAAGAGAAATATTAGAATCCAGAAAGAATTTCGAGAAAAGCCAAGGAGACACACTCAAGAAAATGATCGAAATGGAAAAGAAAATGCAACAGATGACCAACAGCATAATGGAACTAGAAACCAACAATTCTATAACCAGAAAACATCCTACAGCACCATTTATATGGAAAATAACCGAATTCGCAGAAAAACTCCAGAGAGCAAAAGAGGGAACACAGAGAATTTTAGACAGCCCACCAATATACAGTTGGGAAAATGGATACAAATTGGGCATTAGATTATATCCAAATGGAGATGGAAACGCAACAGGCACCCACATCAGTGTCTTTATCAGAGTAGGAAAAGGAGATTATGATGAATTATTAGCATGGCCTTTTAAACAAAATATGATATTAACGATGAAAGGACAAGAGGATTATCGCAATCCAATCAGAACAGGAAATGAACCACAGATGGGAAGACCAACAACCGACTGGAATACAGCGATTGGGACACCACGTTTCTATCCACAACAACGATTGAGAGGAGAAGGATTCTTGCGAGAAGATAATCTGTATATAAAGTTAGAAGTGGAGAAGCCAGACAAGACGTTGTAAAAAGAAAAAGAAAGTGTAAATAAATGTAAATAAAATAATAAAAAACCAAATAAAAATCAAAAAAAAGTTACAAATAATCAGAAAAATCAGAAAAACAAAAATTCAAAAATAATGACGATATTTAGATGGCAAGCGGAATCAGCAAAGAAATAACAGTACAGATGAGAGAAGGACCAGATTCGATATGGACGAGATTATGGAAAAAACCAGAAGAAGAGGAAAAATCCAATATACTAACAGCAGCAATAACATACTATGCGGATTTTGATGTAGAGGAAAGACCACAACAAATCAGGACAAAAGTATACCCACCAATGAGGGTAAAAGACGAAAACTTGAGAAAAGAGGAACAAAGATATCTAACGTTTAAAGATAATAAAGTATTTACCGACCGACAAAGCAAAGAAATGGCTGCAGAGGGATTTTATTTTACGGGAACGCCAGAACTACCAGACGAAGTAACATGCATCTATTGCGAAGGAAAACTCGCAAAATGGGAAAAGGGAGAAACAGCAAAACGAGAACACCTGAGGAAATTTTCAACCTGCCCATTTAGAATTAATATTGATGTCAGAAACCAAGCGATGAACAGACTAGAAGGACTTCGACAATCGGAATTAGATCAAGATGAAAAAGGAGGCGAGAAAAAGATAACGATAATAAAGAGTTTCGAAGATCCAGCAGAACTAATATGGGGAAAAAGAGACCATAAAGAGAACATTCGAGGAGAGAATTAAAACTTTCAAAGGAAACCCAAGAGCAGCAGAATTTGCGAGTCAAGGATATTGCCAAACAGCAAGAGGAATAATGTGCGAAGGATGCAAAAATCAACAACCAATACCAGATCAGAATGTCAAAAAGCTAAAACATAAAGGAAAATGTATGTATAAACAAGAAAAAGAGTCAAAGAATATAGAAATGATAATCACCAACCAACAAATAGAAGATATATTAGATCGACCAAAAACGAGAACCGTAATGCTATTATCAGGAGTAGAAACTCAAAAAATGAGAGAAATAATCAAAGAAAGGTTAGCTAACAATTTGGAAAGGTATGACTCGACACAAGCAATAATCCGAGCAATCAAACGATACCAAGAGAAACCTAAAGAAAATCGTGACAAATCCATGATAAAAGAAGCTATTTTGGAGCAGTATCAATGTGTAACATGTTGGCAAAAACATGTCGAAATAATTTATATTCCTTGCGGACATATGGTTACATGTGAAGCATGTGGGTTAAAAGTTGATATATGTCCAGTATGTAGAAAGCCGATCAACGGGCGGATCAAAGGGTTCCGTTTCGCTGATCAGTAATTAAAAATGAAAGCAATGTGTAAAAAGTGTAAATAAAGATAAAAATGAAAACAAAAAGTTATAAAACTCAAAAAATCACAAAATACGAGATACGATATAAATAATGATGTAAATTATGATAAAATTTTGATATGATTGAAAAGAGAGAATAATCAATATTAATATTCAGAAAACAATTATGAATCCAAACGAGGCAAAAGAAGTTGTAAAAGAAGCTGAAGAGTCAAAACCAGCAATCACGGATCAATCGGAATCAATAAAAGTAATAAATGAAGAAGTAGAATTATGGAGACAAAGAACGTTGCCATTGAAAGAAATGCTACTAATCGCAGAAGAAGAATTAGTACAAGAGACTCTAAAAACGAAAATGATGAAAGAAAAGTGGGAAAAACAATTAGAACAAAAAATAACTTACCCAGAAGGAAAAGAGAAAACGTACCAAGAACGGGAAGATGAAATGATGAAGGAGTTTATGCAGAACCAAACCAGAATCAAAAATCAAAGGAAAGAGATACAAACCCTAGAGCAAGAGAAGCAAGACCAACAAAGTGAAATCGAAAGATTGCGAGAAGTGATAAAGGATAAAGAAGCAGAGATACGAGAAGAAGAAGAGGAGACGATAAAAATCATACAACAAATGCAGGAGGAAATTGGACAAATTAGCACCCAATACCGAATAGAGAAGACAAAGAGAACGGCTATGGAACAAGCCAAAGAGTGGGCAAAAAGACAAGCGCGATATTGGAAAATCAAATGGACGGAGGATAGAGAACACTCAAGAAGTAATTGGGAATCACGTATCAGACATTATATTCAGCAAAAAGCCGAAGAGGAAGACCAAACAAGAGCCTACAAAGCTAAATGGGAGAACGCAAAGATCGAAATCAATAAACTGAGAAATCAAGGGCCAAAACCATCAAAGAAAATTAGAGAGCCCAAAGACGATAGACAAGAAAGAATGCTGACTCAGATAACTGATCAAGCAAGAAAATGGCGAATAGAATGCAAAATATTGGAGAACGCCAACGCAAAACAGTTCAATCATATAGTGAAATTAGAGCAGGAAATCGCGTATCAACAAACTAGAGTAAAAGAAATGCAAATCGAGCAGGACGAAGCTCACCGAAAAGAACAAAAACAACAATGGAGAACGGAGATAAAAAAAAAGCAATAAAAAGAGAGGCGAAAAAATGGAAAGAGCACTTTCAAGAAGCCAAGAAAGAGATAAGACTGTTACCCAAAAGGATACTAAATATGGAAGATTGGGAGCTTTGGGAACAAGTCGAAGTGCAAAAACAAACAATCGAGGAACTAAACGAGCAGGTCCAAACCCTAGAATTTCGGGAAGGAATCAGACAAAGCACAATAAGAAGGCTCAGAAAAACCGAAAAGGACCTCAGAAAATGGATTGATCAGTTAAATCAGAAAATATTAGAAACCTTAAATGAACAAACGGATGAGAGACGACAAAACCAACAATTAAACGAGAGGATAACAGAACTCCAGCAGGAGGTAAACGGACACCGAGGAGTTGCGGTATTTAAAGAAATTCAGTTGAGACATCAACGCGAAGTCAACGAACAGTTGAAAGGACAAGTCGAAGCAGAAATAAGAACGATGAAGCAAGGGTATGAGGAAAATGAGCAGAATCTGAGAAAAGAGATGGAAAAACTAAAAGCGTTAGAAAATACGCATCGATTGGAAACGCAAGTGGAAGAATTAACCGAAAATGTTGAATACATCACCTATCTCTTAGACGAAGAGATACAAATATCCAACACTCTACGTGAAGAGGTAAATACCTTGCAAAACCGACCACCAATCCTGCTTATGCCGTTATACCCAACTGAAATTCCAACCCAAATACCTGCCAAACCCGACGAAGGATTCGGAGAGACGGACGAAACGATAGTATAAATTTAAAGAGAAAATTGTAAAAAGTGTAAAAAGATAATAAAAAATGATAAAAATGATAAAAACAAAAAAATTGTAACCGACGTATATTTAGTATGAATCCAAATGAAAAAGAAATCCGAATGAATCTAGAAGACGGAGAATGCATACCAAACCCAATTCAAATTAGTAGAACCAATCGAGCAAGAACCACTGAGGTATTATAGTAAAAGATGGAGAGCCGAAAGGAAAGAATGGCAAATGTTAGTGGAGGAACAAGAATCAGAAGTCGCCCGGATAAATCAACAACTAATACAATCAAAACAGTTAGCCAATATGATAAAACGAAAACTAACATCCAGCATGGGAGAAAACAGAGATCAAAAGAGAGAAAATGAACGATTAAGACGAGAATTAGCTGAAATAAAAACCCGTGTAATCCTGGAAGATTATTGGAAAACCGAAGCAGAGAGAATGAGAGACAGCAGAAAAAGCGAACAAAGATACGTAATACAACTAGAAGACAGTTGTAAAGAAGCCAGAAAGATAAAAGAAAGTCATCAACAAGCTCAGGACGAAATTAAAACATTAACAGAACAGCTACAAGAAGCGAGACGAAAGCTGGAAAAACAAACAATCAAACGAGTCAATTATAAACGCCAGCTCAGGAGAAAACAAATAAAAGAAAGAAACCTCCAAATGAAAATTCATAATCAACAAAGAATAAGCAAAGAAAACAAAGAGCGATTAAAGGAACTCCCAAAAATAACCGAGCGATTAATAAAAGCCCAAGTCCTGATAATGAGATTTTCAGAAAACAAAACAAAAGAAGAGTGCGAGAGACACTCAACCCCAGAAAACGAGAAAGAGTAAAAAGGGCTAAACTCCACTGTAAATAAACGAAATAACCTTGTAAATAAATAAAAAATTAATTACGTATCCAGAATAGAAGTTATGAACCCAAATCTGTGGATAACAATGATAATGATAATAATGAGAGAATGCGATACTGAGAATCCGTTGGAAAAATGCGAGAAAACCCAACCCTTCAGAAGAGAAGACAGCACCTGTGCCGATTTCAAAGAAATTTGCAGAAACCCTGATAACGAGGAATGTATGCAATGCCCCATGAAAGAGAACAAGGACGAGATAAAACAGAATATCGAGAAAACCAAAGCAATGGTGCAAACTCTATTGAAAAATAATGAAGAGATAGCTAACATAAAAGATGAAAACCGAGAGATAAAGAAAACCCTAGAAACCATCACCAGACAAATTCAAAGAAAAGCCAAAGCGAATCCCAAAAATAAACCAATCCAGGAAATTCAAAAAATCGTCCTATCAATCAAAAAGCAACAAGGAAAACAAATTAAACAGAAAAGTGAACCCGGTACAATTCTATCCATCGAACTTATACTACCGATTAGTATAACATCCAACATAATACTCGTAATATGTTGTCTCATCCTCGGCCTAACAAAAAACAAGCAAAGGCAAAATACCCCAATTCAGAAATTCAGAAGAATGCTCATTCAAATCCGAAAAATCAACAAAACCAACGACACTGCAAAATTCTCGCATATTTCTATCAATCACCCCTCAAGATCAACCCAGCTCGAAAGCGAAACCCAAGCCGTCAGTGATTCATTCGAAACCAAATATAACTGATTTACATTGATTTAAACTGATTTTACTAATTCACACTGATCTGCAGTGATCTGAACTGATCCTATTAACTCATATTGATTTACATTGATATCGAACTATCCCTTTTTATTTGATTATGTACTGTAGCCGGACCTTAAGTCCATCTTTACCTTGATGATTTAACTTTACCGTAGAAATTTTTATGAATGTGAATATTGAAAATGAAAATGTATGTATCATTTTGAAATCAATCGAAATTGCGGGTCGCAATTTTACGGACCCCCGAGTGTTTTATGTTGGGCCAGAACGTAAACGGCCTTGAGAAATGTTTTAATGGATCAGTAATACACATGCAAACATAACATGCAGATTTAAATAAACCTGGAAACACCAATCAAACCATATAAAATATGAGAAAAAAGGAGAATTAAATATAAATTAATAAACATAAAAATAAATTAAAATAATAACAAAACGCACCAAGATTCGCACGATACCAACACAAATATAACAAGAAAACACAACAAATTCGACAAAATTGAAAAAATTAATAAAAGTTCATTAAAGTGAAAATTAAATCGGAAAATTTGAATTAGTAATAATTCAATAAAAATTATAAATAAAAAATTATAAAAATAAATCAAAAAATAATAAAATTAAAGAATAGAATTTACTAGAAAATAACAAGGTCGAATTTTGTTTTACTGCATCAAATTTCACACGCGAGAAAAATAGGTATAAATACTGATCCATTTTCACATTTAACTTAACCATTTTTGAAAATCTTAACCGTTTTTCGAAACTTACTATTTTTAGCCAGTTTTAAAAACCTTATTTTCAAATTCGTTCTTTAGAAACTATTCAACTGATTTTAGGTGAGAAATATTTATGTTGGAACCCTCTTTCCACGTCACGTCCATTGCATCTCGGTAGAGCTCTGCTTGGCGTCGACGTGGGGAGAGAGGCATTTATGTTATTTTATGATATTTTATGCAATTGTATGGAATGGTTATGAAGGGTAATTATGTTATTTTTGTTTATAATTAATAAATATTATTGATATACATAAATTGTTTTATATATATTTTCATAAACTAAACTAAACTGTCGAAATTTTTCCGGCCCACAGCCAACACATAACGCAAGAAAGCAAAATCTACATAAAGGCTGGACAGAAGAGCGGCAGCTCAACCAAAGCCTGCGCACTCAAATTCGGGGACTCGAAGTCGCCCTAGCAGTCTGCCAGGAAGGGGAAGCGGTAACCTATCCGCTCATCTTCGCCCCAACCCAAATGCCGCAGAAAACCACCAAGCCAGCAGAGCAACCTATCCCTCCAACTAATAATCGTCGACCGGGACGCAAGGAACTTGCCCGACGTCGCGCAACCCAACTTCAAAACGTCAAGTAGTAAATGTTACACATGTGGGTGAATCAAATAGAGTAGTTTTAGCCTTAGTTGAGTTGTTTCTTTAATATAATTGTATGCCAGCATTGTCATAAACATTCTTATCACGTCTTAGTTTTCCACAGTCAATTAAGAACCTGATCTAGAACTTCTACAAGGGACAGAGCTAAGCGAGCATAAGTCTTCTATCGACAGCTCGTGAACCCGAGGGTTGTCCGAGCATCTATAGTACTAGCAATGATACTCAATTTTTGCGGACAATCCACCACTTGAACACATTACCAACGTTGCTTAGCAACGGGTGCCAAGTGGCGATCAGAATCATTTTGTATGGTGTTACGAGGGCAACTGGAAGGATAAGCAAGATTTGAAACCCTGTAACCCACCATGTAATTGCTTTTCTCTCATATTTTGCTAGGTTTAATTGATGTTTACATAGGTTTGAATTTAAAACTGCATGTTATATTTGCATGTGTGTTACCGATTCATTTAAACATTTTTCAAGGCCGTTTGTGTTCTGGCCCAACACTATGTTTTATTTACTTTCTTTTTCTCAAATTAATTACTCGTTTAATTTCATTTTATAATTAACAACATGAAATCTATTCATTAAATATCGAATTTGTTTAATTCAATTTTTAATTGAAATTACAATTTATTAGTTCTTTTATCAATAATTCTTCATTTTGTTTTTATCTAATAAATTTAGTTTACATTTAACATACATTTTTAAGTTAAATAATTCAACAGTATAATAATTTTAAATAAAAATTTCGGGGCAATCACTTTATTTTATAATTGTTTTTTAATTCCAATCGTAATGACTTCAAAAATTAATAAAAGTCATTTAATTTTGTTGAAAATTATAGAAAAAGAAGGAAATAAGAATTGTGCTGATTGTGGTACTGAAGGTATTGCAATTATCAATTTATAGCATTCTTATTTTTATTTAGGAACTAGATGGGCTTCGTGGAATTTTGGAATATTTTTATGCATTAGGTGTGCAGGAATACACCGGAATTTAGGTGTTCATATTTCTAAGGTTAAATCAGTTGATTTAGATAGTTGGACTGGAGAACAGTTACAGGTATAAATTACTTAATTTTAAATTAAATTTTCTCAATTTTAGTATTAATTATACTTATTTCTTTTGTCATAACTTCTTATCCTCCGTAAAAACTCAAAAAATTCTTTGGTATGATGCCACATTATTAGCATATATTTCAAACAAAGTCACATAATTATAAATTCCATACAAATTCATTCTAAATTAATTCGTAATATTACAACTAAAACAGAGTAAATAATTATGCAAACATGTAAATCAAAAAAAACACCATTTAATGCGTCCTAAATTGCATTGAGCGCCTTTCTCTTCGCAAATAACATTTATTGGTAATAAAAACCCCTAGAAATTCGTTTTCTGGTAAATTTATGTGTGATAATCGATAATAAATAGAAATTTTAAGTGTAATTAAATATGTTTGAAATAGGCAATTACCAAAAATTTACAATAATTATTAATTTTCTTCATTAGAAAATATTATAAACTGGCTGTCAATTCTCACGATTCATCTAATCATGCTTTCAATATTATAATGCAAAAGCAGCCTGGAAACAAAAAGAACCACTGACTAGTGTTATAAATTACATTTTGCCCTCAAAACTCAATATCTGCACTTTTAAATCAATATTAACACAACAAATTTAAAGCAATGAAAATCAATTTGTGAAATAATGTTTTTGCACTTTTTAATCAATATTGACCTTTTCAGCTTTAACATTAATATTTACTGAAGAAGTAATGTCCCGAAACTCCATTTGCGAGCGAGATCGGGATTTTAGTGCTGCCGAAATGGTATAAGTGCGATAACTCGTACTTGCACATAACCCTCACATCTATCGACCTTTTATTTTACACAAGGTTCATTTAATATAACATTTAATTATACTATAATTGTTAAAATACTTTTAAAAGCTATAATTTTATTTATGTGAAATTTTAATGAAAAATTTTGATTTCTTTAAAATGAATTTTAGTAAAATCTGGATTTATAAGGTAATATAAAAGTTTTTCTTTCAATTGACATTTTGTTAAAAATCTTTTGATGTGGTATTAAAATTTCTTAAGTTACCATAATCGGGTTTCTGGAGCTCTTCATTGACTTCTTGACGGATATCAGAATGTCGAATATTGAATGGCATTGAATAGAGAAGACTTTTATTCTTATCCCATTTTTAATTCTGTCAAAACACTTTCAATAACTGCAATTATTCATTTGTTATCGGCAGTAGATATTCTGCAATAATCTCCATAAGTTAACTAAATTCTAAAGGCAAACATGCAAGGCTGGTTAATTTCCCGAATATTCTTTAAAATTAAGCTCAGTGGATTTCCAGGCTTTTATATTCTACTAAAATGGTTCTTTTTGAAGAGTAGATTTGTCTGTTGCCAGTAGGAACAGTTACCGCTGCTTTTTGTGTCTGATATACTGTTCCTGGTGGAAAATTTGATGATGTTTCATGGAATGATCTCTGTCTTTATCAGAACATTTTCAGCCTTCTAGAGATGGACATGAAAGTTTTTTACGACGACGTCGAAAACTGGCGAGCTCACCCATTGGTTTTGTCATCAAAGATGACGATTTCTGTTAATGTTGTCAATGATAGTGCAAAACGTAGTGTGAAATTGAATGCATATTTTCTGAATGCTGCCAAAACTTTGGAGAATTATCAGAACATTCTGCAAGTTGTTGAGGCTGACAGAAAGAAATCTCCAAGTCTGTGCAGCCGTAAGAGGAAACGAACAGTAGAAGATCACAAACAGTCTCTTGGCTAACCTAACTAAAAACTGTCTATTGTACTGTGTAACATTAATGATTCTGTAAATCTACTCGAACTGTATTTTACAGTGTTGGTAGTAATTCATAAACTATAAATAGTTTTTATGAAAAGTAATTGTTTAAATGTTTCAATTACGAAAACAAACTATATTTGTGGGCGTTATGGGCCCACTAAACTGCCATAGAAAGTTCTCAAATTTTTACAGGAGTCATAATTTATGAAGTGGAACACAGAAATCATAGGGCCGAAACTGAAATAAAAAAATTGAAAAATGTTGTTTGTATGATGCACCCTAATATATATATATATATATATAAGAAAGCATAAATCCAAAAATATATATTCTACTACAATATATTTCGACAGCCTCACTGTCATCGCCAGGTAGGTATGAACTCTTAACTATATTGATTTAAAAGGCATTATTTAAACAAATTTCTTCTTATTCGTACTAAAAAAATATTGTTTTTAAAAATTCCAATTATTTAAAAATTTTAATTTAATAAATTTTAATAAACTTTCAATAAAATATTTTCAAAATTTTAAACAAAAACACTTTACATTTATTTTGATCTTGCACATAATCGTGCCTACTAATATCAATCAATTCCATAAGTCAATTGTGATCAAGAACGTGAGAGTGGAACTGACGGGCAGTCATTCCAATGTATGTGGCATTACACACATGACATAAATATTCATAACCAAGATCTGAATACCATCTAAGAAAGACGTGAAGTCTACCAATAAACACGATGATGATCCTAAAATGTAAAATCCAACCTCACCATCTAAATTTGAAAGTTTTACTTCGTTTGTTCAAGTATTCAAGAGAATGATTTTGGAATTGAGGAAGAGATGTAGAAATTCAATGAATTAAAAACTATCAATGATTGAATTAGCTTTGTGTGAAAATGTGGTTTTTAATTTACTTTCCTCGTCCAATTCAACTTAGTAATAAGCATTTCCTAAATCTATTGATGAAAAATGCTTTGCCCAATTTATATAATCTAGCGTTTCGTCAACATTTGGAATTGGAAAAGCTGGTCTAACTGCATTTGAATTTAAAACTCTAAAATCTAAACATATTTGTCAGAAAGTCCCTTTTTAGGCACACAAACAATTTGGGAATTCCAATGTGATTCACATTTCTCTATTATTTTATTTTCCTCCAATTTTTTTATAATTTCTTCTAAATTTTCTTAATAGTGCATTTTGTGATTAATTTAATTTAACCAATGCTAGTTTGTTTATTTATTTTCTAAACTTTCGGAACTTCTATTTAAGGTAATGGAATTGATGGGTAACAGGAAATCCCACGAAATTTATGAAGCAGCGTTGCCAGGAAATTTTACTCGACCTCAGACTAATTATGCCATTGAAGAATTTATAAGATCTAAATATCAGTATAAAAGATATTGCATTTCTCCGCCTAAATCCGATTCCAGTCCCACTACGGAGGATAATGATAAATGTAAATCAAATATAGCAAGGTTGAAAAAACCAGCTTCAGTAGAGTCTGAAAGTGATAAGACATCAACGCCCATGCAAGAGTCAGATGACTCCTTGGGGGATCCAGATTATTTGATAGATTTAAAAGAAAAACCAACGAAGGCATGCCATAAAGTATATTCAGAAGGTGACTTGATTAATTTCAACAGCAGTATTTCTTTTTATCCATCCAAGTTATATTTTATTGTTAATGTTTTGAGATTCAAAAACTAAATCTTGTAATAATGATTTATTTGATACGAATAACAAATCCAAAATATTATCCTTGTATGATAAGCCTAATTCAATTGGAGGATATCAGTCAAGCATGCTACCGAGTAATATTCATTATTATTATTATTATCATTATTATTAATATTATTATTATTATTTAAATATAATTTAAATAAATAACAATCTTAACCAATTTCCGCAATGTTTATTCATAAAACGAAATATTATGTCCTCATCACTCATAATCTCTTCTTCTCTGATTGATATTATCAATCAATGTATTTAAAAATATATTTCTTCAAAAAAAATTCCAAAATTTTCAAATTCGACTTATCAATATTATAAATTTGATAGAAATAAAATTTATAAAAATTATTTATTCAGATCTAGAAAATTTTTTTTTTAATTATTATTATTAGTTTTATGTGTGTCATATTTATTTTTTATTAATTATATAAATAAATAAAATATTGATTTATAATCTGAAATTAATATAAAGCTGATAGCTAATTAGAAATTGTAAATTTCTTAATACTTTCCTGTACAATTGAATTTGTTAATCATATTTTACTGTCGATATTTATCACCTCCCAACTGTATTTTATATAATTGCTAGTTTTTAGAAATTATTATACAATACTCGATTATTTTTATTATATAATAAGCACGCTGATATTTTTGTTAGAGATAAAAGTTTTTACATAATTATATAATTCCCTAAATTCTGTTCTCGTGTGATCAATACATCCATAGAATAATGCAAAATTGATCTTTAGATTTAACGTCAATTTTAATAAAAACTTTATTTCCTACCTTAAACTCTTTAAAGGAAAATAAATTTCATTACCGGAATTTTATTTTCCTTTAAAGAGTTTAAAGTAGGAAATAAAGTTAAATCTAAAGATCAAGATCGACATTCAGGAGCGTTCACAATTTCAAATAAATAGCACAATAGAAGTTATGAGATGAAAGACAGATAGTGAAAAAACTATATTGGTTGAATTAAGGTTTTAATAAATAATACTAGTTGGTATCTCTGACTCCTAGTGCTCTTTAAAATCAATAAACACAAATAATACTTCCAACGTATATTTATGTTGTGTTACAAAAAAATGGAGATAAATACGACATACCAGAGAAACTTTCGTCCTGGCTATCTAATGAACCTTGCTATGACTGTCTTGAATATGCGTACTTTATGACAATTATCACCTTTTTAGTCTCCCTATTATCTTATATCGACTTATTTCCCTAAACCTATTCTCGTTTTATTCATCCCTACCTGAGTCAGAATATCAGCGGTTTAACATTTTGACTACTGTTGGGTTTTACTAAATTAAATAATAATAGTCGGTGCCACTGACTTCACGTATGCTTTAAGAAACAATTAAACAAACACTACCCAACGTATATTTGCATTCAAAACTTTATTACATAATCCACGAATTACAAAACTTCACAATATTGTAATGAAACTATCTATTTTGATTATCCAGAAGGTCTCGCTGTTGTTATTCGGTTATATGCACTTTATAACAATAATCATCTTCGATTCGTATCTGACCTACTGAGTTCCTTTAATTCTTATACTACTCTACTTCTGAATACTAGTTTAATTCCTCTAATCCTACTCTCAGTTTCTTTGTCCTTATCTGAAGGAAAATGCCGATTGCTTCTGAGTTTGAGTTCCTTTCTCATTTATCAATATTTGTCTCATGGCCTTTTTCATGTTTTCTCCGCCGAACGAAATAATTAATTGTCCTAACTTCCACTATCCTTGTAATAATCTTTTTTTCCGTTTCCCCATTATTCGTGCTGTATTGATAATGGTTTTCCGAAATAACTTTGTTTACCTTTCTTTCTGTTTCCATTTTTCTCTAGTTATTCTTAATTAATTAATTAACGATTTTCTATTTTAAACGTTTTCTTGCTTTTTGAGCCATTATCCTCCTCGTCATCTCTTCTTCACCTGACCCGTTTTCAAATATGAATTCAATAATTTTTTGCTTATGATTTCGAATTTTTACAATTATTTTTAATTATATGGGAATTATAACCATTTCACAAGTGTTCCAACATACTATTAAAACATACAAAGCTAAGGCAATAATATAAAATCAATGTAGGGTTCCTAGAAAAAAAGATTCAAAGACTCCAAGCTAAATAAAAATAAATAATTTATTAGTTAAGTTGAAAAACCGAACGATAAATAGAAATTTAATGAAATTAGATCTTCCGCAAAATAAATAAATAGATTAGTATTCTTTTCACTAAATTTAATTAATCAAACAGAATCTTAAGCAAAAAGGTGAGAAGTATCATGTTCAATTATTCTGCGTACAACAAGATACAGTTTAGTGTTTGTTATTAATATAAAGTCACCGGTAGGCAATTGCAGGTTGGTCGAAGAAAAAACAAACTGAAATAGAAAAAAAAACTACATTGTAATGTATTCGTTGATATATACTGGGTTTGCCAGATCAAATATTGGATTGATATCCGTTTGTGTCTTCGGGTGACAATGTTGTGCTGAAATATAAAATACACAATCAAGACATTGCACATGCAATATTATAATATTTGATCCAGATTTGTTATTCAAGTGTTTATCCATAGTTATCGTGCATATTATTGACAATTACACGAGATGATTATGTCATTACAGTACTTCAAATTAATAATCCATTAACGTCCAAAATAAAACTTCATGGTAAATTTTTTATTTGTTGTTATTTTTGACGAAATAATGAACAAAGTATTAGCACACGTTTACCTGTAAGTGTTTACACGTACTATTCAACTCTCTATCTCTCTTCAAATTTCTTTTTAACTTACCCTTATGGCACTTGTTTTTTATCGGATTCACACAAGTATTTAGCTTTGAACTACATCCTTAAACACTCTGACTCATAGAAAGGGCCAATAAAAGTTTCATATATTCTAACAGTCCAATGCCCTCTCATGACAACATCACAATCAAGTGAATTTGAAACATACTATTCTATTAAAGACTCAACATGTATACAATAATTCCTGGTACCAAAGATACAGAATTCGGTGCTGGACTAATTCTCTGTTGTTCACTGCTGGAAAGATCCTTGTTAGTTTCTTTTCCTCTGGTTAGTCATTATTCTCAATTTTAGCGAGTAATCTCATCTGGTCTGAGTTAGGGTAATAGTTCAAATTTACACTGTATACCTATTGCGATTGACGGACCAAAGCACAACTAGAAATAAATCCTTGTCATTTATAGTTTTGACTTCCATAATATTGTAGAAAGAAAACACCAAAATTTGTAAACTTTCCAATTAAATTACCGGAATCAAATTAATCTTCATTGAAATTTATTTTTTCTTCATTTAAGACTGCAAATCAACGAAAAATGTAATTTAACATGAATTTTATTGAATCAGCAGTGATTTTTAAATCAACCAATCGCCGCTGCGCACTGGTTACTGTAAAATGCAAGATTATATATCAAAATGTGGAAAATACAAAATGAAATTTGTATCAGAGTTCATTTATAATACTTAAAAAAATTTTAAAACAATACTCAAACATCAATTAATAACGATTTAACATACCCAAACTATTTAAAAACATTCGTAGTCATAGCAATTTGCATGGTAATCGTTGGATCCAGTGACCTTATCAACAATGCTTTGCATATCACACGTTCCAAATAATTATTACAACTTTTCAACAAAATTTTAAAATCAAACATACCTACAGAGATGACGTGAAGTCATTACACCCATTACATGTAAATTTATAAATGAGATCAGAACACAATCCAACTGGAGTTTCTGATCTATTAATAAACATATTGCGTACGAATTAGAGACGATCTTATACTCTAAATTTCCCATCTGTTTACTTAACTTCTTATAATTTGTAAAACCTTCCGAGTACGACAATACTAACACAAATTTAGGCTCATTCTTTTTATATCCATTTTTACTGTTGTTTGGATATATAAGTATGATATTTATAGTGTCAAATTCATCATATCAAAAAAGTTATGGATCGTCAATTGATGGGCAGTACCATTCTACAACCAGTATTCCAGCCTCTAATCAGAATTCATATTTGAAGCAGGTGATTTTTTTTTAATTCTTTTCCAAATTATTTAAATTTATTAAGTTTTATCTATTCATCAAAATTTTAGGATATTTGTATTCTATGTTCACTTTTTGATTTCACATTTGATTTACCGATAATGATTGTGAGATAATATTTTAAATTAAATAAATTTAAAAATTCAAATTCAAAATTAAACTAATTAATAGTATGTTGTATGGAATGATTGTGGAATGTTGAAAATCTCTCAGAAAATCTCCTTGGAATGATTTTGTTTTATCTAACGTTTTAAAAATATATTTTAGTGTTTACAAATTATTTGAAATTATGGACGTTTTAAATACTATGCGTTCCGATAAAACTGGTAACTCTAATATGGTGACCACGTTATTGGCTAATTTTGTAGAGCAACCAAAAATATACGAATTGGGCCAAGATATCCAAAAATTCATCGTAGAAATTGGACGTTTCCTTGAAATACTCAATATTGAAAAACAATTGCTGAACAATTTTGTCAGAGCTTTCTTGTGTGTAAAAGCTATAGAGATTTTTGATGAAATCAAATCTGAAGATGAATATAAGGAAAAACTCTTTAAGCATTTCTCAAACCATCAAGACTAATTGAAGATCTGCAGAAAGCGTTGAATTATTCCAAAGGACAAGAGGAAGTGAAATAATATTGAAATAAATTGGAAAAGATGACTGAAAATATATTGAAACACAAAATGGATAAAGAAATTCTGATGAAATTCTTATTATTCCAGGCGATAGATGACTTGAAAATTCAATATTTGGAATCTTTAGAATAAATAAAAGCTAGGGTGAAGAAACATGAGAAATTTAAAGCACAATTAGATGTAACTTGCAAATTCGTTGCGATGGTAAGCAACAAATCGTATGCAGAAACAGTTTTTTTTCTTGGAAAAGGAATAATCAAGCTTTAAAAAGCCTTATGAAGAAAACCGAAACCATCAAAATGTACAATACAAACCAATGAATCAGCAGTATTATTAAGAATCAGCTGACAAAGCAGTACCAAGACGGAAAAGCAGATCAACGAAAATTCAATCAAAGAAATCATTACGAGAGACTACAGAAATCAGAACCTAAAGTATTGAGATCTTAGGTTTGCAAGTAATTTTGTCATACAGACGATAATGTCCGGATGTTCAATGTGCACGTTGCTAAAGTTAAGGACACTTCAAATATCAATGTTATGAAGTGTGCAGGAAACGACTTTTGAGCTCTGAATAATATGGTTGAGGTAACCATTTTCCAAATGCCAAATTTGAATGAATAGTGTAAAATATTTTTCGGCAATTGACGTTGGAAACACATATTACTAGGAACTAGAAGATGACTCCAAATTTAAAAAAATCATTTTCTACTAAGTACAAGCAATACTGTTTTAATAAGATGCCGTTTATAATAGCAGCGGCACCTGGAACATTCCAAAATTGATGAACAAAATACTCGCAGAATTGAATTGGAAAATGGCAGTAGTATATTTAGATAAAATCATAATTTTATAAAAAACATGGGAGATCGCTATCTGGCAATAAAGAAAACAGTGTTCTCCCTAGAGAATTTTACAAGCCGGTCGGAGTGAAATAGTAAGCGGGTGGATAAAAAATGAGTATGCAATATTACTACCAAAATACTCAACGCTATAAAAGAAACTAGATAAATGATTTGATAATTAACCGATAATTTTGTTTTTGCAATAAACTTCCATAATTAGTGTACTACACATAGTTTATAATATGGACGGATAAAAATATAAACGGTTGGCTCATAAAATCAGCCGGCGGGCCGCCCAAAAATAATTGCCTGTGGAGAACACCGAGAAAGAATTTCAGAAAATAGAAAAAGCAGAATTAAAATTAAGCCCATCAAAATGATTGATCAAAAGATAAATCCAGATAAAATAAAAACAAAATGTTTAAATATATTAAGGAGCTTTTTAGGACATGTAAATTATTAGAGGAAATTTATTCAAAATATACCAAACCTTTGGAAAGTTCCTGTGGAAATAATCTAAAAATATTAGAATGGGCCGACGTATGTGAACAAAGTTTTAAAAAGTTAAAAAACAGATTATGATCAACACCTGTTTTGGCATATCCGGATTTCCAAAAGAATTTTATATTGGATAAACATGCAAGCTTTGATAGAATTGGAGTCGTTCTTTCCCAACTGAAAGAAAATGCCAAAGAAAAATTTATAGTGTGTGGTTCACATGTAATGAGTTAACACGAAATAAGTTACTGTATTACAAGAAAAGAATTGCTTGCTATTTTTTTGTGAACCAGTTCAAACACTACTTATTTGTTAAACGATTTAGATTAAGAACAGACATAAAGCGATTAAATTTATGATGATAACCAAAAAGCCATTTACACCACAGTTTCAAACGTGGATGAACTACCTAAGTAGTAGAAAAGGATAAATATATACAAATGCAGATGCTATGTCAAAAGTGATAAGATCTATTAAATCTGCTGAGCTTATTTTAATTGTTTTCTGTATTATGTCACTCAAGGTATTTTCTACTTCCAATAATATATCTACCCAACTTTTTTGTTTTGATATAATCCTGGTTGTACGGAATTATTTTACTATTAATTCATTGATGTTATGATGATATGGGCCTAAAAAAATATCTTTATTCTTGCTGTTTTTACCAATTCTTTTATACAATTTGAATGAAAACATTTCCCAAAGCCTACATACGGTTCTTTCATTGCTACAATCTTAATATCCATTTTTGGCAAAATTTTCGTTATTTATTCATCTTGTTTAGCTATAGCTGACAGAGAAATTTATCTGCTGTAGTGATCGATGATGCCAAATGCATTTTTCTCTAATGACTGTCCACGTATATCCATGTAAATTTTCTCAAATGGCTCCATGTTTATGGTTTTGTAGTTTCTTATGTCATTATTAGACGCAATTAAATTCAAATTTTCTATCAACATTTTATTTATCGAATTACAATTTGAAATTCACTCATTTATTCTGAATATTAAAACAACTAAGGCGTGTTAAGTATTAATATTGATGCTATTACTGGTCATAACTCTGATTACTTCAATACATGGGATGCCTAAACTGCGGCCAGCTTTTTTTATTTCGTTACACGCTGTTTTGAGAAAGTATGATTTCCAAAATAATAAACTTATATTCTACTAGCTACATAAAAACTAATATATACTGTAAAATAAAAATATATTTGGAATTGTTTATACTTATGACATTTAATTAAATATGACAATTGTAAAGTTGAATTGTTTATTAATATTTGAATTTCAAATAAAATAATAAATAAATTTAGCCCTTGTAAATAAAAATGAATGAAACAAAACGCAAGTTAAAAGATGAAAACCGTTCATTTCAAGAATCTTATATAGTTGAATTTAATGAACGGTTTTTAAAATTGTTTAGTTTAAAGTACGATATCTAACTATTTTTGATCCGTTTTCAGTTGACGTAAAAATTCAGCCGGGATTGTTAGAACTGCAAAATGATTTGTTAGCTAAGCAGGCATTTTCAGATTATAGAAGCAATTTTCTATAAATTTACTTCACTGAAACATCCAAATTTAAAAAATATTTTTTTAAGATTATTAGCAATTTGGTTTCTCAAATTGATTACATCCATTAAAACTAATTAAAATTAGATTCCAAACTTTAATTCAAAAAAAATCTACATATAATCCAATATTTAAACAACGATCTAAAGTTTGTTTTTATCATAAATGTTTTTAGTATTTCTTTGAGGATAATTTAGCAAGCATGAATTAACAATTGAATAGGGAATATTAATACACACACATTCAATAAATATTTAATATTTTTAAAAATTACAAACATTCCTAAAAATAAATTTTACAATCAAGCAATTTAATCATTCCATAATTTAACTTTAAACTTAAATTTTTTTATTATAATTTTATTAAATTTAGTTAGATATTTTTAACATCAGAATTAACTCTTCTATCTAATTATCCACATAAAGATCATTTCTTTATTTGGTACAGCGTATAACTGCGAAAGATTGTTTTCGGGATTAAAATATACAAAAAGTTCTTATAGAAACAGATTAACTGAAAACAATTTAAGAAATGAATAAAGAATTTAAAATACGCGATTAGATTATGTGAAAGAATTAATTTAAATAAAAAAATTCAACTAAAAATTGTGTTTTGTTTTGCGGCCGGTACTTTTATTTTTTCTCAAAATTTTGGCCATTCATTCCATGATCGTTGAGCACCGCTTCTTTAATATGATATAAAATAAAATAGATGTTAACATTCAAATTTAACACGAATAGTTCTTTCAAATTATTTATCACGCTTATAACATTTAAACTATATTATTTTTAAATTGAAGTTTTAAAACTCCTTGCAGTCATTATGGTAATTCTAACACTTTTTTATGGCTACTTATTACACGAGATAAATAGGCAATAATGTGTTGATCACCGAAATCATCATTTTGACAAATTACTGTATCGAAGCTTGCATCTGTTTCCAAAATAAACCTTTTCTAAAGTCAAGGACTACTAATACGTCATCAATACAATTTTAATTTCCTCGAATGCTTCATAGCATGTTATTCCAAATTATTTTTTCATTCGTTCCACATATACTTTCGAACACTCGCTTTCTTTGTATATTCTTTAATAAAGAGTCTAATAAATCATATTTTTAAAAGGTTTCTCAAATTTTTAACACATTGTGGTCTTTCATAAGTTTTTTTTCTTTTGTAACTTCTTCAATTTGACTTGAATCTTCTCGTTTTACTGTGACATTATTGCAATAGATTTCTTTGTATATTTTATTGAGCACGGTGAAATTGAAACTTAAAAACTGGAAGTATATATTAAATATAAATCAATAAACAAATATATTTTGCATCAGCATTTAAAATTGTTGATGCTGAGGCTAGCTTAAGTAATCTTATTGTACTTATAAAAAATCTAAATTTAGAGCCGTGGTTTTCTTCATCTTCATCGCTTTCTTCATTACTCTCTTCACACTCATATTCATCGGCATAAGTTATTTTATAATTGACTACAAAGGCTTCATCTTCTAACTCTGATATAAAAGATGATGATTGAAGCCAATTTTCAAGCTCACCTAAACTTATTACTGGTGGCCCGTAAGCTTCATTTCTAATATCGTTTAATTGATTTCTTAATTGTATAGTAGTAGGAACAGGCTTTATACCTCGTTCATGAAAGATTTCTAACATTCTCTTAGGTTTTATTTTAAGCTTAAACAACTCTTTAATTAGTTCTTTAACTTCGTTAGATATTGCAGATTTAGACATGTTTTCTTCATGCTTATGCTCAGCTTCTGCCCTAAAAAGAATAACTTCGTATGATCTTGAGTCGTAAAGTAAATTTAATGCAGAATTACATTGCTTGCCTTTAAATTTAACTTGATTGCATCAATAGTAAACTTTTTTACCTTCTTCAGTTTTGTTGGAATAAGAGTAACTCCATATCTTCTCCTTAATTGCATTTTTTGATTCTTCAGCACTTTTAAATACTTTTTCATGAGTCCAAACTTTGGACACTTTTTTGGCTCGTGGTCAAGATCAAACTGATAATCTTCAACTTCTGCAAAATCATTAGCCATTATAAGTTCAGTATTGGTTTTAATTTTGTTTATAATAAATAAAGACTTTACGTAGAAAAACATACCGCTTTATTGAAAGTTTGTAATAATTGTCGAAAAAAAATAAGATCTAAGAACATCTTAGAAAAAATTAAGATTTATTGATGGATTTTATTAATTGACATATCGTTTTTTTTATTTTACTTATAACTTGTTTTCTTGACTTGGCATTTATTTATTTTACATAGTTTTTAATTAATTACTTAGCGAATGTATTAAATATCTAGAATTAATTAATTAACATAGAAGTGTTTTACTCTACTGATACTGTGTATTTATCTACATAGAAAGTGTTTATAAAATACATAGCGAATAAATAGTTCTCTATTTTTATATTTACTAAATTTAGTTTAATTTAATTATTACTAAATTTATTTAGCATTTAACTTAAATTATAAATATTTATAAGTTCTACCTATCAGTGCTTCTATCGGTGGATGATTTTTCTACAGTTGCAAATATCGAATGTGAAATTTTATGATTGTCGATATTATATGTCTCGAAAATATTGGTTTTTAATAAAAATTATGATTTGAGATTTATGTATTCTTCCCTCCGTTCCCACGAGTCTGATTTATCAGTACTTCATTTTTTTCGGTTTTAAATTTTAAATTAACACAAAATTTCTTAAAGATTCAGGAGAAATTAAGCACAATTAAAGACAATTTGACATCAAAGTTCAAGTCATATGAACAGCCAGGCGTTTTGCCACATCAGTCAGGAAATATGTTCAGTTCAGCAAATCGGAATGTTCCAAATTCTAAGGGTAATCAGAACGGTGGAGAAACTTTGTCTCCGGATTTATGGAGGTGATTGAGAACCAAACTAACTATCGGCAATAAATTGGTTTATTTGCGTGTTTATTCCATATTTCCGATAATATTTCCGTTTTGTTTGAGGGATTCGATTGTGATTGATTCGATATTATTATTATTATTATTATTTGGAAATGCGCGATTTGATTTTCACTATTGATGGCAAATGTTGTCAGCTCATGCGTTCAGTTTCCAATTTCATAAATCCGTAGTTAAGGTGCTTGCGTAACATTTTTGGTTCAAATGGCCTCGCTCGCCTCTCAAATAACAACAGAACATTTTTCGAAATGATTAATTCTCTAATTATATGTTAGTATTTGTAGTTGTGAATGAGTCCAGAAAGTATTTTATTGCCTTGTATTCTTTTATACTCCAGATTATTATTGTAATAAATATTGGTTCTGTGCGTGCGGATCAATTGGTGCCTATTTCATTTAGGTTTGCAACTGGATTTAACTTGGGTTTCGATTCATATTAGCGCTTGAAATAGAAGGAAAATCGAGTACTTTGTTTACACGTGGGTCAGCTGGGTAAAGAACGGGAATATTTTATTCTAATTAGAAAATGATTCAGTACTGAAATTTTCTTTTTACATATTTCAATAATTTTAATTATTGTGTGAAAACACTCAAACTATCCCATGACTGGCCGGAAATTTTCTGCCTTTAAAAATGCTGAACGCGATTGCTCGTAGTAAAAGTTTGCATATTTACTTGTTTTTATTCGTCAAGTATAATAATTAAAATGAGTAGTTTTGTTTAGGATTTTTTAGATTGATGTTTAAGTTTGATTTACTGGTTACCCATGAGTGATTTTACCTGGCTTGCAATTTAGTATAAATCCTTGGCTTCGAACTTTGTTGGGACAATCAACATCTACAGGTGAATTTCGGCTCTCGTTTCCATTTTGTTAAAATAATATTACAAACATATCTGACTATCTAGATAAGCATAAGTGGAGTTATTACAAATTTACCAAGAATTTTTGGTCACACAACATTAATATGTCATGGATTCTTGGCGTTAGCATAGCCAGTATTATAGATTCTACGGTCTTGATGGATTGAGAACCGGTTTACCAATGTTGAAGTAAAAGAGAGTATTGGTGTAGGGTTATTAATCTGAATTTTCCATGCATCTGTCGCCAGCGCAACCACAACAAAAATGTTCATCTAACCACCTGGAACCGCTGTTAGGTAGTCTTGGTACTGTACCAAATGGGCTGGTGTCAGTCAAATGTGAGTGCCCCTAATGTGAACTGCTAAAGCGGTGGCCAGTGCAGCCCACAACTGCTGATAGAAAGTTTGTGCCCCCTTTATTTTGCCTTCGGTCACAATTGCTACTTTTTTATCAAATTCGAATTACTTATCCGTCCTCTACAACCTCTATTTCAAGACATTAAAATGAATAATAGTTACATGTAGTGGCGTAACTAAGAGCGTGGATGCGTTCCCTACTGGGTGGCATTTTTATATTCATAAAACTTTAAATTATACACTTCAGACTGTAGAACTATTAGTTCTATTATTTAAATATAAACATATAATATAAATTTCTTTAACTCTAGTAAAAAAAATTGTCTTTGCTTTAGAAAAATTAACATCTGAAGAAGAAAATAGTAAGAAGAGATCAGATGCTGGAATATTACTAAATTCAATGCAATATTTTACTTTCTATGTTATTTCTATTTATGGGAATCCGTCCTTTTGGAAATTAATGGCGCGCAAAAATACTTGCAAATAAAAGGGTCAAATGTCCATCAATGCCATATAAAACTAAATTCTTTGCAAATCTGTTTCATGGAACAAAAAGATGCGCTTATACAAAACGCTATTATAGCAGCCAAAACTATTTGTGAAGAGTTTGAGATGTCGACTGAGCGTCGAGTTAGAAGGGGAAAATATGAATGAGGAAAATTCGCAAGATGTGGGGCTATCCTTAGAACAAGAAGTATGTGAGAATTGTTTTTATCTATGGAAAAAATTATAAAGAAAATAAAAGAACGCTTTGATCAGTTGCATATTCTTGTAAAAAAATATTCGTGTATTGCAACCTACTAAATGAAGAATTTGAATGTCAAATAAATGATTTTATTGACATTGATAAAGAACAGTTTTATATTGAAAGAAATAGGATCCTGATTTTTATGGCTGTACCAGAACTAAAAGAACAGGTAAAATTTAGGAAAAGTGGGGAGAGAGGCATTCTTGATCTACTAAAGTTTATTCAATATTATAGATTGGAAATTCCTGTACCCAACATTGTAATTTTGTTAAGAATTTATTTAACAATTGCCATCAGTGTTGCTATTTGAGGAAGGAGCTTCTCAAAATTGAAGTTCATTAAAATTTATCCTCGTTCCACAATGAGTGATTTAAGACTACAAAACCTTGCAATATTTTCCATAGAACAAGAAACTACAAATAATATAAATTTTGAGAGCATTATACACGATTTTTCTACTAAGAAAGTTAAGAGTAAATTTCAAAATGTTTTTACATACAAATATGTGTACAATTTGATTGTTTATCCAAAAGAAATTGAAAATTATTTATTTATAAATATAAAATAAAAAATATTTAATGTAACTTTTTTGTAAATTAGGTATATGTTTTGTCTCATAAGAGGCCTCCGTAAGTTTCTTGTGGTCTTTAAAAAAGTATTTTGTTTTTTATAAAAGTTGCATTAGTAGGTATATCAACTTATGCCGCATACAAACCACCACTTGATTGACTTAGAAAGGGCGGCAAATTTGAGACCGCCATGGGCGGCAAAAGGTCTAGGTACGCCACTGGTTACAGGCAGTGAACTTTAAACACTCACTCAAATGGCATATCCTGATATACGCTTTTGACTCTTTATTGTCCTGTTTGCGTATCTCCCATAAATTTGGGGCTTCTCTACTCTGCCATATTCAGATTTGGATTATATGCTTGCGTTGCGCTCAATACGAAGGATATATGCAATAGTTACAAATAAATCAGTATTTTTCTGCTATACGATCAATCATTCATATCCAGAAAGTCATCCATACTAATATCCATCATCATATTCCGTTTATTAGTTATGGACAATAGTTATAGCATCAAATTAAATCGTTCATATTTCATCCCTATTCATATCCTTCATTTTACAAGTACTGATGCAGACACTTATATAATCAAATAAAAATAGTAATAAGTAATATCACGGGCATTGTGTCAGTTAGGGTTATCTCAAATTAAATGGCTACTCATTATGCACAAAATATGTAAAGGGCAAGTTATATATTGTTCAAAGTTTGGAGCATATTTTACATTACAGTTTAGTGATCAAAAGAGACACAAGGTTCCGCCAATTTATTGTTGAATGGTAGTCCTCTAACATTGAGTTTCATCTCTGAAACTGTCAAGTCCTGAAATATCTTAGGTTCAATGATCTACCGTTAAAGGGCCCTTGCTCGTATATAGTTGCTAACTTTCTCTTATCTCTCTCCATTGTATTTTAACAGTATTTATTTTATCATAGCAACAAACCAGTATTTAAACATCCATCAATTAGTGACATTTATAAATGTGGATAATAGTGAGTCAGTGATCTGCGACCTTGTAATCCCAGCATACAACCAACATCTTCAAACAATAGCTACCCGTTATAAGACAACGTTGGTACTGTAACCACTGGTTATGAGACTGCCTAAGGTGAGGCCCTTCTTAAGGACTACTCTTACCTGGCCTCATGTTGGGTCCAGCGAGCTGTCGTTAGAATACCTGTGCTCGTTTTATTGAATTTAAAATTTTTAGGACTATAAATGTATTAAAAAATTTTGATCGGATTGACAAAGAAGAAATTCGAACCAATAGAACTTAATTAATTTATAACAAGTCGTTCAACTACGTCCTCGTTTTATTTTCAAGGTTTCCCTGCATGTAAGAGTCACCTAAGGAAGCGATCTGCTTTCCATAGTCGTGAGTGGGGTTGGACTGGTTGGTTCCAGGTGGTTGGCTGTGATTTGGATAAATTACTTGTTCATGGGTGAAGACTAGCGGATAGGTAACGGCACTACCTTTCTGACATGAGGAGAGGGCGACTTCCAAACCACGGATCTGAGTTTGTTGAGCCTGTACCAACAACATTTCCTCCCTCCACCCCTGTTGGGCTGCAATTAATCATTGATAGATTTGTTTTTTCCGGGACAGCTTGACCCAGGTGGCTTTTACCACCTGAAATCACGGCTCATCTGTAATATCTGCTGGTGTAATTCGGTATTTTCTCGACGCAAATTTTCCAATTCTTTTTCCAGAGATCGAAATATTTCTGTCGCAAAATATGAGATCCTATCAAATTATTCGAAAATAGTTGGTTTATATTTTAAACTAGTTTCACAATTAAACTTAACACTCTTGGAATCAAGTCATCTGGACATTTTCATATGCAATCTGGTGTACCCTCATCATTATGTGAGTGATTTGTAATTGTGAAAGTCGGTTAAACCTCAACTAATAGGTGAACTAAAATGTATTAAGTAATTTGGCCTAAGTGTAATTATGTGCTCTGTAGGATTTAATTAATTATTTGAAGCTTTGAGCCGAGATCCTTATTTACAACAAATTGAATTGTTTTAACCCAAATATTTATTAACTTAACAGAATGACATCATGCATTTTATTGTTAGTCTTTCCATTGGCTTATCCACGCTCGAAGTAATTCTGAGGACCATATAACGGATCTTGGTGTCACCATTGTGGATGTCGTCGGGCATAAGCATGATGAATATGGTGATTTGGCAGTACCAATTGTGAAGGTGCTCCATGCTTGCCAAGATTGGATCATTCAGTTCAAACGAAATATCATATCCGAATCCTACCCATCCGTACTGGGTATTTTTCCATTTCAATGTCGGAGTAAATGCGAGCCAGAAGACGTCGCTCTGTTAAGGTATTACGAAAAAGGCACGGTAAAATCAATAAAACACCAAAATGATAAAAGTGCAATATTAATTAAAAATTTATAAAAATTTGAAAGTAGTATTGATCGGGAAAATTGGTATGGTTGAATGCCAAATTGAGAGACGAGTCCAGAAATAATAATAAAAATTTAGTGAGAGGTCCCTAGAAAATAATATTAGACAAAAAAAGAAATTAATTTAAAAAAATTAATTACTAATGGGAAGCCCGAGTCAATGGGAAACCCGAGAGATGAGGAAAACCCGAGATATGAGGAAAACCCGGCGTGTAGACGGAATAATATAACAGGGTAAATTGGCCTAAACAATAATAAATGGGCGCCACTGAGCTACGGAGAGGTAATTATTTCGTAACATGTAATTTAGTAATGCAGCAAACGTTGTTGACAAATGTCGGCTAAGGTGGTCTGTGAGAAGTAATTATTGTTAATAATTTAATAATGTAGCAAATGTTGTTGACAATCGTCGGAAAACAGTCTGAGCAGGAGTATAAAAGGAAAAGGGAAAAACACGAAAGGCCCAGTGGATCGACGTGAACGAGTAGTGTAACTAGGTTAGTAGAGGAATCTAAACCCAAGTAAAGTCAAAGTTATCTATCAGAAAGGGTGGTTCTCCATTGGACAACCTACCCTAAGATAATCAAAGTCATACGGTGGTTGAGAGGTGCAAATAAATTAGTGAAATTTTGATTACAAAACGTTGAAATAAATCGGATTGAGTTGTAACTGTGATAAAGTGCAAAAAAAATTATTCTGTGTTGGGTTTGCTTATTTGATTCGAAAAGAACACGAGGAGTCAGAGGGAACCGACTTTCAATAATAATAACCCAACATTTTGGTGAGCCCGACGTGATCTAAAGTCGGCTGAGAATAGTGCTGAAAATAATTGAATTGTTTAAAAAGAGAAAAACTGATAAAAAAAAGAGAAGAGTGTCAGAGTAAAAATAAACTGAAAAGAGAATAAATTATTGAATTAAAAATGACTTGGTAAAATAGTAGAGTTCTCAAATTTTCTTTATTTTAATTATTGAAAAACCTTCGTGATTCATTACGACAGAATTTATAAAGAAAATTATTATAGAATAAATTCCAAAATTAAAACAAAAGGTATCATTAATAATTATAACATTCTAAAATTCAGACTAGAAAAAGTTGTACAAAAAAGATTTTATAATTTGAGAAACCAGAAGCAATCAGAAATAATGGCGAGTAATTCTAATAATGATGATCAAACCGCGGTGTTTACTATGACAACCCCTGTATCCAATGTCTAAACAAATATGTCTACTACTCTTAGTAATGATTATGCAAGTTGTCAGAAACTACCAGTTCAACAATCTGGAGGAGATCCTGTCGAATTTGTTGATTTTATGGCTGATTACTACATGTATGCCACTGCTTACGGATGGAGCCAATCGATTATGGTGCAACGGTTACCATTATATTTAAAAGGGAGCAGCGAGAGAGGCTTGGCAACAAATTGATAAAAGACTCATTGCCAATGATTGGACCAAGTTGAAAGATGCCTTAACAGATAAATTAATTGGTGATGATATCAAACGAATAATGCGCCAAAAGTTTTACAATCGAGTGCAGAGGCCAGGCGAGTCGGTAAGTAAATTTGCTTATCATTTGACAACCCTTGCAGAGAAAGCTTTTGAGATTAAACCCGAACAAGTTGATGGGGCGAAACAAGTGAATGAATTGTTGCAAGACCAATTTTTGACAGGAGTTAGAAAAGAAATTAAAAAGGCCCTATGTTATGTAGATTTCAATAATTTTGACAAGTTAATTAAAAAGGCTATGAAGATTGAATTGAACTTGAAAAATACTCAACCAAAAGCAGAATCTTTTACAACTATTGATGAATCTAGAGACAGATCAATATCGCTAATCAAAAATAAATTATTCCAGAAATCCATCATTACATCACCAAAATTTAGAGTAAAATTTGAGCCAAGGAAATCTACAAATAGTCCAAACGATGAGAGAGAAAGACCAGTTCAGTGTAGTCATTGTCAAAAATTGGGACATAATATAAATCAATGCTGGTTTAAAAACAATGCCCGAAGAAGTCCAAGTCCTGTCCAGTGTGATCATTGCCAGAGAAAGGGGCATAGTAAAAGCCAATGTTGGTTTAAAAAGGAAGAGCAACGAAGTCCAAAGAGGATGTGGCCAGATTGGTTGAAAATCAATGGTGGGAAAAGTTTTAATAAAATGAGCACCAATAGTCAGCGAATTAATGATAATATACAGTGCTATAATTGTGGAAAGAGGGGGCATGTATCACGAAACTGTTTCACAAGATCAAGATCTCCATAAACTTCACCGTCACCTCAAAGAGATAGAGTTAATTTACAAGGCCGAATTCAATGTCATTCATGTAGATGTTATGGACATATGGTGAGGTCATGTCCCAGGAATAATGAGAAATTCCAAAAGCTAATCTTAAAGAAAATGAGATTCCAAAGTGACAAATCACAAGCAGACAACGTTGTTTTTGTGCAGCCAGATAATTCCAATAATAGAATTGAAGACGAAGTGAAACAAATGAGTCGACATTTGGATCGTTTAATATGCAAGTTTGAATCTGATGAAGAGACGGATAACCACATGATGTATGAGTCGCAATCAAAAGCATCAGACACAGAGTTGAAAAGAATGATGATTAAAGATGATCTGCAAAGCGAAAAGGCAATAATGATTATGTCGAGGATTAATAAATTAATAGAATCGAGAGTAGCGAAAACGTCAAAAATAATGACATCATTACTGGAATTGAGTCAGATGTCACTGAGTATACAAAAATTGAAAAGTGTAATTGAATTGTGTGCTGATTATTATGAGGTAAATTCAAATGATAGAGATGAAATACTAAATTTGATGAAAATATTTGGAAAAGCGTTCAGAGAATATAAATGGTTAAATTTAATTTTTATTGATGTTGTATATGAAAGTAGAAATAGTGTGATCTGTATTCGTTGTGAAATTGGAGATTATGTTAAAGATTTAAAAGAGAGATTAAAAGAGAATAATGGAAGACAGATAATAAAGGTGAAATTTAAGAATAGATATTTAGAAGACGATGAATTTTTAACAGATTGTGGTTTTATAACTGGAAATAAAAATAAATTGCAGGTTGCGTGTATGATTAAGGAAGAAGTAGCGGAAAAGAGTGATTCACAAGAAATAACAAGAGACTTAAGAGATGCTTTAAGTGATTGGGATAGAGTTAAAATTACGAAGAAATTAAAATTACTTGATGAAATAAAACTAGAGGAAAAGGCTAAATTAGAAATAGTAAACATAATACGACCAATTTATATGATAAATCGAGGTATGGAGAAATATTGAAATGTTTGATGCGAAGATTTGGTAGAGAATTAAGAGAAAACGGCATATAATTAAAACCATTTATTGTAGCAATAGATTATGAAGATTGTGGAAAAACAGAGTATATAGAGGAACATTGGTATACAAAGGTTCATAAGTTACGAAAAAGAGCTGCAAACCAAATAGGAAAAGATGAAATTATTGTATTGATGTTCAAAGATGAAGAGTTAGATGATGATGAATATTTATATGATTGTGGATTAAAGCCACAGGAATTAGATAAAAACGGATACCTAGATGCCGATGGAAGGGCAGGGTATTTAGTAAATTGTGTAGTATCAATAAAGGAACAGAAAGTAGATTCAGTGAATAATTCGAAGAATTCAAATACAGATATAGAGGAAGATAACGTAAACGGAATAGAACGAGAAAAGTAGATGAAGTTTTCAGTGATAAGGAAGAAAATGAATCGAATAATAAAATTAAGGTAGAACATTTGGAAAAACAAGAAATATCTGAGGCACCAAGAGGTGAAATAAATAGTGAAATAATTGTTAGGAAACCTAGAACTTTATACGAGATAAAGCAGAGTTTAGTGAGAATTGAACAGGAAGTTGATGAAACAAAAGTAATATTAATGGGCTTGATTAAAGCAGTATATCCGATGTTTGAAATAAAAATGGATGTAAAGTATGAGTTAGGAAATATGGTAACTGAAATGAAAAACAGACTTCCAAATGTTGTGCAAAGATTTGGAGAAAACGATAACTTTTGTGATAAGAAATTAATTGAAAATTTGACTAAAAATGGAATTGACAAAGAAGTAATGTTAACAAGTTTAACTTATATGGTTTTAGAAACTGTAGCTCATGGGATAGCAGAAACGGATAATTTGGAAAATTTGATAGAGGTAGCGGTACGAATCTCAAATGAATATTTTATAGAGTGGGTTAAAAAGAATGGAGGTTGGAAGATGTTGAATAATAATCTTACAGTAAATGAAAGCGATGAAAAATAATTACCATACAAACCGTTAAGTGGAAAAGATAGCCCCGTCTAAGAAAAAAGATGATATTTCCATGGGCAAGTAAAGTGTTATAATTCCCTTTAATTATAGACAACAAACAATTATTCTAAAACATTTCCCTTCTTCGATTTAATCTCATAAATGAAGCAAATAATATAGCAATTAATTATTTAAATGTATATTGTCAAACTATCAATGAATCGAACCATTTTTCAATATAAATTTTTCTTTTAAATAAGTGTCAGCATTATAAATGACCATTCCAATAGTGGCATTGACTCTTTAAGCATCACTGGGCGCTAACGATGGAGTAATTCAGCAATTTTTAAGTGAGCTCGTTAATAATCTAAACATCTTTTTTTTCTTAGCTGCCCGTAAAAAAATAATTTCGGATCATGAAACCATCATATATCACCGTGCCAAAATCCAGGACGGAATAATTATTCGGCCTGAATCATCTGCAGTAACCGGATGAAATTCATCGCTGTAGCCCTGTAATATCATTAAGCTTGAGAGAATGGTGATTAATAAACCCAATATTGGTGTTTATGTTGTTAATTATTAGAATTTTAATTTACACTAACCAATGCAGTGTTTAATTGCAATTTAACTTTTCACCCGAGTCCTATTGCACTATTATTGTGCATCCATAAATTATTCAATGCAATTTGAAAAATACTAAAATCAGAAATTTTAATTAAAATAAATTATCAACACATTGCACTTAGAATTTTTTTATTTATTGACAATAATTAATTTAGTATTTCAAAAACTTAATTCGAAAATAAATTTCGCTTAACAAAAACTTGAAAACTTTATTTTGTAAATATATTCCAACTTAATCTCTCCTCCAAACAACAAATTTAGTAATTGTTTTTGCTAATAAAAAATAAAATATTAATCACTATTTGTGACTAAACAACAGAAGAGAATTTCAACAGAATCCAATGTATGCATGCAGTAAAATTGGAGAATGTCTCTGAAAATATGCAAACACACAATTGAAACACCCAATCACAAGCAGACAGATACACACAAACACAATGGGTGTATGCTTATTAACAAATCAAAACTACAACTCGGAACATAAACTGAAAATTAGAGACATGCAATAAAGATAAAAATGAATTATATATAAAAATTAAGCCTTGTAAACATAACCGGTAACAAAAAACATGATGAATAATCAATTTCCAATCAATATATCGAATTTTATTTTTCAAAAAAATTGACACAATTAATATTTTAATTAATAATTAGCACTTTGAACATTAATCAACACAAGAATTATTATTATTGCTACAAGCAGGTGATCAAGTAGAAATACGAATATACAATCAATCAATGACGCACGGACACAATCCAATCAACACATTCTATGCTAATTATAATTCTGGAAATGGAAAATTTAGAGTTGAAATTAACAATTCCTTTCAGTTTAAAATTCCTCTGGTTCATCGTCTGGCGCAGCAAAGCCTTCCTGGATAAATAAAAAATCACTGAAATAGCATTCTGTTGACAATAAAAGTTACTTCAGTCGCATACAGAATTTCGAGCACTTTAGCAATGACTGGATTCTTTTCACCGTCTTCTTGGCACAAAACCTCTATGTCTCTTAATTTATTGAAATAGAAGTCTCTTTCTCGCATTAGATTGTCGATTGTTGTTTTATCGTCTTCAGCCTTCAATTGTCAAATTTATCAACATGTGTTACATAATGAAATATAAATTATGAGATCGAATCATTAATGCAAAAATCATTTGATAAACACAATGGCACAATTAGGTAAAGCTTCAGGAATTTTAATAAAGTTTAAAATGCTCGCATTTGTTATTGAAAATAACGCTGAGATTTTTGGCAAAGAGTGAGTTATATTTTATATAAAATATATGAAAACATTTGATTCTTAATACGATTTGTAAATTTTTGGCTTTCGATATTGTTAAGTAGGTGATAGATTTGTCTATGACAGGGATGTCCAAATTGTGACCCACTATCGACACATTAAAAAAATTTTATATTTGTAGCATCTTTATCAAGTAGTGAGCACAAGAGTCTTCATGAAATTTAATCAAAATACTTTACATTTAATAGATTTAATAATTTAAGTTATAATATTGTCAAATTCTTAGATATGTAATTAACATTAGACTGGATGCGGAAATAGATTATTTAAAACCTAAATTCGATTATTTTCACTTCATTTATATTTTTAAAAATGTTAATTAGTTTATAGATTTTTTAGGATTTCTTAGATTGGTTTTTGCTTTATTGAAATAACATTAAATTATGATTTCGTTTTGGCATACATGGAGACACACAATTTACCTTAATTATTGTTAAATCATCATATGTTTAAAGAACGTAAAATCATTTTGAATAAAAATCGTTCCTGGTTTTCACTTCTTGTCTAGTTCTGCATGACTACCGCTATTGGCAGTATAATTTTAAGGAATAGATTTAATAACACTACCGATAATCAACGCGTATGTTTACTTAGCATTACAGGAATCCAAAATCCGGGAGTAGTGAACGTGTACATGTAAAGAACATAGATTTGTGTGTTGTATATCGATGGAGAGAAAGGTGAAGAATCTCTTCTAAAAGCAGATTGACAACCCGGTGAGCCAGTGTCTGATGATAACCCCCAACGCTGCCTTAATTTTAAAAATGTTTTATTACATACTAAATATTTTGAATATTATTATAAAGACTTTTTTTGTTTTTCACCTCTGATTTCTTTATAAGTGGCGTAATATTTTTTACAAAATTTGAATATGTTTATAAAAGCAAATTTTTTTCTGTATATTTTGGAATCTCTAATATAGTGTTTATAATAATGGAAAATAATTTTTATAATAAAATGATATAAAAATTTGTTATTAGATATTTTATCTTCCTCATTTGCCCAAACAACGTTTACTAACTAAACAGAAATTTCCAGCATAAATATTGACCTAGCATTTAATAAAAGCAATTTGTATATTTTATAGAAATATTTGAAACTAACAACGAACCCCTCTCGTAACACAGAAATTCAACCTCATTCGAAAAAATTCATTCTAAATTTTTTTTCAGAGTTTGGTAAATAGATAAAGCCTAAAAATATATAATAAAAATTTAGATCGAAATTCTATTTTTGACCGAAATTATACATGTTCTTTATCGACAAACTATAAGACTGGTTAATGTGCTAAAACAGAGCATAGTTTTATAAATAAATAAACTTATTAACTTATACGTCTTATTATCAATTTTGGCCTTTAAACCGCATTGATTGATTTACAATGATAACGTATGATATGTAGATGATCGGTTAGCGAACATAATCAAGGAGCAAATTATGTTCCTTAGCAGATCACCCTGTCTGCGGATAAACGAAGTTGTAAGAGCGGTATTAATTGTTTAAAAAATTCAGAAATGAATGTCTACAAAATTTAATTAAGATAAATCAAATTTATGAATAATGAAAAATTAAAATAATTTGATTATAAATTTGTCTTTTCTATTTTCCTTTAATCGAGATTTTATCGAAAATATATCAAATTAAATATCGTACATATTTGATTAAATATATTCATTCATCAAAAGCATAAATGGAACGTTATTTTTATTAAATTTTTTTATTAAAATTTGAATGCTAAAAAAATAGATTTGTATCGTTTAAAAATGAAATAAACAAAATGCCATTAGCATTTTGTGGTTAGATTTCCGAATATGTGTGTTCCAAATGTGACTGATAAAAGTGTACATTCTAATATAATAACCACAAATTGTGTATATATGTGGTAAACAACAGTTTATAATGAAAAATGGTCAGTAAAGCGCCAATAAAATTATGCAAATCTCCTTCAAATGCAAACCAAATATTTGAGTAAGTTGAATATATCTGAAAAATAAATAGGTCGCAGAATTTGGTCAATGGTTACCTTGGATTTAGTAGATTTTAGAGTCAAAGGGTCTGCATAAGATCAAATAAATATTTTAGTAGGCTAGACATAATTTGATATATGATTGTCATGACATTACTTTGCATTAATTGTCACAATTCCATTTAGTAAGTAGTTGAAAATAGTAACGAAATAATGGTAATTCTATCAACAAAACATATTTTATAAGTCTGGTCAATGAATATCAATAATAAAAGATAAATCAGTTAAGTATGTTATCAGCAGTAATTCGTTTTAATATTGTTCCATTTCTTTCCAGACTAAAAGCAAAATATTGATAATATCCTGATAAGAAATAAATGGAAACTATTGTTATTTTTATGAATGTAAAGAGTAAATGAATCTAAAACATACTTGCATTGTAAGAGATTCAATTGCTTTTCGTAACTTATTGACTTCTGCTTGATCCCCGCCATTGATCGTAACGGAATTATGGCTTCCGGCCGGTGAAATTTTAGGGTGCTGAGTCGGTTGTGCGGTGGGGCGAGTCATTGCAGGTTTTGGAGCAGTTGATTGTTTGACTAAATTATATTACCGGTTATTCACACTGATCTTTTACTTTTCGGTGAAGTACGAATTCAGAAAAACTTTTCGTGAAAGAAATTCTAGTGTTTAGGTCAAAGTAATCGATAAGAGAAAGATTTACAGTGATCAAAAATTATTACAATGACTTTATCTAATATTCAACTTCGATTATAGAAATTATATTAACAGCAAGCACTGGAATTACATAAACGGTTTTCTAATTTATGTCCCAATAACATATTATTAAGCTATAAACTATCAAAATCTGTTCTTATTTCATGCAGAAACTATTGTTTGAACAATTTTGATGTTTCACGAAATCAAAGTGTTGAAATGCGTATCTAACTGAAAAAGATTGGGTAACCTATTGAACGAAAATCATTACTTTTATAAAGCCGAACCTTAATGCTTTGATGTGTCCCTTTCTTAGTAATCTTTAGTCCAATTATAAAAGCCTTATGTTAAAAACATTTCTATAATGAATAATATTTCCATTCAGTTTCCGCAGGTGTGTGACCGAAATAATCCCTAATTTCACCACCCCTCTCAATGCACATTTAACCCGGTGGGCCAAGCTCATTTGGGCGTCTCTTCAAATTAATTGAAGGCGAGATAAGTTTGTTAGCGTTTCATATTGAAAATAAAAAATAACCATTGTTCGATATGGAATTGTGGCTTCCAGCAGGTGAAATTTTTGGGTACTGAATCGGTTGTGCAGTGGGATGTTTTGGAGCAGCTGATTGCTTGACTAAATTATATTTCTATTTACTCATACTTATCTTTTACTTCTCGATTAAGTATAAGGATTATTAATTAAATTCAGAAAAATTATTGATATATTATTATTAAAGAAATTCAAAGTAATCGATCGAACAAAGATCAAAAGTATTGTCATAATTTATTAAAGCAGCTGTCGAAACGGGATTGAAGACATTGTTTCCCTAATAAAACAGGATAAGGAAAACCACATATATAATTGATGGGAACATAATAGGGTTGCACAGAAATCATTCGATGACGAAAATTCTATATAATGAACAGTGTAATAAGTGATAATTAAAATTTTAGTCTTATTTATGAAAACATAGCGCATTTCCACGAAAAAATCCCTAGTTTAATAATTTGAAAATGAAATAATAAAAAATTCGGTGTAATTCTGGGTTTTGAAAGTTATGTTGATTTTCAAGACGATAGCACAGCTGAATAAAGTAGATTTGTATATTTAAAGCCTTTCTCAATGCATAAGTCCTAGTGCATTTTTGGGACAACCAATATTATAAGACTAGGTCTTATTTTCTGTTATATTCTGTATATTTCGAATAAATAATCTTTGTGATCAATGCCTATCTTTTTCAGGAATTATGTAAGGAAAGCAATAATGACGAAATTAAATAAATTCATTAATGATTGAATATTAATTGTTGGAGACTTAACACGTTGACAACATGATAAAACTTGCCACATTCAAGTTATTTTTTGTAATATCATCTTGGTTTTTTTAATAAGTGGATACTTAAGAGTGATAGCGAATTAACTTTGACAGTTCAATCTAGTTTTCAGCTGTCTGCAAACTTTCCTTTGCGGTATAATAGCATAAAAGTAACTTACGCAGAAATGAGGTGCACATCTGGTAAATTCATTTCTAGTGAGTCTGTAATTTTTTATTAATATATTATAAAGGCTTGTTTACAAGTGATTTAGGTGATCCTTGCCTTTGAGCTGCCTGCGACATAACATCATTCATTTTGAAACCAGATAAACCTAGTCCTCGACAGTCAGGGTGTTAGCAACAAATGCATCACATAATATTTATACATAATTTGAAAAGGATTAAATTTTTAGGCCCTTCGCAATTATTTAAATGTTTAATACAACCTTTTCTGAACTCGCAAGTAGAGATTAAGAGAAGTCTCTAATGTCCTTGGTATTACTCACTTTATATATATATATTTATGGAATAGAACAAAAACTAACTAAACCCGATGAAGTCTGAGTTTTATATTGCTAAATAAGGATTCCGGTTTTGGATTTCCATACCAAAAATTATAAACTCACTAAGCGAGGAATTTACAACACATACGCTTTCATCTTTTTGTTAACTTTTGGTGAACTATAATTTATGTTTTTCCTTGATAAACTCAAAAGTATTTTAAGGGCTTACTGAGTATCTGTTTTGTCAGAAATCGAAGATAGCGCTAGATAATTGAATTATCTATTTCAATTGGAAGTAGCATTTATTAAAAAAATTTATCTTATGAATTCGAGATTGTTAAAGTTAATCTTAAAATACTAGCATCACAAAACTTACTGTAAAAAATTATATACTAGATTTTATACTTAACCAATTATAATTATGCTTTGAAAGAAAAGATAGATGTCAGAAAATCGCAAAATTCTAAAAAATCAAAAGTATTTGTCGACCTCTCGATAAGATAATACTTATCACTATAATCATTAGATTCAAACAAAGTCCAGGAATTGCTAAATGGATTATTATGAATGTATGTTTGTTTTTATTAACTATATAAGGATTTATTTAAATTGTAATATTATAATTAAAATGCTTTCATTATTGACTGCCAAGAAATTCGTTCTAAAAAAGTTTGTAATGTACAACAAGCGGCCAATGAAGAATATCATGAAAATGTGTTGTTTTGATTATGTGTAAAAACAGCATAAAATTGCTTACTTCACGTTTTAATAACGCAGCTTCAATAAAACTGTAGAAAGCAAATCAAGATTGGCTGGCGTGTACTTAAATGACATTTTATTTGGCTTACCTCTTGAAAAAGTTACGAAAGGATACAGATGCGTAATTATCTAACAGTTTGAAATAGCGGGCTTTATCGTAAGAACAATTATTAATATAAATAAAAGACTACAGAAGTTTAAAAATAATTTTTGTATATAAAATTTGTCATCTTTATTTTCAAGTATATAGAAAATCGCCTTTAAAATTTTGCTACTTTTATTTTGTACTTATGTGATAAATGGAATTACAAATACAAGAAACGATAATTATTATTTTCTTTGGAACAGTAACTAAATCTAATATTCAACTTCGAGTATAGAAATTAAATTAACAGAAGATGCTAGAATCACATTAACGCTTTTCTAATTTCGGTTCCAATAACATATTCTTCTATTTGAATGGCATCTGCTAAATATTTCTAAATATTGGCAACCCATGACCCACAAGCCACCTGATGGCCACGATGGTTGGTCTCTTCAAATTAATTGAAGGCGGGATAAGCTCGTTACCGTTTCATATTGAAAACATAAAATTAGATAATTAACTTCTGTGTCACATTAGAGTTTATACTCTAAATGTTTCATTTTTATGGTAACGCAGGCCCTTATTGGGGGAAAGTAAAATGTTATGTTTATTTTTTCAACATTTTACAATGAATTTTTTATCTTGCTTTTCGTTTCGTAAAATTATTGACATTTTCAGTATCAATTTAGTTATTATAAGGTAATGCTCTTTAAAAAGTATGACAATATTAATTAACAGTTCCACTGGTATTGCAACCCCGATCTAGTCTTTACTATGTTAGCATTGTAATCTTACTATATGCATACATTCAACCGTTTCCAAATCTAATTAAATTATTCATATTTTAATTGCAAAAGAATTGGATAAAATATAATATAATATCAAGCCAAAGATCATTGATTGACTAATAAATTATCTGATTAATCATCAAATACTAAATATATCTAGATGTTATATAATGCTATTTGTTGTCAATTACCTAAAACGAATTTTGTGTTATTAGCAAATAACAGAAATTTTAAGTGAGTAATTGAGAATGGATATACCTGCAGCTGGTTTAGCAATCGAATTTTGCCCTGATGGTCGACGAGGTGCTGAATAGTTGGGTCTTTGGAGGCTGTCGCCACTAGGCTTAACTGAAGTATTACGGCCGGTACCTTGAACTATTTCTCCTCCTCTTGCTGCTAACGGATCGTACTCATGGCCATCATAGTTAGCATCGAAAAACCGTTTAAACCATTGAACGAATTCGAAATTATCTTGAAATTTGCCTTTAACCAATTTCGAGACAGGGGCTTCCTATAAATTTGACTGTTACATGATATGTGTCGTGATAAACAAGTGTAGCAGTGCGATGAAAGTTATTTTGCAATATTTTATATGTTGCTCTTTATACACGAGTCATTACCGCTTGGGCAACCAAGTACTGTCTAATTATTAATTCAGCGGATTTATTTCATTCCGAATGTCATGGAACCTCGCAAAAATGGTTATGTCAATTTAGAGTATGTAATTCATTCGAAACAAGTTTACCGATGAATAAATAAGAGTACCCAATATATTTATTGTCCCATGCCTTCTTAATACCAATAAGAAGTATGAAGTCAAAGATAAAGAGCTAATTACATTATAGATTGATAAACCCTTGATAAACATTATTTAAAATTTGTAGTGTTCATTCACAATTTTGAAAATTTTATTGTTAAACAGTAACAAAAATTAAATTTCGACCAATGACAGAAAATAAAATTTAATTAATCAAATTCAGATTTTTCAATCAAAACAAATGTGAAAACGATAGCATCAGGTGCGTGCCGAGAACAAATCGCAATTTGTGACAATTTCTCATGCGACAGATAGAATTAATTAAAATTAGCAGCTATTATGGAAACAATGGTTATATTAAAAGTTGATGTAAAAAAGTATTGATTACTACGTCTACAATATCTATCGTGACGTCATCAATCGACATATGAATATATATACATATATTGGCACAAACATGCTTGTCGACACCATCAAGTGAAATAATAATTGCAATTAAGCAGATTAATGATCAAATCCGATTCATTGTTTGGGTGTGCGCGTGTTATGAGTGGTTGAGTAAATAGTGCTGATTAACATTAATAAATTTCACCGCATTAAAAATTGAATGAAATCAAATGCACCTTATCAACTCCATGCTTTTTAAACAACGACTGAAGAACTTTGAAATTATTTATATATTCATGTTCTAAATTCGTGTTAAATTTGATTTTCTTAAATTGAAGAGTTCCTAAAAAATATATCAATTAAATAATTTAAAAATAGTATTAAATTGAAATGAAATTTTTCAAAATATTTTTTAATATTCTATTAAACATTAAGCTTAATATTATGATCCGTTTCTGTTATCAGTAATTTTAATTGATTATTATAATCGAATTTGGGTTGGCAATTGATTAGCCATGAATTATATAAATTAACGTTTTCAATAATTTTTTATTTAGCCGCACAATGAGCACTTATTCTAAATGTTATTTTGTAAGATTAACAGCACATGATAGTAAGACATCTTAAACATCGGTTAAAATTTGAAATCAATAAAAATTAGTGTTTTTATTTTATCACACTAAAATAAATTACTTTCAAAGGAGAAACTTATTTAAAATTACTAAATTTACCTGGGAAAAGCATATCCATTAAATGGCAGTATAGAGAACCTAAATTATATTTACAAATCTATTACATCTATTAAAAGATTACCATTGCATAATTCTTCAATTTTACCAACATTCACATCTAAGCATCCATTAATCCATGCTATAATGTCATTTCTACTAACATTGTCTGATGTCTGGTTTGTACTATAAACATTAACTGCCTGAACATTTGCCATCTAAATATGATTATTACAAATAAATTTCATTGAAAATTAAATTATCATTGTATTAAATTTATAACATAGAATGAACTGGAAACTACCTTAAGTAAAACAGTAACAAAAATTTGAAATAGTAAAATAATCAATAAATGTAATAAAACAAAGTTATTTAATAATATTTTAATTTTAATTGAACATTAAATTAAACTTTTAACCTTTCAAAGTAAACTGTCTATTTTAATTATTTAATATAAAAGTAAAATTTCAATATTTAATTCAATAAGTTTTAAAGTATTTGGAAAGTTTTTTTACTTATTTTTTTGATATTATTTAAAAATATATAGTACTAACATGGTGGCAGCGGTTACCGCTGGCACAATCACTTAAAGATTATTGCCAAAAATAATCTGCCAAGGTGAACACTTGGAAGCTGGAAAGGTAGAATGCTGTACATGTCACAGAAAAGAACATATAAGCAGGAATTGCACAAATAAAAAAGCGTTAATCTGCTTTGGTTGTGGGAAAGAAGGTAAGAAGATCATATAAGAAGGTTATGCCAGGAAATTCGATGTGTTGGGCCAGAACAAGGTTTTGTTTAAATGGATTGGTAATAACACGCAAGCATAACACGCATATTTAAAATCAGACCCGTAAAACATCAAATAACCACTTTAAAAATACTGGTGGGTTACAGAGTTTCGTTATTTGTTTAAATCGTCTTATTATTGCCCCAGTAACGCCATACAAAATGTTTTCTAGCTACAGCTCGGCACCCGTTGCTAGGCAACGTTGGAAATGTGTTCGAGTGGGTGGGCCGTCCGCAAAAAGTGAGTATTATTACTAATACTGTATTTGCCCGGACAACCCTCGGGTTCACGAGCTGTCGATAGAAGACCTATGCTCGCTTTACTCTGTCCCTTGTGTAAGAAAGTTTAAAATCAGAGCTGTATTGGTCGGTAGAGATAGAACGATGGTTCAGGATACAGTGCGAGTACTCCTGAAGATGATCTTAGGTGAATCATACCTTGTAGCCGCTTGCTTGGAATTAAATTAACAATGAATATGAATTTATTTATTCAAATCAGTAATGAAGAAATACATATGACGTTCATGAGTTAATGCGATTGACTTGGCGGTCGTGTGGCTCGGCGTCGGGCACGCTCCTTGCGTCCCGGCCGACGATTTCTGGATGGAACGGTGGGCTGATTTGTGACTTGCGCGGCATTATTGTGGGAATCTTGATACGGCAACTGTGACGGGGCGAAGACAAGCGGGTACGTTACCGCTTGCCCCTCACGGCAAACTGCCAATGCGACCTCTAGTCCCCTGATTTGTGTGCGGAGGCTCTGATTGAGTTGTCGCTCCTCCGCCCAACCCCTTTGAGCTGCCGTGAGCCTGTGATAGAGGGCCTTCGTCTTTTTCGGGTCCGACCAGGTTGCCTTGATTTGCTGCGCTTCCCGAGTTATTTGGACTATCTGACTAAGTAGATTCGCGTTTGCACTTCTAGCGCGATCTAATTCGGCTTGTAATGCTTGGATAGTTGTCATTGCTACAGTAAACAAAAATCTTTAAATTTCTTTATGGACTTAAATAAATAAAATTATGATTATTACAAACATAGTTATAAGAATGAATCCATTCACGAAAAAGAATTAAAGCGAACAACATTTAAATTTTTAAATTTTAATAACACTAATAACACAAATTATTGTTTATGTCCTTTGTCCGAGGAATCAGGGTTCCTCGAAGAATTTTTTAACCCCTTCCTCCGGGGAGAAACCTGGAATGATGCCTACCGGTCGCCGGGTATTGCGGACCGGTCGAGTCGGATAAGTCTCCGCAATACGCCCGACGAGGATGTCCTCTTCGAGATTGGTGAGGTACATCCGGGCTTTGACCACGTTTAGGTCGACTTGTGCTTGTACCCTCTCCCACTGAGCGAGGAGGTTCCGCGCGTGGTTGCGGATTTCTTCGGCAGGATATTGCTGCTCATTCGGCCAGCAAGGATCATTTTCCAGGCCCAATACCTGCCAGGTGGTCGGGTATGGCCTTTTGGGTTGGGGCTCCTCGATGATTGTTGTTGTCGGTCGGGCTCTCTTCCAAGCCCGACGCCATTCATCTGCTACATGGGCGGGTATCCAGTCGAGGGGCATTGGGTCTTCTAAAACATCTTTATGGTTAAGTAGTTGGATATGATGAGATAAAAAGTTAATCTATATTAATCGTAACTTGGCGTTTTAAGGTCAAACAATATCCGCCGTTGGCTAATTATTGTGAATGATCAGTTTAATCTATTCTTATAGTGTACCTGAAACGAATAGCGATTGATTTGCGTCTTGCCCGAACGTTCCTAAAGCTATCCAAGTCGTCTGTGTGACTTCATAACTAGTCGCGCAGGATTCACGGGAAAATAAAGGTTTGATTATCACTTTTTTATACGAGAGATATTGGTTACTTTAGAAAGGTTGTACTAAATTCATTTTAGGTTTATGTAAAATAATTCCTAATGTAAAAACTGATGAGGGGAAATACCTATTGAATTCGTTAAACGGGAATAAGTGTTACTAGTTATTCAAAAAAATCATCGTAATCGCGGATTAAAATCTTTATCCAACAACAGTAAATTTTCCTATGACAATTTACCCCCTGAAATCTACGCGGTATTTACTCATTTTACCTATATGTTTTCAACATGTACTTTATGTTAACATTTGGGCTAAAGGATTAAACGATAAACGTAATATTGCAATTTAACATATCCAACTTATATTGTATAAAGTTAGGCTTTAATTATTGAAGTATATTCCGAATGACGAAATGCGACGAGTTGTATATAACATGTATAATGCAAATGCATTTATGTAATAGTTCTAGCCCGCAAAATATAATCCCCCTGTATTTCTTTTATAATCGTTATATTAGTTTTAAAATAATGCGATACATCGTTATTACAACTGGTTGATTTATGGAAACTAAAAATTTTTAATAGAATTTTATTTATAACTTAAAGAGTTGTGCATTTTTCTTGGAATATGATCGGACCATATTGGTAATTTGCCTTCGAACTGCCTTTCAGTAAATCTAGTCGATAAAACTTGCAGTCAGGGATATTGAAAATTACGGTTAATTTTAATTTATGGATTAATTTATGAGAGGCAACTATGATGGTTATTTATTAAAAATTTGTGACATTAGGAAAATTAAAATGTTTAAGAGAAATTATACAAAACTACCTTGATTTGGCAAGTTCGATTCTTCTGATAAATTTCTTCCTACTGTAAGAAAAATTTTCGCAATCAATAATGACCTGGATGGACTTTCGATATATAATGCGTGTGTTTCCGTTATGGTGCAATTGTGGATGAATTTGTTTATTCTAAGTCGAATCTCGATGATCGAAATAGTTGATGATTTCCGGTAACTTTTATCGATTTTTTTGGTTGGATTTTCTATTTTTCACTTGTCGATAACTAATATTTCTAATTTTATTTTACTATGTTAACTGATTTTATGAAATTCTCTACAGGTGGGAATGAGCGGGGCTATGATAAATTCAGGTAGGTTCATTTTCCTTATTGGTATTATCTTCAGCCTATTTTAGAAAATTATGAGATTCGGGTCGAATTTGGCGTATGAAATTTTGACGAAATTCGGAGTTTACTATTCAGAACACTATGTTCATATAATTTTTATCGAAATGCTAGGGATACTTGGAAACTCTATCGATGATTTTTTGGAATGTAATTTTTCTCGAAGGGTTTTTCGCGATCTAAAACATTGGATTTTCATTACGTTCATATTATTTGGATTTCGCAATGGATAATTATTAACCGTCTACTGAAAAATGTGTTTGGAATGTACTTATTATACTAAACTGGAGTTATTTTAACTCGATATTGGTGGTAAGCCTACTCTTGTAATTTTTACTGATTCATGTGATATTAATATAAATTTATAGTCCTTTTGTTTTGATTTTTCATCGGTTTTATAGGGCAGTAGTCGCGTTGAGTCTCGGGTTTAGGATTATCTTTGGGGTTTTTATCAGTGGTTTATACTATAGCGATCTTTAATTAAAACATTATAGTTAAATTAAATTTATTCAGCAAATTCATATCACCAATTTATTTTATAATGACGAATTTATTTTATCTATATCAACGATTTCATGTTAATTTATTCCCGTACCTTTTCCCTTTAATAAGCCTTAGACGCATTTTATGTTTATATTATAGTTAATTAGTGCCCACTGGACTACTCGGTGTGATGATTTTGAGCCGTGTGTAAATTAATTTAGGTCGAATTTACAGAAATGAGAAGCGAGGAAGCAGCCAAAGGACTTCTTCCTTATTTCTCGTTTCTTCTATACGGGGTAATATTGACGTTCCAACCCCTGCGTTCCGCACGCTGGGTCTTCACGGGCACAGATCATTGGCGATATTCCACGCACTTACACGAGTCGGTGCTGTATATTGATTTTACTAACTTGTGAGGTGAGTCGGCTGTGGGCCGGAAAAATTTCGACAAATGGTTAATTGAATGCATATAAAATAATTTTAAACGTTATAAATATTTATTAATGTATATTAAAAGTAAAATACAAAATTACTTGACCCAAAAAATAATTCATAAAAGCATAAAAATGCATCTCCCCCCACGCCGACACCCAAGCAGAGCTCTACCGAGGTTGCGAGGATGTGACGTGGAGAGAGAGTTCCAAATAAAACTACTTCTCACCTAAAAATTCAAAATAACTCAAAATCGGTTTGAAAATGGTTTTAAAAATAACTAAGATTTGATTTTTCAAAATTGGTTAAATTTTATGTGAAAATGCATCGGTATTTATACCTATTTTTCTATCCCTAACCTTGCATGTTAACTTTGATGTAGTAAAACAAAATTCGACCTTGTTATTTTCTAGTGTATTCTATTCTTTATTTTTATTATTTTTTAATTTATTTTACTAATTTTTATTTAGAATTTTTATTGAATTATTTCTAATTCAAATTCTTTGATTTAAATTTCATTTTCATGAACTTTTATTAATTTATCAAATTTCGGTCGAATTTGTTGGGTTTTCATGCTATGTTTGTGTTTGTATCGTGCGGATCTTGTTGCGTTTTGTTATTATTTTAATTTATTTTTATGTTTTGTTGGGCCAGAACGTAAACGGCCTTGAGAAATGTTTAAATGGATCAGAAACACACACGCAAAAATAACATGCAATTTAAATAAACCTATTAAACACCAACGAAACCCTATAAAATATGAGAAAAAAGGGAATTAAAAATAAAATAATAAACATAAAAATAAATTAAAATAAAAACAAAACGCACCAAGATTCGCACGATACCTACACAAATATAACAAGAAAACACAACAAATTCGACAAAATTGGAAAATTAATAAAAGTTCATTAAAGTGAAAATTAAATCGGAGAATTTGAATTAGTAATAATTCAATAAAAATTTTAAATAAAAAATTATAAAAATAAATCAAAAAATAATAAAATTAAAGAATAGAATTTACTAGAAAATAACAAGGTCGAATTTTGTTTTACTGCATCAAATTTCACATGCGAGAAAAATAGGTATAAATACTGATCCATTTTCACATTAAACTTAACCAAAACCATTTTTCAAAACCATTTTTGAAATCGTTGTGAAACTATTTTAAAAACCATATTTTCAAACTGTTTTAGAACTTTAAGACTATTTGCAGATTATCTTGGAAAATCTTAATTTTTAGGTGAGAAATATTTATGTTGGACCCTCTTTCCACGTCACGTCATTGCATCTCAGTAGAGCTCTGCTTGGCGTCGACGTGGGAAGAGAGGTATTTTTGGTTTATTTTGATGCAATATTATGCTATTTGTTATTTTGGTCAATGGATAGTAATTTATGTTTAATTGTTATATAATTAATAAATATTATTGATAATATTAACCTGTTTTATATGCTTAAATAATTAAATAATTTTGTCGAAATTTTTCCGGCCCACAGCCAACACATAACGCAAGAAAGCAAAATCTACATAGTACAGATTCGTGTAAGAGCGTGGAAAATCGCCAATGATATGTACCCGTGAAGACTCAGCGTGCGCAACGCAGCGGTCGTAACGTCAATATTTATCCCTATAGCAGAAGCGAGAAATAAGGAAGGAGTCTCTGGCTGCTTCCTCGTTTCTCAATTCTGTAAAATCGACCTAAATTTACATTACATACGGCTTAAAATCTTCACACCGAGTAGTCCAGTGGGCACTCAGTAAATATAATATAAACACAAAATGCACCTAAGGTCTATTAAAGGGAAAGGGTACGGGAATAAATTAATTTGAAATCGTTGATAACTAAAATAGATTATCATTTGAAAATAAATTAATTATTGAGTTTACATTTCGAAGTAAAATAATAAAAATCATCTGTAACTCTTGAGTCAATTGAATTAAATTAATCCATCAATTAAAATGATTATCGAGATATCTCCTTGATTAATTAATTTGAATAATTATGGAGAAAAATTAAAGTAATTTATGGATTCAACTAAATTAACTCTTTGATTAAAATTTAAAGTAATTTGTTAAAGTAGAGTAATGCCTTGGCTAGAGTAATTCATCGACCCAATAGATTTTAAGGTAAAACTGGGGAATTCATTGAAAAAATTAATATCATTCATGGATTGAGAAAGGAAAATAACTATTAATAAAAATGAGATAATTTGTTGACTAAATGATCCAAGGACTTAGGAATAAGATAATCCATTGATTGAAAGGAAAGTATTCAAAATAAATTAGCTTATTAATTAAATGAATTGGCGGGTTAAAGGCGAAAATAATTAATTCCATTACAAAAAATTAAGTACAAATCCATTATTCAAATTTAGAATAGCAAGTCGCCAAGATGAGATCATTACGGTAAAAATTTAATTAATATTATTAAGGAGAAAAGGATTAACATGAAATTATTACATAATAAAGGTGATTTAATTATCGATGACGTTTACTTTCAAAACTTCCTAAAACTGAAACATCGAATTTAAGAGCCCAAACCCAGTCTCAATTAATCCAGAGTTAATATAAATTACAAACTTGACAGGAATATAAAAATTTAAGAATGATTAAAACAACAGTTGAAAATTTATATTGACATCACATCAAACGTTAAATCACATGAATGCCTACCGTTGACTCCAAATAAAATAATTCCAAAATTCTCTGAGAAACACATGAAGGCATAACTAAGTCCCGCATCGAAAATTTCCAAATACGTGAGGTAAGGAATCCACTCGAAAAATCCTAGTAGCTTTAAAGTATCGTGAACTTATTGATTGCGAATCCTGAATATGAAAAGTAGGTAAAATAAATACCGGTTATCAATTTACCAAACGGAAGTGTCTTCATTTAATTACAAATCGACCGATCTATTGATGATAAGATTCGACCGGAAATCGCATCACCAAACTAACCGAATTCATGTGTACTTAGAATTTCCGGCGACATAGTAGGTAGAACCAACGCCCTTAAATATAAACACCGACAAATTCTTAACGGATGTGAATACCTCCATCCTAATTAAATATAGTCGCATAAATAAAGATGAACGTTCCATCTAGTAAATTTTGAAATTAATCAAATCAAGGTTGATATTACGTAACAAATAATTTTGAAGTTAAACTAGTAAATACTCCCGTTAGGTATTAGTAAAACTTTGAAGTTAAATTAGCAAATATTCATGTTATGTATTAGTAAGAATTTTGAAGTTAAAGTAGCAAATATTCATGTTAAGTATTAATAAAACTTTAAAGACTCGTGTTAATCTATGTCAACCCCATCTAGATGCAACCTTAAATTGAGATTACCCAAAATTAGATGTCCCACAAATTTGAAATACTCACAAATAAATAGTAACCCTGTGTACCCATTAAATTTTTTTGTTAAACCTCAACGAATATAGGCACTAGGCGTATCACAGACGATGACCTAACGCTAGGTATTTAGTAACATCTGTACAAGTTCTGTTCAACCCTGATACCATATACTTCGAAATCGCTAACGTGACCAACGATAATAATTAATAGATCATAGATTTCGACTCGTCTCATTATCATAGCCTTAGAGTAATACTTAAAACACCATAGCGACCACCTAATTACTAGTGAGCCTAGTATGGTATCCGAGCGACCAATTTAAAAAATAAATCATATGTTCATTCCTTACGCGCAATTAGCCGATCATGATGCCTTTTCTTTTAGCCAGGAACATGCCACGCGAATGGACAAATACCCAATCAATCGATGAGCCATACCGGAAGGAGTCACCCCCAAGGACAGAAATATTCGAGAAAATCCAGCGACAGTGGCCGTACCCCACCACTTGGAGGTTGCTGGGTCTAAATAGCGACCCTTGTGGACTCGATGGACAGCAATACCCAGCAGCAGAGATATATATCAATGCTCAGAATCTCCTCACCCAATGGGAACGGGTGCAGGAGCAGGTGGACCTACAAGTGGTCAAGGCGAGGATGTATCTTGCCAATGTAGAAGAAGACATCATCGCCGGGCGGATTGCGGAAGCCTACCCGCCTCGCCCCGTCCGAGATACCCGACGCCCATATCCCGTGGTTTCCCCGAAAAAGAGCCGAAAGGAGCCGGTTCGCGGAAAGCAGAAGTCGCAAAAACATTAACAATAAATGTGATTTGGTTTTGATTTTTTTGTGTTGTAAAAAAGAAAATGTTTGATACTTTGTCTTTGCGTTTGATAATTTGCCTGAGAGTACTCGTTCTAATTGTTATGTTTATAATAATCATAAATATTAATTATACAAGTCATTAGAGTCACATTTAACGAATTTATCCATTATAGTTATGGACGCGACCCAAATCCTGCAAACAGAACTAAACCGTGTAAGAAACGTAAATGCGGACCTCCTTCGCCAAATACTCCAGATGACCAGAGAGGTTCAACAGATTAAAGCGACTTGGTCGGAGCCGAAAAAGGTAAAAGCGTTGTACCACAGACTAACCACAGCACAAAAAGGCTGGATGGAAGAGCGTCAGCTCAATCAGAGCCTACGTACTCAAATACGAGGGTTAGAAGTCGCCCTAGCAGTCTGTCGGGAGGGGGAAGCGGTAACATACCCGCTCGTTTTCGCCCCATCCCAGATGGCGCCGAAGAACCCTCAGCCAGCGGATCAGCCTACTACTCAACCCCATAGTCGTCGACCAGGACGCAAAGAGCGTGCACGACGCCGAGCAGCAAATCCACCCCATTAACTCGCATTAAACCTTCACTGTGTTGATTCCAAAAATTAATTGTAGTTAAATTATTTCTTAAATACGCGTGCGCACAGGTGTTAATAGGAATACTTACAATCATCTCTCCACACTCGATCTTGAATACACTTACGCGTGGGACAGAGCTAAGCGAGCATAAGTCTTCTATCGACCGCTCGTGAACCCGAGGATTGTCCGAGCAATTATAGTATTAGCAATAACACTCACTTTTTGCGGGCAATCCACCACTTGAACACATTACCAACGTTGCTTAGCAACGGGTGCCAAGTGGCAGCTAGAATCATTTTGTATGGCGTTACCGGGACAACCATAAAGATAAGCAAGATTCGAAACCCTGTAACCCACCAGTTTATTATTTTATATTTAATTCTCTTTTTTCTCATATTTTGTTAGAGTTTAATTGGTGTTTTAATAGGTTTATTTTAAATTTGCTTGTTATGTTTGCATGTGTGTTACCAATCCATTTAAACATTTTTCAAGGCCGTATGTGTTCTGGCCCAACAATACTAGAAAGAAATAATTAAAATATAAAATTAATAACATAAAAATAAATTAAAATAATAACAAGATGCAACAAGATCAGCACGAAATAAACATAGAAATAACAAAAAAAACTCAGAAATTTGACCGAAAATTGACAATTTATTTAAAAAAACACGAGTTAATGAAAAGTGGAAGTAAAATCAAATAATTATGATTGGAAATAATTCAATAAAAAATAAAAGAAACGAAATGTCAAATTAAATCATGAAAATAATAAAATTAGAGTTAAATTACACAGATAGTTCCAAGGTCAAATTTTGTTTTACTACATTAAATTTTACTAGCAAGGTTAGAGTCACAGAACAGGTATATATACCGATTCATTTTCACAGAATTTTAACTCGTTCTAACCGAACAACTCGTTTTTAACAAAAAAACAAAATTTTGAGAGATCAAAAACTAGTTTTAGCGACAAACTTGTTTTAACAGTGGAAAATTATTGAAACTTTCCATACAGCGTATAAGCACATTCAAAGTAAGCACTACTTAACGCTTGTGTGAGAAAACGTTATTTATACGATGTATGATGATGTTATGTCAATTGTTGGGCTATAAGCCATAATTTAAACAAAAAATGAGAAATTCTTTAAATTAAAACAAAATAATTAATGAGGTTTGAAAATTGTCAAAATGACTGCTATAACATAAGCGCGCACCGCAAGCAGAAATCAAAAATAAAATAAAACATTAAATAAAACAAAATAAAAACATAAAAAATAAAAAAAAATGAAATAAAAAAAAAATTAATTAAAATCATGGAAAAGCCTACAGATGCAGAAAGAAACACAAAACTAAAATATAAAACCGCCCAAACCTTGCAAAAGAAGGTTTAGAAAATACACAGGCGGAAGAGGCGACCAGAATAAAAATAAAAATCAGCAAAAATAAAAAATGTAAATTTAATAAAATTAATATTAAAAAATTAAGAAAAATAAATAGAAAAAGTGAAAAATATTATAAGAAATAAAAGCCATTAAAAAACCCGGAAAATGGCCAAAAAAGATTTAAAATTTGCTGATTGGTCGCACACAGGCACAAGATCACTATAAATACTGCAGCCATTTTCATAATATTTAACCCTAAAAAACTTTTTAAAACTGTTCAAACTTTGAACTGTAAAACTATTAATCGACTTTGTGAACCTATTTGATCGTAAGTGAATTTTTATTGATTTTGTACTATGAATAAATTTTTATGTTAATGCTTTATGATTTTAATTAAATTTTTATCATGGATGGCCGCGATACTTTTTAGTATCTGCGACAGGTCCCCCTAAATTTAACTTTATATATATATATATATATTCATGTTAGTTGTGGAAATGATAGGGCAACATTCAATTCCGGCAGTTAAATTGACAGGACGTTGACGTGTTGCTTTGTCACAATCCACCCTTCGGTGTCTGCTTAGTCTGGTCAGGCCTTGCTGCACCGATCACGAGGTAGGACACCGTCGGACTTCACCGTGGCGGCCATTGCGATGTTGGTCGGAGCGTTAAGAGGGAAAAATGCGAGAAGATCGCCATAACTAAGGGGATAACATTTGTGTAAATGTCTAAGCAGAATAATACAATTTTTATATTTTTTCAAATTTCTGTCGAAATTTAATATATTGAGGGGATCGACTAGGGTTAAGAATCTTAACAATAGAAAGATCAACGGAATTTATTTTTTGGTGAATTTAAATCATACCTTTTAGAAAATAAACGGACAATATTGAATTTTAAAATAAATTTTTTTTTGTTAATTTGGTAATTGCCGGAGCATCAGCTTTCTTATTTTTCAAAGTTGACCATCATTGATTAACGAACGAATTTTGCATTAAATAAAATACCATAGTAGCCAATAACAACTATACTATAGATCAGAGCTTCTTAAACTTTTGTAATTCACGACCCCATTTATGATTGCTAGTTTCTTGACGACTCCATACAAATATAAAAGAAAAAAAATTTATATTTTTTAAAAATTCCTATAACATCTTCTAATTCTAATTCATAGTAAATGTTATTCAAGTTATTACAATACTCTTAATAGAAATGCAGCTACAAACAATCTTTCCGAACTAGAAGATTTTATGATATATTTATCTACGATAATTGTTATTTTTATCTTTATAACAATAATTTTACAAGTTAAAAAACATTTTCTGTTAAATTGTATTTTTATCTCTCGCGACACCAGAATTTTGCTACGCGACCCCAAATGGGGTCGCGACCCATGGTTTAAGAAGCCCTGCTATAGATGAAAGAACGGATTGTTTAAAAATATTAATTAATTATTATTTATATTTTAATCATTTTTATAATTAAACAAATTCACCTTACGAAATTTTCCCCAATTTAGTTTGTTTTTTTTCCGAGAACGTCGTAAAGAAAATTTTCTCTTCGAAATCATTCGCGAAAATCCTCAAATCCGTTGAAATGCAATCAGGATATAAAATCCCAAAAATATCCCCGTCAAAACCAGGAAAACCTACACAATCTAATCTCAAAAATTACGATTTTTCCCACGTAGAATGCCAACAAAGATATAATAAATTGGCCGCGGAGTACGAACGTACCTTGGGTACCTGGTTCGCTCCGGAGGCCGTCAAGGCGTTACTCCAGCAGATCCATCGCTTGACAAGATGTCGCGATGATATGATCTCCGAAAATCGGGCTCAAAGGATCGTTATCAACGATCAGAGCGCCGTGTTAATCGCTTCTTTTACTGAGGTCGAATTGACCAAGCGAATAGCCGGCCGAAATCTAGCCATACAGCTAAACCTAAAACCAGAAAATCATATTCCAGAAAAAAGCTCGATCGGCCCAGCACAAACCCCCAAAACGAGCAAGAAGCATAATCCAAGCAAAAACCGGCGACGCCGTGAAAGACGTTGAGCCGAAGGAGCAATCATTGTTGCAAAAGCGGCCAAAGTGCTCGAGGAAGCAGCAATCCAAGTCGCCGAACAACATTCAGAGTTTGTCAAGGCAGATGAAAAAATTCCTGAGCCGGCGAAACCTGTAGAATCCACACCTCAAATCTGTGCCGACAAAACGGACGAGCTGCAAATTTGCTTGAATGTATCCCCAGTCTCAACCACCCCGTCAAAGATTGAAGAAAGTATCCAATCCTCAACCTCCATCGGCTATTGGACCGATGATTTCGGGGACGAGCTCTGTCACTCGGTTCTCCAAGTCGGGTCTAACAAATTAAATCTAGGCCGAAAACGAAAGTTTCCCGTTGACATTGATGAATAAAAACGTGATTTCGAGGGCAATTAATTTCCGTCTTATTGGATTAACAATAGATTTATATCCAAATTATATTTTGTTTTATTTCTTTTGTAAATCTTGTAAATTTTAATAAAAATAAAATTTTTGGTAATTGTTGTTAATTTTCTGGAAACTTTTAATTTTTCTACATAAATAAATATCGAATTGATGCTCACAGCCTTATCTGAGTATGATATAATGATAATGGAGCCAAATGCTTGCGAATGGTATGATTGAAAAGGGTTATTTAACTCAGAAAGATGAAATAAGAATAACTGTAGTTCTTGTAAAAATTGATTTTAACCTTTGGTAATAAGTAGTTTAGTAGTAAAAAGTAATTGTAAATGAAAGTTGAAATATGGGTGTTAGGATGACTTTATTTTTCCTTGAATTAAAAAGAAAATTTTATTAAATCTAAAAACAGCTGATCTAACAGCGTATTTAATAATTTAGATGAAATTTCAAATTACCACATGTTACTTAATATAAAATTTTACAAATTTAAAACAAAGTTCTAGGTGGATAGTATGATTTTACTTTTTCGTAGTAATTCCGAGGATTTAATACCAAAAGTTAATAATTAAAGAAAGAGGAATAGAAAACCTTATTAATTAAGATTTCCCTTCAGGAAATTTCTGAATTATATTATTTAAGAATCAATAATTAGATATTTAAATAATATTATATAAATTGAGTTATTGAAGGATAAATAAGTACTTAAGTTTAATAATTATGCCTCAAAATATAATTTGTACCGATATTTAACAATAAACTGGAAAGACCATGAGAAAACTTTATCCCGAACGCATACCTGGGATAATTGATAAAAGCTGTGAAATGTGCGTATTAATGTTGAAGGAGTCGGAGGAGTTAAGTAGACGTAAGTCCTTCTATCGACAGTCAGGAACCCGAAAGCGAGATTATCACAAGGAGTAGTCTTAGAAATGGGGCTCACCTACTTGTGGACTCTCGGCTGCTATATACAGTACCAACACTAGCTTGCTCATGGGTATATAGTGATAAGGTCAAAATTGTGGGGCGTCTGGATGAGATAGCAACTACCCTAGAAAAGTCAAGAGTTAGCGAAGTAAGCAGATTAAAACAGATGTGCGTAGATTAAAACAAAATTAATTCCACCCAGTACACCAACACAATTATGATATATAAAGATGTTATGCCAGAATAGATGCTTCAATGAAAACATGTTTTTTTTGTCTCGAAATTTTTCAGGCCCACAGCCGAAACAGCACCACAAGTTAGCAAAATCACACACCCCAATCGAGCTGTGTAAGTGCGGTTCATCCGCCAATAACTCGTGCCCGTGAAGGTTCCGGTGTGAGCAACGCAGGAACCCGAACGTCAATATTATCCATTATAAGGTAATCAGGGAGATAAGGGGGTAGTCTTTTGGTTTCTCCTTAATCTCCCGTTTCCTCTAAAATAGACCAAAAATTATCATTTCATATCGGCTTAAAATCATAAACACCGAGTAGTTTAGTGGGCACTCGTAATATTCTAATATCGACACAAATAACCCTAAGATCAAATAAGGGAAGGGAGTGTGGAATGTGTCATAAATTATTGTTACGTCATAAAATTAATAAAATGGAATTTAAAAATGCCAAAATAAAAAATAACAAAGTACATAGTTTTAATGTTATTAAATTCGAAATAGTACTGACGATTAGGAGAACCGCCAAGTATGGATAAAATGAATAAATTGAGGTACCAATTTAAAGCGTTACATAGGTTAACTAATAGAGTATTAGGACCAGAACGAACGCATAATGAGAGACACGAGTAAATAGCAGATGATTAAAGTTATTGAGAGTGCAAAAAATACTGTAACAATAAACGTGAAGTATAAGTGATTCTAAATTGAAAATTCGAATACGAAAATTGGAATATGTTAATAACCTCCGTGGAAACCACACGACCAAAAATATAAAATCCATGGGGAATCTCTGAAACTAATAAGATGATATACTCGGAGTCAAAAATGCAATAACTTGACGCTAAGGTAACCCGATAAATGATGAATCATCCCATAAAAAATTAAATTAGGACGACAGACCCTAAATAATCCAGAAAATGCTGCGTGATAAATATTGTAAATTCCATGATAAAGTCAAACATTAGCCTAATAAATCTGCAAACAATTAATAAAAAGACGTAGGACTACATATCATTCGTTTGGTAGATTAAACGAAATTAGTGATGTTGAATAATAAAAAAAATTGAGTAAGATAAATAACGCACACAGCTTATACTGGAACATCCCGTCTGTAATAAGTAAATCACAATCAGACACGACCAGCAGTGAAAACCGAGCTATAACAGATAATTTATTCCAAACGTTCATAATAATAAATTCGAATCAGCGACTCATCACATTAATAGTATTCAACACATCGAAGAAAGTATAGAATTGAATTGCTAAACACACGTTGTACTCTGTGAATAAACATCCGAGGCTCAACTGATGAACGTTTAAGGACGACAATTGCTGGGATAAGGAGCATGGACAATTGTGAAATTATTGAAAGAGAATATAGACTACAGAATAAGGTGACTAATGCTAAAGTAACAAAGCTAAAATACTTACTAAACCATTCCAATTGTAGACTTCGAATAAATCAATTAAATGAAATTATTAAATCCACGAGATAGAATCAATAAGTTCCCACGTGAAATCAGACAACGGCCTGAAAAACGTCGACAATCAACGATATACTGACTGGTGAGAGGAGAAAACCAAGGAGTAGTTAACGCAGATAGATTGTTGTGCACCACTAGCAGTGGAAAAAGTGACACGTCGGTCACATCACAGTAAAAGAAAATAACAGCCATATCTACACATTCTAAAAATCAATTGTTTTTTTTGCTTATTACAAAACTCAAGTAAATCAATTATGTCGCATCACAGTGGATAGGAAATTTATTTGTAGTCTATAGTGTGCCGATCAATAAATGCATATAAGTAACAAGTGTTCTTGTTGAAATTTCATTCCACCCGAAAATCAAACACATGCAAGCACCAAATCGACCAATTTATTCTACGCTAGCAAGAGAGGAAGATCGTCTCATCGGCCGATAGAGGACAGACTAAGAGAGGGACCATCAGAAAAAGGAACAGTCACCCGGAAGGTAAATTTTGTCATAGTATTGAGATCCATTTAATTTTGATTACGACTTTTCATGAAACCTTCGAACGAAACCTATCAGACCAAAATTGACGGATAGTTACAAGTTACACAAGCTAAGGAATCCAACTAAATTCACGGAGATAATACTACCTAGTAGCGGTACAATATCTGATAAGACCTGAGAAGGAAAGATGAATTGTATCCTCGGTACCATGTTACAGAAGAGAACCTATAAAATTTTGCGACATTTATTATATAAATTAAAAATCAATCATTAAACAATTTTTCTTGTTTGTTTCATAAAAATTGCTCGTTAATATGTCTACAATAATAACCAAGAAACTTAAGATAATTATAATTCAATACGTCCAACCGATCGATGCATGCACAATGATAATCATCCATAATCAAGGTAATTGGAATTTAGGTAATCATGGTTTCATTAACGAATCGCGTAACCAGTATCAATAGAACGAAAGAATATACGTACTGATTGCTCACATACTTAACAGGGCTAAATCCATACGACCCAATAGTGTTTGGCATTAAGGAACCCCTATATACTCTATAGGCATCCATATTTCTGCACAACCAGTTTTATGATTGCCATGCACAGGTTTGAGGGATAGAAGACAGTAAATAACTTATTAGATTATTCTACCCAATGACTACCACACAAGCGACACAACTTCTATAAATTAGATTCATAACGAAAACTCATATAATACATTTTATGTCATAGATGAATCTTGGATTGATGCTTCTCGAATCACCGTGCGTTTCCCAGCACGATCTGCAGCACGATGTAGACAAGCCATGTAGGACGCAGGTTTTTCAATTTCACCTGTGAGGGAGTCCCGAAGAGGCTACTTGGACAACTGCGATGATACAGACCTCCCCTTTATTGCAATTAAGAGGGAGCCAGGCCGGAAAATATTGGAGAAACCTTCCACACCTATGAAACTGGTGGTTCGAAGAAAGATACTCCCCAAAGAAATGCGAGACAATGACTGTAATTCAAGAGGGAGACAGGATCATCCGTATGCTCGAGAACGACCAAGACGGAGTCAAAACTCTCATTACCCAAACTTGATACGACGTTAATGTGTCATAAAAAATAAATATTGGACTTTAAATGTTTTCGTTCTTTGTTATTTATCAGTTATTTAACTTTTCGAGATGTGAATAATATTATTGGAGTGATAAAAAATATTGACATAGTACAATAGGACAGATACTTAATAAGCTTTTCCGCCAATAGATGAATGTTAGATCCATCAAAAGATAAAGAAAATTATACAGAAAAAATTGTGCCATGTAATAATGATTCTTGTCTTATTGTAGATATAGACCCATATAAAACATTGAGCAAAGAACTGGTGAAATTGCTCCGAGAAAACGCCGAGTTACACCGGCAATTACTCCAAATGACGAAGGAAATTCAAAGGATTAAGGCGACATGGGTGGAACCCGCAAAGATGAAGACGTTGTACCAAAAATTGAACGCTGCACAGCGTGGATGGACCGAAGAAAAACAGCTCTGCCAGACACAGAAAACACAAATCCGCAGTTTAGAAGTGGCGTTATCGGCTTGTCAAGAGGGCAATGCCGTAACATATCCACTCGTATTTGCGCCGGCTCAGTTGGCATACAGAGAGACCACGGACGCCACCAATCCAGCGGCGAAACCTTCACAACGACGTCCAGGTATGGCGGAACGCGCTAGGTGTCGCGCACTACAAACTTCTACGTCAAACTGAGTTATTTGGTGTATCGATAAATAAACCTTGTTATTTCATTGTCTCTTTATTTTTTTCGTTTCATTAATTTGTCGTGTTGAAAATTAAAACTGTTTAATTAGGATTATGAACTGGGGTCGGATAAGAAGTGATTTAAGAAAGTGTTAGTTTATGTGAAAGGGACCGAAAGTAGGAAAATCGCACACATACCTCCTATCGGTAATGCGTTGAACCCACCATGAGGCCGGGCCTTAGCAGTTCTTTCGTAGCGCTCACCTTTGGCGATCTCATAACCAGTGATTACAGTACCAACGTTGCTTAGCAACGGGTAATCATTGGAGGGCAAGAAAAGTTATATGCATGGGGTTAAGGTTAAATACCACAAACCGCACAGATGTAAAAAATGCAACAGAAAACCGATAGAAAAACAAAGGCTGGCAGGAAACAGATACAATGGGATAGACGGAATCGAAGAAGAAGCAGGAATTGTAATTATGTGTAGAGAAAGATGCAGATAATTTTATTAAGAGTATAGAACCAAATCCAACAGCTCTAATCCCACAATATTGTAACAAAGCACGCCCAGGAAATATTGAACGTACCAGAAATTTAGGTCTGAAGATATCCAGATTACTGGAACCAATTCGGAAATTAACCTCAGACATTTTAAAAAATTGAAACATTTATTCATTTTATTGTTTGATTTTCTAGAAATTGTAAATTATATGAATTGTAAATGATTTTTAAAACCCTATACTTTTTCAACTTATGTTAAATACGGGCACCTGAATTCAAAACAATAAAATATAACATTGACACACATAGAATCCTACGATCAAAGAAAAGGGTATTGGGTACGGGAACAGATAAATCATTGAAACGACTCAAAATCTCACAGCCATAGGAAAAGGAAATATCCGAATGACCAATATTTCGTAAATAAAAATAATTCAAATAATCTTTACATGAATGAATATCAAATTGAATTTCAAATTAAATTCCACCAGAAGACTTTTCTATTAAAATATAGGTGGAACGCTGTTAAAATTTTTATTAAGAAAATAATAACTATCCCAACCACTGATAAAGTACCCAAAGCTGAGTGTAGAGCTCTATAGAAAACTTGCGCTAAGAGATTAGGTTAACGAACCTTAGCAAATATATATCCAAATCAACGGGGTGATAAATCGCTTTTAATAAAAGTGGGGTTAGTTTGACCCCTCACATACAACGTTTTCTGCCCTCCAATGGTTACCTGTCGCTAGGCAACGTTGGTACTGCAACCACTGGTTATGAGACCGTCAAAAGTGAGCTCTACTGAAGAACTGATAAGGCCCGGCCTCATGGTGGGTTCTCATAGAAGGTGTGTGTGCGGTTTTCTTACTTTCGGTCCCTTTCGCTTAACCTTAACGCTCCCTCGAATCAATTATTTCTCGAGTCCTAGTTCATAATTTCAGTTAACGGTTTTATTTCCAAAATGACGAATTATGAAACGAAACCAAGAAACGAACAACATTGAAAATTTATTTGTGGTACACTAATAAATCACTGCGAAGCCTTGGTTTGTAGCGCGAGTCGTTTAGCGCGTTCCGCTTTCCCTGGGCGTTTTTGAGAAGGTTTTGCCACTGGTTTCGTGGTATCAGCTGCTTCTCTATGGGCTAACTGAGCCGGCGCAAATGCAAGTGGGTACGTTATGGCATTGTCTTCCTGACAAGCCAATAACGCCACTTTCAGGCTGCGAATCTGAGTCTTCTGAGCTTGACCAAGTTGATTTTCTCCCTCCCATCCACGCTGTGCGGCGGTCAATCTTTGATAGAGCGTTTTTACTTTGGTTGGCTCAACCCATGACGCTTTAATCTTTTGAATTTCCTGTGTCATCTGGAGCAGCTGACGATGCAATTCCGCGTTTTCTCGTCGCGATTTCGCCAATTCTTTATTGAGAGTTTTGAACGGGTCTATATCTATAAATAGACGAACTAAATGTCACATTTAAACCTTTTGTAGAACTTTCATTATTTACGATTATGAGAGGTTGTTTTCATGGGTCTAACGTTCATCTACTAAAGGAATAAAACTACTAAGGATCTGCGTGACTATGCCACACTAATAACCTTATCTCAGTATTATTATAATTTCAATTTCACAAGGTTAAATATGTACCAATAACGAATTGAAATTTAATTAAATTCAAAATTTATTTATCATAAAAATCAACGTCTCATTGTATTTCGGTAATTCGGACTCGGGTTCCATCTTAGGCGTTCTCGAGCGTATGAATGCTCTCGTCGTTCTATCGGGCTTCTATTGGTATCCCGCATGTCCTTAGGAAGTAATTTTTTGTGGATCACCACGTTCATAACTCCGGGAAGTTCCGTTAACATTGGATCATCTAACTCATATGATATGCAGTAAGATGGGGCATATCCATCCGTACTGATTGCTTCTCTAAATAGTCTGTATCGGCTAATCTTTCTATTTCCACTAAGTTAATGGAAACATGCGTCTTTAAAACATAAATTTTCATTTACTTCAAGTCGACTTGATTATTTAATCAATAGTAATAACTCTGAACGATGGAATATCAATAATATTTAATTCTAATAAATTCAGTGTTGAATCACGATCCATCATAGGTTAAGCTGACATGATTTCATTTCCTTATCGGTTTCCTATTCATATCGGTACATAGATCTCGCATGGTCAAGAGATTCTTTCTAGGCGTAATTGTTCCATGTTCCTTAGTCGTCGTAAAAAATTACATTAGTTAATATATTCAATAAACAATTTCAACTATACCGTTGTGTCTGTCTCTCTTGTTCTCCTCTGATTCTTTCTTTAGTCCTTCTTTCGTTGGTCGTGTGTCGTAATACTTCCTGGAAGACGGGCTGTGTAAGTTTGACTGTCTCGATCATACATTCCTTGGGTAGTGTTGAATTGGTATAATAACTAATCATATCGGAAAATGTGAGTGGTTAGTGTGAGTTAGCCACAGTAAATTCTTTCGGTCTGTTGAACTTTATATGTAGGTCTGATTGACCTTTTCGATTTCTTCTACTCTAAATCGCGTGGTCTATTGATACTTCCATATTTACGTTGGAATGATTATTGGATGGAGTGGTTACCGACGATCTATTCAGTACACATTGTGACACATCTAATCTGTGTTTATGTAGGCGATCAACAGAGTAATTTTTGATTCATCTATTATAATTTCTATTTACTGTAACCTGGACGGCTTGTTTTTCTGCTCATTCTCTGCAAGGCATATTTTAGTAAGTAAAATCTTTCTTTTAATAGTTGTCAAGGAAAATTGGTTACTACGATCAGATGGATGGAATTCGAATAGCATTCAACCACGGTATTTCACTAAAGATGTCATTCAACTGTGGAGTTTTTCTCTAGCCCTCGTTTCTCACGAATGAGCCTCCAATGATGTGATGTAGATTACGCTTAAGGTGGTTATCATTGTGTCTACTCTATGTTTTGATTACTTACGAAACCTTACAATGTGTTTTATCATCAATAGATGTGCAGGTGTATTTCGTTTTGTATTCAAGGAATTCTAAGTTTCTCATGCTGTTTGTATCCTAAGGTAATGGGTTGACCCGTTAGTTAATCACAATACCCTCACGGTGATCGTAGAGAGAAAATATATGTTCCCTTAACTGAATTGTCGATGTCATAATACTATGTTAACCCTATCATCATGATTTTACGAAGGGTTTCGTTTTGTTCTATATCCTCATTACAAGGGTCTCAATTTATCATTGAATTCTACTACGGATCTTAAGAATAGCGTCGTGGAAATTAATGCTCCACTTTGGTACTTCGTTTTCGTTTTAGATCAACCTTAAATTCTTAGAACGTGCATATCTTCGGATTTTTAGCCAAAGATTCTAACTTTAGTTATGGATTTCATAAGTCAGTAACAGTTTAAACATCGTCGCTACTAGCTTTCTTAGTTAACGTTCTAATTTGAAATTCATTCATTTATTTAATGCGAATGTTATTGTTAATAAGGGCTTTCAATTTCATCTCCTAATTTACAGGTTATTCAATTTGATTTAACTTCAATACAATTAGTAAAGTTATTAATATTCTCGGTTGGATGTTCTAACTTTTACACTTGTAAATTCTGATTCGATTTTTGCCAAAATATCATCATTTAGAATTCTCTATCCAACGGTTTCATTTTTATGGGGTCATTCTATTTGATTATGATTTTAATACATACATTGTCGTTAGTGATAATTTAAAATCATTTTAAGCTTTATTTTCCACGTAAAGATTTATGCGATTGAAATTAAGTTAGTTATGTCATAGTATTGATTGTTATTAAAACTTCAACTTTACTATTCCGAACGTTAAGATTATTTATTTTATTCATTTTTGACATAACAACGATTTCCGACTCTTTCTCACACTCACCTCCCTTATTTGACCTTAGGGTAGACATGTTGATGTTAGAATATTACGAGTGCCCACTAGACTACTTGGTGTATATGATTTTGAGCCGATGTATGATAAGAAATTTAAGTCGATTTTACGGGAATTGGATGACGAAAGAATAGCCAAAAGACTACCCCCTCTTCTTCAAATTTCCCCTATAGACGGAAAATATTGACGTTTGGGCTCCTGCGTTACGCACGCTGGAACCTTCACGGGCACGAAATATTGGCGTATGAACCGCACTTAAACCTTTCGATAGGGGTGTAAGATTTTACTATCTTGCGGTGCTGTTTCGGCTGTGGGCCGGAAAAATTTCGACAAAAAACATGTTTTTCCTTGAAGCATCTATTCTGGCATAACATAGTTGACATAACATAATTGGCATAACGTCCTTGGCATAATATCATTAGCATACACCACAACAATTCTCCATACGAGCGTCAAGTAGTGCTTACTTGAAGTTGCTTGAACGCTGTATGGAAAATTGTCTGCTTAAAAGTTGTCGAGTTGTCGAGTCCAAAAATTGTTTCTTTAATTGCTTTAAGACTTGGTTCAGTCAAAAACGAGTTTTTGATTTCTCAAAATTGGTTTTAAATTCTGTGAAAATGAATTGGAATATATACCTGTTCTGTGACCCTAACCCTGCTTGTTTAATTTAATGCAGTAAAACAAAATTTGACCTTGAAGTTATTTGTGCAATCTAACTCTAATTTTATTATTTCGTGATTTAATTTGACAATTCATTTCTTTCATTTTAAATTGAATTATTTCCAATTAAAATTATTTAATTTTACTTCCACTTTTCATTAACTCTTGTTCTTTTAAATAAATTGTCAATTTTCGGTCAAATTTCAATGTTCTTTTGTTATTTCTGTGTTTATTTCGTGCTGATCTTGGTGCATCTTGTTATTATTTTAATTTATTTTTGTGTTTTTGATTTTATATTTTAATTATTTCTTTCTCGTATTTTAAGGTGTTTACTTGATGTTTTATGGGTCTCATTTTAAATCTGCGTGTTATGTTTGCGTGCTATTCCCAATCCATTTAAACAAAACTCAGTTCTGGCCCAACATAAGTGTTAGAAGATGGGCGAGTACCAAAAGTATTAAAACTAAAATATTATACAATTGGATATAATAAATGCAAAATAAACATATTTATAGATGGCAATTAATCAAACAAATAATTGGGACAATCATTTGATGATGTTGACAATATGATTTAAGTAGACTTATTTTGATGATTCTGCTGGGCACTGATGGGTAATCAAAAATATTAATACAGCCTAAGAGTAACTACTTCCCACCCAGCGCCTGCATTAGAAGTTTAACCGCTAGCCACCCACCAAAAATTGACGTTGGTACTGTGTGATAGTGGGTTGAATATTAGCAAAGGGTGAGCTTCTCTTCAAAGACTCCCAATGCTCTAATATTCAGATGGGTTCACGAGCTGTCGTAGAAGACATCATGTTCTAATCCTATCGGTCCCCGTCTCAACTATTTAACTATTTTTTAAAATTTTTAATATTTAGCTGCTTTAAGAATTTTAATTTTCAAAAATCAAAATCAAACACAAATAAGATTATTATTTAATATGTTGGACGCACTGGAGTTATTAAATTTCATCACCTCACTCCACCTACTAATAGGACTTTCAATCGTAATGACTAGGGAAAAACTCCGCATGCGCCGCGTGATTTTAGTAACCATCATGTACCCGTGACCGAGATCACGTTGGTGATGTACAAAATGGCCGAATGCCATTCGAGCAGGTGAGCGCCATTTCTAGCACTACTCCTCGAAGGACCTTCGTCTTTCCCGAGTTGTTCGCTGCCGTTAGAAGGGCTTACGCTTCCGTATAACAGTTCTCGTTGTGCGTTAATCCCCGGAGAGAAAATCATAGATGATCATCTAATTTTTCCCTGTGTTTACCACTGTTCAGCCCTCTCAGTCCCGCTATACCACTTATAAACTCATTTATTTAGCCATCCCAATGCAAGAAAATAACACGAAGACAAAAGAAAAACACCATAAACCTAATAATTGTATTCATCACAGCAATGAAACAGAATGGGGTGCAAAGTTTAATCATGTCAAGTTTCGAAGGGAAGGAATTTCCACTCTGACGTTCATTCTGTCTCACACACTAAATCAGATCCCTATTAATCGTCTCCATCGATGTCAGTGGGAAAATATTTTCGTTTCCTTGGTCTATATGGTGGAGGATCTAAGAATTGAGCCTCTTCTCTTCTGGTGGAGGGACCTGCGACTTCTTGTGCCAGGCTAGAATTAGGCACTTCGCCCGTAAGAACGGCGATATCCTCCACTTCGAGTCCAAGCCCATCGAGGATGTGGGTGACCGGGAAAGACTCCGGATCCTCGTCAATTAAATTTATATGGATCGACCGGGCAGGGGATCGAATTATTATGTCAGGGGCGTATAGAATGTCCGGGTCGAATTCCGGAAACTCAAACTCCTGGTAAGGGGGAGGCGGGTCGTTGGTTGGATTGGGAATCTCCGTAGGGTCCATGCCAGTGAGGACTACTTCCGCTCGTCGGCGCCGCTCGCGACGACGCCGATTTCTATTCGGTCGTCGGCGAGTCCGTGCGTTAGTAGCGTTCCGGGTGTCCCCAGCAGGTGGTTGAGGGACAGCGGGCTCGACAGACGGGCTGAGAATCCCAGGTATTGGATTCCTAGAGACAGAGGACGAGGGCAATTCGTTGGAGACAGGAAGGTGAGAAGCTGGAATTATTTCCAATTCCCTGGCTCGGATACTTGCCGGGACGCAAGCTTGGAGCTCGGTGTCGGTAAACGCGCGACGGAGTGCAGTCGATTGCTCTTTGATGAGCAGCCGCTGGGTGCGGGATTCCGTAACCAATTCGTCTCGCGCTCGAGTGAGCCGCTCGATTTTCTGTCGCAGTTCTTTGACGACCTCGGGCGGAGCCCACGTGCCCTTTAGTCGTGCGTATTTGGTCTGGAGGATTTCGTGTCTTTGTTTTAATTCTTCGTATTGGTGGCGGACGGCCACGATCGACGAGGGAAGTCGTGGTATTCTTGGCAATCTGTCCATTTCGTTGTCGTTATTAAGATTCTGCATCCTAAAAAGAAAACGAAGGAAAGATAAAAAAAAATTTCGTGAGAAAATAAAGTGGTGATAGAGTACGGGGACCTTGGCGAGAGACAGGGCGGCAGTTTAACGGTTGGGTCCTTATCCCGTTATCCCCCTGGCGGTTCCCGTAAGTTAGTCATTTACTAATATTGGGTAGCACTAAAGTATCTTCGGGCATGCTACAATAGTCGCACACTAATTATTACGGAGGCGGCTAACCCCAATCTATCTCACTTGTGATAAAATGATTGAACAGTTTATTTAATTGCTTTGTGATTAAATTTATTTTACTTTGCCATGGTATGGGTATTCATTTAGGAGCGTATTGAGGTCTTGTTAATTTGGTACGTTTTCCTTAATGAGTATTTCTAGGTTAACTGCCAGATATTCTGAATTAGTTTTTTATTACTATTACGTTTATCATTAACATAATAGGTATTTTATTAATTTCCTTTACCATGGTTATCTCACTTATAGAATTTATTGTTATCACTAAATTTTGTCATCCCTTTCGTTCAATCCCTAGTGTGATATTCATAGGACTGATTATCGCTATTGTTACCATTTGCACTGATTTCATCTATTATATTATTTAATTTGGTTAACCCGGACAATTTTTCCTCTTTACCCTCATGGTTATATGTCGTTTAGGTTATTTTATCTATTGTAGTTGATCTCATCGATTCCGTAGTGTTCGTGGTGATCAATATCACTACTCTCGCCATTACAGTCAGGTTGTGTGGTTCAATTATCGCTAATTTTACTTCTTGTGGTTTATCCGAAACAGTCACAGAATCGGTCACGTTCTGTTGATTTAGTAACATTATATTTCTGCGTTAGTTTGAAATTCATTGTACGTCGCATTACATTAGATCGTTTAACTAAGTAGTCAGGCGTGACTATTGTCTACTTACACAAATTTATCGATTTTCAACGTAATTGTTTTGGGTTTCCTACAGTCACCATTTCACAATTTGATTCGGTCGGGAAGCAATTTTAGCGTTTCATGATGCGTACTGCCATTCCCATAACCATTCTCCTTAGATTTGCTCATTTCGACGGTTTTACGAGATTTTAAATGGAGATATTATGGTTACGATGTTTATTTATCAACTAATTCTACTCTTACCCCTACTACCCGTTTCTAACCGAGTCGTCCGAAAGAAAATGACTCGCCTGATCTAATTACGATCATGCCTATATTCCCCCTTCTCTCTACTGTCGCATCTTCCCTGATTTTATTCCAACTCGTTCCGGCCACATATTTCAGAAGCCGCCCCGAGTATACATCGGCGCCCTGCGTAGCGGTCCTGTGCATTATCACCAGAACCGACTGCGGACTGCCGAGGGGTCCACGAGGCATGACCCGCGAGCCCAACTAAGGGTTTTCACCCACTAGCTAGCCCGAGATCCGTCCCATGGACCATCTATTATGATACAATATATATATGAATTTAAGGGTCGGACAATAAATATCGATATAAATTTTATTGGCATAAAAGTGAATGAGACATTACAAAATTTTTAATTAAAACCATATAAAATTAAGATAAGATATACAACAAAAATTCCTTACGTCTCAAGAGTTCTAATCGTCCAAAGTTGCACAAAAATTTCAATAGTTTTAAAGGTTTTGAAAGATTTTTAAAAGTTAAAAGTTATGAAATTCATCACTGTATTTATACTATTTGTATGCTTGTGTGCGACCAATAGGCGATTTTTCGCCATTTTTAGGGCTTTTTATTTATTTTATTACTTAAAATTTATTTTTGTTATTTTTTGTATATTTTTCTTTAATTTTTAATATATAATTCAGTTTATGTTCGAATTTCATTTTTACTGTTATTTTTTGATAATATTATTTTTGCCCTTTTTTATTTGTTCTCTGGTCGCCTCTTCTGCCTATGTTTTTTCTAAACCTTATTTTGCAAGGTTTTGGCAGTTTATTTCGTTTTTTATATGTTTCTTTCTGTAGCTGTCTTGCTTTCTCATGATTTTTATTAATTATTTGTTTTTATTTAGTTTTGTTATATATTTATTTTGTTTTAATTAATATGTTTTTTATTAATTTTTAGTATCTTGGTGCGGTGCATGTTTATGTGCAGTGATTCTTTCCACAACTTTTCACTTTTATTTTTGTTTAAACTGTGGCTCTGAGCCCAACAAACCACTCCCGGGGCCGTTTAAATTGCGCCCCGCAATTTTCATATAATACATTCACATCCCAATATGATTATTTTTATACATTTACTAATTTACAAAAATTGAAGGATGAAATGGCAATTTATAAGAGTCAAGCAGACATCACTTAAGGTGATGGGATTTTATACATGAGTCCATACCGTTAGTCAGTTTTCATTTACACTTACACATAATAGGATAGTCATTTGTTATCAGGTTCAATATCCATGACTTGGACCTGGGATGTCGTTCAGCTGGATTGGTTTAGGTGGGGCTTCGATCATTTGCCTTTGATTGTTTATTACTAAGCTGTTTTGATATTGAGAACTTGAGTTAGAGGATTTTACGAAACGGATTGTTTGATTAGTTCGATCTCTTCTTCGATTTCTATTTGTTGGAGGTTTTTGGTATGATTTTGCTATCTGGGTGATTTGGCAAATTGTTGCGACGATGATGATAACGATTTGGGTGATTCCTAGGCAGAGGATTATAATTTCTAATTTATTTGCTTTTGCGTTGTCTGATGTTGAGTGGGGTTGAGATGTCGTTGTTTGTAGAAGGATCTTTTCGAGTTGAGATAGCTGGTTGATCTTCTGTAGTAGATGGGGATCGATATTTCTACATGGATATTTTTGAAGAAGGTATCTTCGCATTCGAGTGAGTTCTGCTTTGATCGTTTGGGTTATTTCGATGGCTTCTTGAGTCTTCTGATGGTTTGGGTTTGATTGGTTGATGAAGACGATGATTAAGAGTAGGCAGATTTGTGGGTATAGCTCCATTTTCTATTTATACGACTTTCAACTTTTTGCTTATTTACATTTGTACACGTTTTCGTATTATTTTATTCGGGGTTTAATTCATCGTGACTACTCAGGGTTGGGCTGCTCATTAGCATCAATTCGGCTCTCATTAGTCTGCCTCTCATTTCAGGAATTAAGGTGATTATTTTATCCTTTTCGTCTATGGCACTTCTTTGGCCCTCGTTTATCTCGTTTAGTATTCGTATTTGTTGTTTGTATTGCAACCCGTTTTCGTATTGCTTTTTCGCGTATTTCTCGAGTTTTTTTATAGGCTTGATTTAGTCTTTTTGTTCTTTGATATTTCTTCTGCATTTTCTTTGCTTGGTTTTTCCAATGGTCCTCTAGCACATGTCTTGACCATTTTGCCGCTAACTCGTTTTTTAGTTCATTTACTTTCTCTTCCCAACCTTTATTTAATTCAATTTTTTGTTTTAACCATTCATTTTCATCTTCTACTTCTTCTCTTTGTCTTTTTAGTTCCTCGCACTCTCTTTTTAGTGCTTTTATTAAGTTTCGTGACTGGAACCATTGATTGGTTATACAGTCTATCTCCTGTATTTGTTGTTCCATTGCTGTCTTTATATTTTTTATCATCTCTTCCTGCTCATTTCCTTCTCCTTCCACTACTTCCTCGGTCTTACATATTATTGGCAGTGGGTACTCGTTCTCCACTTCAACCTTTATAGGTTTGATGCTTACGTTGTAAGTGGTCTCGCCGGACTCTCCTTCATTTGTTGTTGGATTATTCTGGTTATTCATTTTCTACAATTTTTGTACATTAATTTTTTGTTATTTCGGTTTCTTTTTATTTTTTTTGTTTTTTTATTTTTTTTTTTTTTTTTTTTTTTCTTTTTATGGGTTTTTATTTGGCTTTTATAATTTTTATTTTTATTTTTATTTTTCATCAAGATTTATTTATATTTTTTACACTTTTTACAACCTTTTTCTTCCACTCTTCTTATACCCAGGTACCCCAAACTTCCACAAACCCTTCGTCTATCACGGTTTCTTGTGGTTGTTCGAGTGGTTCGTTCACATTTGTATTTATAATTGGCATTGGCACCATAGGTATCAACGAGGTCCAAATCATGGGTGGAATGTTTAACATCTCATTTATTCTCTCCCGTAAACCTTGTGAGGTGTTCATCTCCCCGTCCAGCATATATGATAGCTGGTTTACCTCTTCAATGAGATCTTCTATCTCTCTTTCCATTATTGAGGTATCTCTCTGTGTTTCTAATCTTTCTATTTCAGCTCGCATTTCTCTTACTTTTTCGTCGAATACCCCCTTTTCGCTTCCTCTGAGCGCCTTTTGTCGGTGGATTGCGAGATCTCTCTGTTCGCACATTTTCCTGTATTTTTCCACTTCCTGTTCTGCGCATTCCAACCTATTCTTTTCTATTTCCACTTGCAAGTCGCTTTGCTCTTTATCTTCTGCGGCTTTCCGTAATTGACTCTGTGTTTTAGTCAGTTGGTTCACTTTCACCGTGGTGAACTTTCTGAGGTTTCCTTCTCTTCTTTCTTGCAGTTTTAGTTGCTCTTGCAAGTTCTCGATTTCGGCTCGTTGTTCTTCCATCTGCTCCCACATCTGCAGATTTTCTCGAGGTATCCATTTCTTGGGGAGTTCCTTCATTTCCTTAACCGCTATTTGGTATTTTCGTTTCCACGTCTGGGCCTGCTTCGTTAGACCTTTTATCTGTCTTTCACTTTTATGCATCATGTCTGACCATCTAGTTACTTGTGAATTTTGTTCCCTCTTGGTATCTTCTAATTCCTTTCTGATTTTGACTTGTACGTTTCCTATTTGCTCGATTTGGGCTTCGAGTTCTCTATTCCTTCTTCCCGCTCCTTCGACTCTGCATTGGTTAAAGGTCGCTCTTGCCAGCTGACTTAGATATTTTGTCCGCATCCTTTCCAATTCATCAATTTTCTTTAGTAATCTTTCGTTTAGTTCTTCCACTTCTTCTTCTAGTCGGCCTCCTCTTTGATTAGCTAACTCCAACATTACTTTACCAAAAGTTATTTCTTTTTTATTTTCTTGTGTTTTGGTTTGGAGTTTCCTTTTCTCTTGTACTGACCTATCCGTTTTACTTCGTTGATGAGTTGCGTTGATGACTTCTTTGTAATATTTCGCTTTTATTTCATTTGTCCTTTCCTTTAGTTCCGTTATATTTTTATTTAGTAATTCCATCATTACTTTCCCATGTCTTGTTTTCAATTCTTGTTCTCCTATTAGTTTTTGAAGTTCCTTTACTTTTCTTTTTTCTTTTTCTGTCAGGCATCTTGCGTATGCCGCATCTATTATTTCGCTATGATATTGAGCTTGTCTTTTTATGCTTTCCCATGCTCGATTTGCTATCTTTTTATTCAATTCCTTTATCTCCTTTTTCAGTTGATCGCCGTTCCGATTCTGTAGTTCTCGTAATACTTTCTCGTAATTTATTCTTGTCTTTTGTTCTTGGTCAATTTTCATTAATTGTTTCAACTGATCGACTTTCTCGCGGTTCTTTATTTCTGTCTGTTCTACTTGTCTTTGGAGATTTTCTACTTCGACTTTCTGGATTTCTTCTATTTGTTGTGATGCATACCTCTCTTCTCCTCTCGTATATCTTGTTTTATCTTTTCCTTTATTAACTTTTCGAACTCCTCTATCCCTTCCTCGTATATTTCTCTGACTCTATTCATTACATTGTTACTTTGTCTCATGATCGGCTCGTCTTCGTGCCCATTTTGTAATTGTTGCCACATTCTCTCGCATTTTTTTGTTTCTGTTTTTATTTTATTCATCATTTCCGTCTCGTTACTTTTAATTAAAACTGCTTTTTGGTTCTCGTCACCCATGATTTGCATCATTCTCATTATTGGGAGATGGTCGATTATTTCGATTGTTGTTTCTTTATTGTTCATTTTCTATAAATAATATTTATAATTAAGGTTTGTTACTCACGGTGGTTATTGGTTTTGAGTTTGAGCATATGTTTTTGGGATATTACTTTTACGTTATATATACAGATATATACATTTGTTCTCGTTCGCATCTTACACGTCTCTTATTTCCCAATCTGTTCGTCCTGTTCCTTCTCCTTCGACCGATAATTTTACGAACAGCGTGTCTCCTTCTAGATATTCCCACATTTTATTTTGTCTCATTATTCTTGGTGCTCCCGTTGCCACACCTACGTCCGCTGTTGGCTTTCGGTAGCATGGTGCTCCGTCCGGTCTGAATCTTTCTACATGTGCGTCTTTGGCTGATAATATTGCCAGTGTTACTTTATTACTGAATGGCCATGCCTGCAGCTCGTCCCATTCTCCTTTCACTAGTACGAAAAATACAGATATATGGGTATCTTTTCCCGTTCCATCCCCGTTTGGGTATACTCTCAGTCTCATCTTATACCCGTTTTTCCATGAATAAAATGGTGGACTGGTTATGGATACCTCTAGTCCATCTTTTGCTCTTTGCCATTTTTGCGTAAAATCTTCGATTCTCCATATATACGGAGCAATAGGTAGGTTTTCTCCCGTGGGTGTATAGCTTCTTAATTTTTGGTAATGTTCTCTCAATTTTTTCATTTCATTTTCTACATTTTTTTCTGTTTCCGACATTCCTATCTTTGCTAATTCGAATGATTCTCTGGTATTAAATATTTCTGTCAATAATATTTTGTGTGATTCGATTTCGGTTTTTATCTGTATCATCATTTGATCCATATTCTTCATAGTATCCATCCATATCTTTAGGTGTTCCTCGGCCGTTTCTTGCACATGTTGTATTGTCTCTTCTCTTAGTATTTTTATTTTACATCCCCATTTTGCCATTGGGCATTCTATTCGTTTTCTGCTACATCTTTCCCAGTGTTCTTTGAGTTCTACTTCTTCCTCGACTCCACATTTGTTTGGACATTTTCCTCGGAATCTTTCGCAGATCTTTTCCTCTTTCACATTTACGTGCTCCTGTTGTATTTGCTTCCATGTTTCGGTGGTATTGCAATATTCGCATCTCGTTCGTCTTTCTTCGCATACGTTTTCGTGTTGTTTCTCCTCTCCTTCAATTATGGGTTGTTGACATTTCTCGCAGGGTTTTCTTTTGTAATTACATTGGTTTAAGTGATTGTTCATTTCTTTTATTATTCCTTCCCATTCGCATGGTTCATTTGGGCATTTTATTCTCATGTTATAATTTCTCTACTGGCTGCTCGATCTTCTTGTGTTTCTCCTACTGATGCAATCTCTATTTCTCTACAATCGGGGCATTGTTTTGGGCCATTCAATGTTAATTCTATTACACATTCGGTGCATAGTCTACACCCACACTCTGTTTGTCTTGGTTCCTTTAATAGTTTAGTACATGCTCCGCATCGTAATCTCGCTTCTATTTGTATTTGAGTTCGTTTCCTGATTATTTCAATCATTTCATTGATTTCTGTCACCGTTCTTTGTTGATCCATTTTCTATAATTATATACAGTTTAGTCTGGGTTGTTTAGGTTTTATTCATTTATTAACTTCGTATTCTTTATTTACACTTATTTTTATGATTTTTGATTTTTTGGTTTTTCTTTGCTTCCTACTTTTACTCTTTTTACATATGTACATCTTTTTCCTTTCTACTCCACGTTACTCGATGAGTCTGGTTCCACTCTCTCCTCGATTTGATTCAATATCCATTCACTCCATTCCACCTGTGGTTCCTCTTCCGTTTCTTCCGCTATTCTTTGTAACTCGTTTCTCTGCCATTGATTTTCTGTTCTCAATATTTGTAATTCCCGTTCCATTTCATTCATTCGTCTCTGTTGTTCTTCTATGTTTATTAAGTGATACATGTTTGTATTTAGAGCCTCTCTCAACGCTATTTGGCTCTCCGTCCATTGTTCTTGTAATGTATTTACCACTTTTGTTAGGGCGTTATATTGCCGTTTCCACATTTCGATTACTGTTTCGTTGTTCGTACTTGTTTGATAATTCTGTTCCATCTTCCTTAATTTGTATTCGTTATTCGTATCTCAATGTCGTTCTTATGTTTATTATTTGTGTCTCGAATTCATTTTTACATTAATTTACAGGGTTTCATATAATATACATACCGCTTTATATTACTGATATATTTACAATTTATACATTATATACACTCATATGTCCTTTACCTATACCCTTTGCATTTTATGAGGGGTTCCGATTTGTCGAAATCCCTCGTTCGACCATCTTTGTTCCTCTATTTTTAATTTTTCTTTGGTCATCTTCGTCTTTATTTGTCTGATTTTATATCTATTGATTGCTTTCGTTATGCCCATTGTGATTCCGGTTGCTACTGCGATTATTATTATGCTTGTAATCCATACTATTCGTATCCAGTTTGGGATTTCTATTGGTTCTTCCGTATTTGCACTAATGTTTTTTCTCATGTTTTGTTCTATTGCGGCTGGCTCTTGGTTTTTCTCGATTAGTTCCATTATTCTTTCCATTTGGGCTTCTGAGATATATCTGTCCTTCTCTTACTTCCGGTTTCATTTTCTTTTGTCGTGATGTTTTCCTTTTCTCCCTTGTATGTTACTGTAGTTGTTTCTACCGGAGGTTTTTCATTCTTCCTCTGTTGGGGACATATCGGTATAATCAGGTTTCTCCATACACATATTGAATATCTTGTTTTCAATGTTTGTTTTATTGTTTCATTTGGGTGGTTTTGGTGGAATTTGCATTGGAGTATCTCGTTATCTTCATTCGTTATTTCTTTTGTGCATAGTTGTTTTCCCATTATCTGTAAATCTTGTGTTATTATTAATTTTCTTCCTCCAGTGATAGTTCCATGTTGATCGAGATCCAATGTTGTTATGGCGCGACCCGTTATCCACTGGATTGTAGTTTTCGTTGTTGCTTCTTTTCCCGTCTTTTCCGTTGTACATTTTAGAGATTTTGTTTCTGGTCTGGGTATACATATTCTATATTCTGCTTGTAAATGTAGTCCTTGTATTATTAGTTGATCTCCTGGATTTAGTGTGATCTTTTGGCATCGTCCCATTCTTCGACCGTTAATTTCTGCTATGCATATCTTATTTACCTGATGCGTGTATATTTTCCCTATTTCTGCGTTATTTTTAGTGGTTTTGGTGTCGTTTGTTCCCATTGTAGATATTTCGTTCTCTTGTTGTTGTATCTAGTTGTCGTCTTTTCTGTTTCTTTGTTGACTACCTTTACTTGGTTCATTATTCCTTTGGTTGTTGGTTTTGCACTTTTTTCCCCTCGTCTTCTTGGTGCTCTTTTAATTGTACACCTTGGGCGTTTCTGATTTCGGTATATGCATATTTGGTATCTTCGTCTGGCTTTTATTCCTTTATATATATAGGGTCTTTTAGGTTTTTTGTATCCTTTTCGCATATTCTATTTCCTATCCAGTTCCGTTGGATTCTGGTTATACATACTTGAGTTATTGTTTGTCCTTCGATGTTTGTTATTTTTATCTGGTTTAGTTCCATTATTATATTCTCTTTGTCCCTCCGTTGATCGTTCAGTATGTATTGGGTCACTGCTAGTTTCCAAGTTGTTATGACCATAGAGAATGCTAATAGATTGTTTTTTCCAATTTGGTTCTATTTTGGTAGGCATACGGTTCGTTTTTCATAATTCGATTTTTTGTTTTCGTTTCTATTATTTTTTGTCGTTTTTCTTATTTCCTGGTTGTTATGCTTATCATTTCTTTGTCTTGTTTTATTTCTTGGTTTCTTTCTCCGTTTTCATCGTTTTGTTCATTCGATTTTTTGTTTTCGTTTCTATTATTTTTGTCGTTTTTCTTATTTTCCTGGTTGTTATGCCTATCGTTTCTTTGTCTTGTTTTATTTCTTTGGTTTCTTTCTCCGTTTTCATCGTTTGTTCATTTTCTCTATTATCCTCATCTTCGTCATTTTCGTCATTATTATCTGTATTTCCCCCGTCTTCGCTGAAATGTCGTCCCGACATTTAGTTTCCTAATTAATGCTTTATAGGCCGTTATTGCTATGTCCCTTGCCTTGATTATTTCGTCTACTGACGTTCGTTCCCTTCGGACTCTTGTTTTTGTAACCTTCCAGTTTTCCACCAAGTTAATAAGTTCTACTTTCCCATTCTCGATTCTCATTTGTTCTTTAATGTTATCAGTAAATTTTAATTCTGGTCGTTGTAATACTATCATTATTATTTTGGGGTTTCCTTCCTTTTTCATCAGTTTTTTCAGCAGTGTATTTTCTCCGTCTTCGTATCTCTCATTTACATCTATTGCGTATTCTCAGATCCTGGTATTTTCCAATTTAGCAAGATCTTTATTGCCTCTTTGTTTCGATATATGGTTCTCCATGATAGTCTTTGAGTATCCGCGCACAATTCCTCTATTTCTCTTCTTGTTGCATTTTCTGTTATAAATTTTATCATTGCCACGTTAGGTTCGTTAGTTGCTAACTCAAGTATGCTACTCCAATCGTCTGATCTCTCTCTGTTAGTTCCGATCCGGTTCTTATTAGTTCTTGTATTACTGCCATTTTTACTCCAGATAGTGTTGCGTACATTAGCGCTGTTTTGCCGTTTTTTCCCTCTTCTATTCGACTTTTCCCCGCATTTTTCTAATAGTTTTATGATTTTTAGGCTACGGTTGTCTGTCGTTGCTGTATGGCGGTGTGTAGCGGTATCATTCCTGATGGCATTGTTAAGGTAAAGGTTCTCGGTAGTTTTCGCATTAACATTTCTGTATCTGGGTCGATTTCATCTCCCATGGCATATGACTGTGCTATTATTCCAACCTCGTGAGTATTTGCGTTCTATTTTGTAATCCGAATCTTGCGGGCATTATTTGTCTTGCTGTTCGCACTATTTCATTTAGTTGGTCCTTTTGAGTTATTCTAAATTTGTTGAAGACTTCTCGTTTTATATCCTCATTTGCTAATGTCTGGCGGATTTTCCGGTTGGCTTGCAGATTGTATATGACTTTCTGATAGAACCTTTGGATGTAATTGAATTGACTCATTAAATTGGAACATTGATGTATTTCCCACGCCCTATTAATGTTCCTTGTGTCGGAATTTCTCTTATTAGTTTGAACAGTTGTTGTTTCTCTCTTACTACCTGTTGTTCGGTTCCACTGAAGTTAGTTAACAGTATATCTTCTCTCTTGATTAGCTCATATATTGCTGTCAATGTATTGTACTGAAATAGGGCTGATTTCATGAACTCGTTTTCGCCTTGTTCATCTGTTTGATTGGTGTTTATTACCCATTTATCGTTGTCGGGTCGTTTCCATTGGATTAATCCTATTGCCATTTCCTGCTTATTACATTCTAGTGCGATACGTAATAGATCGGGTAGGTCTTCCAAGTTGTCGATATTCTCTTTGGTGACGCTATTTAACATCACTTTCAGATTCTTTGGCATATTTGTTAATATTACGCGTTCAACGCGTATCCCCTTTCCTATCTGTTGCCGTCACCATCTGCCCTGCTTTCAGTAGGGCTTTAATTATCCAAGTTGGGATGTCTCTACTTGCTGCGATCATTAGTGGAGTTTCTCCGTCCTCGTTTCTTAGGTCCGATTGACTTCTTTTAACCGTTCATACGTTAATTATTCTTGCATTCTTTCGTAATTATTCGCTGCATGAAGTGGTATTAGTGGGTATTGCTTTCTTTGTCATCAATAGTAAATAGAGTTGGCCAGTTGTTATTCAATTGTGGTTTTATATGCTCGATATCTGGCCTCGTCACGTTTGTAGTTGTCGATTATCTCATTACTCTCCTAATATCTCAATATCCTCGTTCTCTTAGCCCATTCTGGTAGTAGGGTCTTAGCCTCTTTCACTATGCTTTCTGCTATATCTGGTTCTAAATTTTCCGTGTGGTGCTTCCCATTCTCTTCATCATCCAATATTCCTGTAACTTCGTCTTCGTCGTATTCGTCTGGGTCTATATACATGGTCCATTCGTGGCTAGTACTCTTACATCGATATCCTTGCGGTTTGAGATCGTGTCATTATACGTCCTTTCTTCTGGGTTGGGCTGTTATTGTTTTTGGTTATTGCTTTGCATCGTGGCACACTTACATATATGGGTTAGTGAAGGGGGGTTTGTTCACTAGTTCAGACTCTTACGTTAGTTTTCGCTTGCCGTATATAGAATTTCGTATGGTCCTTTCCATTTCTTTGTAATTTCTTTGTCGTACCTGGAATCAATTCTTCTGGTGTTTCGATGATTACCCAACTCTCCTACGTTGAAAGTGTGTGGTTTGAAACGTTTCTCTTCTTGGGAAAATTCCAATGGGGTTTGTTTAGATCTTGGTAGCTTTCCTGGTTAAATTTTGATGTAGTCCTGCCGTTTTCCATATTTTCTTGCATCCTTCCTTGAATTTGTGAGTAGTCCGTCCTTCTTACATTATTGTGAATATGGCGGTTGATATTCTAGATCATCGGCATATTACAGTCTCTACATACATCTAGCTTGAATGGGCTCATCTTAGTTGCCAAGCATGTGTTGACATTCGTAGGCCAGTAGACATAAGTTGATGTATTCGTCCCAATCTCTCTGATATCTGTCTACATAATTTGATAGCATTTGTATTAGGTCCCGTTGAATCTCTCCTGTTAACCCGTTTGCATTGTGGATAGATACGGTGACGTTCTCAATTTTTTGCTATCTTGAAGTAGTTTGTTACTTCTTTCATTATTTCACTCTAAAAATTGTTCCTTGACCGTTAATATTTGCTTTGGGGTTCCCTATCTGCAACAGATTTCTTTCAACAAAGTTTTGTGCTATTGTTTTGGCTTTTGGTCTTTCCATTGCAAATGCATTCTGGGAATTTTTGTCAGTAGTCCCGTAACTACTAGTATGTTATATTTCCGTTTAGTGTCTCGCGTAACGTCCTAATATATCCATTTGATATCATGTGTCATAGGTTCGGAACTGGTAACGTGCATCGGTTTTAAGTGGTGCTATTCCATTTTGTTCCCGGTATTTTTTCTTGTTGCGCAAATAAGACAGTTTTATTTCCACTCTTCACGGATTCGGACATGTTGCCAGAAAGTATTTCTGTTTCATTCTTGCGAGGTTTCTTTACAGACATGTGTCCGCCTAATTTCCATCGTGATATTGGGTTAATAGTTCTTTCCGTCTATTCTTCGGGTATTACCATTAGCCTTTTTTTCGCCGTCTGCTATTAGTAACCACTTTTTTCCTCGATTACATACCGGTGGTCCGATGTTTATCATGTGTTCCTTCAATTGTGGAAATTATTTTCATAGGTTTCCTGTTTACCGTTGTTTCCAGTAATCGATTATTAAATTTCCATTCAGGGTCCTTCTTGGTTGGTCGATCTCTAATTGAGCGAAGTCCGCATATCTTCCGCAATTATCATCGCATATCCGCCTGACTTCCTCGTCCATCAAGATCCTTGGGAAGATGAATCTCGACATACAGTCAGCCGTTTGCATAATTCGCTCGACCTGCTTTGAAGTTTATAAATGGACGCGTATTCTTGTAGTTGCAATCGCCCATCTCATGAGCGACTTGATGCTTCCTTATGTTGGCCAAGCCAACTAATGGCTGGTGGTCGTTGTGATGCATATTTCGTGACGCCCATAGTAAGTATTTGAAAATGTTAATTTGGCTTGGACTGATTGCTAACGCTTCTCTTTGCGGTAACTGAATAATTTTCTCGTGTTTTTGAATGTTTTGCTAATAATATCCGATTACCCGTTCCTTTCCTTCCTCGTCTAATTGTCCCAGTATCGACCGCCAGATGCGTATGCCACTTGCGTCGGTTGCCAGTAGAAACGGTTTTTTGAAGTCGGGATGAACTAAGATTGGTGCTTCAATTAACTTGTCTGTAATGTTTGAAACGCCGATTGTTGTTCGTTTCCCCATAGTAAAATGGGTATCTTATTTAACCTAGGTCTTGTAATGGGTTCGCTTAAGCTGCGTAATTTTTGATGAATTTCTGTAGTATCCGCATGAATCCTAGGAAATTCCTGGTAATTTGAGTTACTCGTTTTTGGTGCTGGACAATTTTTGATTTCGATATTTCTGGGATCTGGTTTCCTTCCTTTTGCTGATACTATAAGGACCCAAGAACGTCACCTTCTATTTGGCCCAATTCGCATTTTGGATGGTTTTACAACAGACTCCATTTCCACTGTCTTAGTCGATCAATACTTTTCGTATATCTCTAATGTTGTTCGAATGTACTTGAGTAGATCAGCAGGTCGTCTATATACACCATGCAATTGTTTTATCCCGTGGGTAACGCAAATCATACATCGTTGAAATGATGCTGGTGCCAAAATTTGGGTTTTTTAAAATCGAAGCGGCATTTTCTTAAACTGATATAGTCTCTACGATGGTGAATGCCGGTTTTCTCTTTATCCTCTTCCTTTCATTTTTATCTGCCAGTAATCTCACCTTTTTTAATCTAATGAAGTGAAATATGCTGCTCTTGTAATGTCAATCAGCATTTCATTGATGTCCTGGCAACGGGTTACGTATCTCTTTTGGTTACTCGCATTGTAGCTTCCTATAATGATGCAAAATCTTTGCGTTTCGCGTCTTTCTTTTTCACACATAACACTGGGACATTGCCATGGTGAACCTTGGTTCGATAACTTTTCGGCATCTAAGCATTTTTGTAGCTTCTGCCTCGGCTACGTCTTCTGGCTCTGCTAGTTTGGTAATGGTCTACATGCGATTGTGTCTGCGTCTGATAGTGGTATCGCATGTATTTACGTTCCACGTTTCCAAATCAAGCTGATATTGCGAAAATATCTTTATATTCCATCAACAGTTGTTGTAATTGCGCTTTTTCGTCCTTCTTTAGGAGTTCCGCTGTCCTATTGTCCATAATGGTTATCTCCTTCTTCCTTCTCTTTCGCGTTTAATAACTCGAGTATCTATCATGGGGCGTTAGTTTCCCAGTCTCTCGTTTTTTTCGTATATTTTTTTATCTTCTTCGTCGAAATTCGTGATGTTATGGTAGTTCGCCATTTTCGTTTAATTTCGATTATCTCTCTTGCAAAGGTAGCTCTGTCGTTTTCGAACTTTTACTTGTTGAATATATTTCTCCCGTAATTCCTCATTCTACTTTGATTAACAGATCATTGAGATTAGCTGGTACCACACTATTCTCATTCTGAACACCTTACTATTGTGTTCGTGGTGGCAGATTCACCTCTTTATCTTTCAGCATAATGTATCCTTAGATGATTACAATTTTTTGAGAGTTCTGGCATTAAATCGGTTTACAAATTATGCATGTAAACTTAATTGTGTATTACTGCTAGGTATGCGTTTCTTCCGTCATTGTTCCTGTATTTCAAATGTTGTCCACCAACGTCCCATTACATTACCGTTTTCCTTTACTACATCGCGATTACATAACTCCCAGGTTGGTTCGAATTCTTTCCCAATGAATGTCGTGGTATTTCGCTTAAGTAGTGAATATTTGCCCTGTATCTATCATTGCTTCCGTTTCTTTTCCCATTTATTTCCGATGATTAAGTGTAATTGCTGGTCCGGTCGATGTTGTATAGTACCGCTATTGTTCTAATTCCCCGTCGTGATCTACGCTTCTCGATGCGTCCTGTATTTATTGGATTCGTTGCTTCCCAGTCAGGGTTATAGAGTGATGGGTAGGATGTTTGGCGGTTGGTAATCAATTTTGTTCCCATTGTGGTTGCTTTTGCTCGTGGTAATTTACTTGGGTTCCTCACTCATATGGGCATTCTTGAACATTGGTTCACTTATCATGCGCATGTCTTCCTTTTCATCATCCCCAGTACACTGGTGCTTGATCATTTCGGCCGCGTTTTCTTTCCCTGTTCTCCTCATCGTCCAGAATTCGTCATCGCTGCCGGTTTCTTCTAATTCCTTTTTTATTCCTTTCCCACATACTTTTCCTACTTCTTTTAAGTTCATCTCTTGTTCTTTCATCATATAGTGCTTTCCTGAATCGTCTACTCTATCTCTTCGTCTGTTCCTTTCATCGTTGTTCAGGACTCGTATAGTCGTTTGATTTTTGTGGATATCTTTTTGAAATGTCCATGAATACCTGGTTTTGCCAGGAAAGGTAGTACTCAACTAATAGTTTCCAAATTACTTTCTTTTCCCGTTTGTAGATGTCGAACAGAGCCAGGCATTGTGTTTAATATTACTCTGACTATTTGGTATTATTAATATTATGCCAAATATTCCAAGCCATCATTTGCCCGAAGCACTAGGAAGTCTACCCCACATTTGCTTTCATCATATTAGATGTTGCCTGTTGGAAATGGTCTGGGTCGATAATAGTACCTCGAATTGGGTTTTTGTTCGAAGTTGTACCACCGTTATAGTTACTATATTTGATAGTATCGATTCTCTTCTTGCCTGGAAACAATAGATTCTTTGTCGTTGCTGCTTCAGACTTTCTTGTGAATATATCCACTGTTTAACACGTCTCGTGTCGAATTCTTGTTCCGTTGTCAGTTCCGTCCAATCGCCGAATCCTCTTTGGTTCGGCGACCCGGAAATTCTCATTGGAACATTACCAATTTTTTTCCCCATCTGTTTGCTGAAACAGTGGTCCGAACAGCGTTGTTGCAAATCATAAATAGTTTTGGTTGTCCGTTAGGAGTTTCATCATTCGTGTTACTGTTGTACGTATCGAATCTGCCTTTTTGTATACCACTTCTAATTAGTTTGTACATTTTCCGGGTGGTGCGTTGATTTTTCTGGTACCTAGCGAATGTTTATTTCGCAATTTGAATATTCAAAATCACTTCTCGGCTATTTCCAAAATGTCCTTCTTGTAATGGTAATAGTGGCTTGGCGCTATCTGGGTTGGTTATGCTCAAGCTAATTCGTTTAATATTCTTTATTTAACTGACAATCCGTTGGCGTAATCAAGTCGTGGTTACTTTTGCATGACTCTTGTCCTTTAATGGTAGATGAAAATTTCCATCCTATTATTCATCATTATAGATATAATCACTTCAATCTTTGGCTTCGCGTTTCCTTTTCTACTATGCATTTGTCTTGATGCATATAGTCCTGGGTAAGTTGGTGGCATATAACCATCTTTCCACATTTTTTTTGTGTTATCTTCCTTTGATGAATCTCTTCATTCTGCTTCCGTGGTTATCATGCTGCTGGGTTTGTTTTTGTTCTCATGGTTGGGACTAGTTCTGGCTTTGCTTTTTCCAGCTCTAGTTATTATTTTGTTTTACGGGTCGTTTATTTGTAATTCTTCTGCGTCCCTCTTTCGATACTTCTCCCTCTTAACTTCTCGAATAATGCTGTTTTTAAAGATTGCCATTCTACATTTATGGATGTTTGCTTGGTAATTTATGTGAATGTTCCGGTTTTGCATACGGTGTCCGGTTGCCTGAACATTTGATTGGGATTTCATTACTTGTGTTGCTCCATCGAATTGTGCTTCATATTCTTTTAATTCGACTGTGTAAAGTTTCGAGTACACCCACTCTGTTACTAGTTCTCTTCCTTTATTGTGTATTTTCCTCCGACAATCTCCTGTTGCTGAGTTTGATTGACTCCCTTTTGCGAACGAAATGCTTTTACCTGGAATCATTCATCACTTTTTCCCTTTAGGTACGCCTCCTCTTTTAATCTCTCATTTCTCCTCGCGCTGAATTAGATCCTTGCATTGTTTCTCTCGAATACTTGTAGTTATTTCCCTTTCTGTTCCAGGTTTATGAATTGATACGTGGGAGTGTGCTCCGCAAGTGGTATGCTACGTCTTTTTCGGCGCGTGATTGCGCATTCCTTGCTTTTGTTCTAATAAAATCAGATTCTTCGTAGATTGTGATATGTTATCGGCTTTTTCTTATAGTGGTTCAGGTTATTTGGTATTGCCATCCGGCATTCCTCGATATATTTTAACGAATATTTGTCCTCCTAGTACTGCTTTGGTCGCAGTCGAATATCAGGATCCGTTGTTGCACCTGTGCAGCATTAGCCACACCATCATTGTCATCATTAGTGAATGTATGCTTGCATTTCTCATGGTTATGTCTTTTATTGGCAATTTCGTGTTCGAAATCGTTCAGTCGTGCTTTTCAATCCTCACATGCATCGTTTATACTGTTCGTTTTTTTCGTGTTATATAAATTGTTCCAATCCGCCATTCTGTATATGGCGGGTTATTCTTGCTGCACGATCATTGCTGTTATTCGACGTTATTCATGAACTGTTTTGTTTGGGATTTGGCTTGTTTGCAAACTCATTAGATTATATATAAAGGTAGGAGATGCCACTATCGACTATTCGTCATCATCCGTTTGTGAGCAATTGGCGACTATTTGTCTCATTTTCTTCCCATTCTAATTCATCGTTTTGTTTTCTCTTGATCAGCTTCGGAATTATGCTAGATACGGTTATACCATAGTTGTTTGGCGTCCTCACTTGCTCGATTTTCTTTGCATAACCTCCCTTATGTTGGCTGGTGATTATTTAGCATATCCGCTAATATTCTCTTATCCATTCTGTTCCGGCTTTTCCCTCTCTGGGAGTGAGTTTTTTCTCATCTCGTATGCTATTTTTTTCCAGTTTATCCAAACCTTGTCATCATTGCTGGGTTGGATTGGTCTCTGATTTTTGGTTCCACGTTTTCGGTTGTCAATTTTGGTCTGCCTCTTGGACGTTTCTCCATGGACGTACCCGTTTCTTTTGTGTTTCGTTCCGTGGTGTTCGTTGAGAGTTACCTTTGATTTCCTCGTTTGCTTTCTGAGCCATTCGTCCAGTCTGGTTGTTAAGGTAATGTTCGTCCTTGGCTTCATGAGTTTGTGTTCATACATTTTTCATTGCGTGAAATCTTTATCTTCGATATCCATTGTCAATTATCCATCTCTTCTATTTCATCTCCTTGTTGTCATTCTATTTGAGTGGTACTGGTTGATGTTGGCTCCTCATCGAATTTCTGGTAACTTTATAGATGTTTTTATTATAGTGTGGACAGCTCTTCTTCCTCGCTGTACTTTCATCCAAAATGCATTACTTTCCATCTCCTTCGAAACATTTTTGGGGTTCATTTTTGTCTCCTCCATACTGGGCGTGCTCATACTTGCCTTTGATAGGTTTTTGGTTTATCTCTTTCTTTTTTAACGGTATTCCCAATGTTTCTGCCCATTTTCAAGGGGTTTATTTCTCCCATCACCATTGGTGTTTACTCCTACTTCCAAACATATTACTAGTGATCGCCCGTGGAGATTGTAAAGTGGAAGGAGTTTCATATGCTAGTTTCCTTTTTGACCTCTTTATTTTGCTGTTGGGTGGGTACTCTAGTTCTTCTGATGTTGGATCGGCGTAGAATAATTATTTATTTTATATTTCCTTGCGGTTCTTGTGCCACTCTCGGTGTTTCCATTTTGCGTAATTACTTGGTCGAATACTCCGGACACCCATTCATTTTTCCTTCTATATTCTTCGATCTCTTTAACTAGTCTCTCAAGCTCGAAGGTTCGCCATTTTCTGCCATATATTTCAGCATGCGTCGTTGCTGCTCGTCTCTGGCTCTTGGCACCTTGCTGTAATATTCTATTATTTTTCGTGCAGTGATCGTTTTCTAGTTTATTTGTGCTTCGCGATATCCACTGGGTTGGGGTCTTTGTCCCTTCATTACATTTCATTTTCTATATTCGTTTCGGCGTTTTATTTCAGCTTCTTTCGTTCTGTATTTTAGGGTTTCTCCTTCCTGATGTTCACCGTTTTCTCCCATCTGGTCTCTTCTTCTACTGCTCCGGGTTGTAGTTCCCATCTTTTTTTCGTTGTTCAATTGTCATTGTTTCTTCCATGGGGTTGGTTTACCTTCAATTTGTATCTAATTCGTGAGCTTCTTCCTCTTTTAGACGGTTATCCTTTTCGCAATTGCCGTACTAAATTTCTATAATTCTCTTTGATTTTTTTCGTGGCCCTAACTTTTCTACTTCGCATCTCTTTCCACGTGGTATCTGTTTCCCATCGAGCTTCTTCCCATTGGTATATTCTGATTTCTGCTTGGTCATCATCACCATATTCGGCCAACTCGTATAGATTATGTTTCATCTTCTTAGTGCAGATAATGATGAAGGTATTCTTACACCACATCTTCTATCAATTCATCTCGCTTTGAATCTTGTTTGTTCCGTGATCATCTCGTTGATGAATTTTTATTAATTCGTCTACTCGCGTTTGTTACTTATCTTTAACGTTATTTTTTCCTGCGTTTGGTACTTTACTTTATTTTCAGTTCTTTTGTTTTTCCTTCCTACTGGCGGCGAGTTCCGTTCTCTTCCGCGATTATATGGTCGTATTCTTATGATATTGGCGTGTTCTGAAGAATTAGCTGTATCACGTAGGTTTCCTATAATAACTTTATTTCATCGGTTTTGAGATACATAGTATTCCCAATTCTTGTGGTTTGATCTATTATTTGTGTGATTAGTTTCTCCTCTGTTTTACAAAAATCATTCTCTGTTGCTCCTGTAAGTTCTTTTTGATATTGAATTTCGAATTCATTTTTCGCGTATTCTGCCCATATCCGAAATCGGTACGGTTTTTTCTTTTTTCTAGGGTTTACGTATGTTCGGTTTTACCCGGCCATATTAGTGCATACTAGGTGTAGGTCTGGTTTTATGTAACCATCCATTGTGGTATAGTATGTTTTTCTTGGACTTCCATTTCTTTCTTTAATCCAATCGAATATTTCATCGGTGTTTTGGCTGTTTAATCCAATTACGTTCTATGAAGTCCGAGCGTTTGCATGAATATTTGGAACTTGTTATATCTTCGTAAATTTTGTTTATACAGATAATGCCTTTACCCCGTGTTTTTCTTGTTCGGTATCACGTCTCCTTTCGCCCCCTCGAGTTTGTAAAATGTACCCTCGTGTATCTTCTAAAAACTTCGTTGTTTGATAAACTCTCGTTTATCAATGTTCGGGTATGTTCCATCAGTTTCGTCTATTAGTTTTATTCCCCTTCTGTTGGTGATAATGGTGATCTGAGATCCATCGATTCATTGGTCGTATGATCTGTTTATTCTGTTCTTCGTTCTCCGACCACGTGTAGTGCTTTCCCATAGGCTACTAAGTTCACTTAATTTCTCCATCTTAACTGGTGATGAATCTCTGATGTCTTCGCAGCATATTTTATTGTAAATCTTTCTCTTTGTTTTTACTTCGTTAATCCTCTTGGTGGTGTTCGATTCCTTTTCTATGTTGTTGATTGACTTTTCTATTAATCCCGTCCCTAATTCGGAATTTCATTTGTCTGTTTGGTTACTGTCGTTATCTTCGTTCTCGTTTGACGCGTTCCGTCTCGGCGAGTATTCTTTCTTTGATTTCCGAGTAGTATTTTTTGTGTTTCTCACGTTTATCTGTTTTAGTTGGTCTGAAATGTCTCATGCTGGTTCGCGTTTGATTTTCTCATCTATTTTTCTAGTTCTGGTTTCGCGAGTTTAAATCTTTTGGGCCAACTTTTATAATATATTGTAGCAGTATGTTTCTTTGACCTCTTGATCATTCTCATCATGTTAATTCTCGGGCAGATTACTTGTCGTTGTTTTTGAATCTTTCTTGTCTCCACTCGTTCTCTTCCACTTTGTAATTGTTTGCCAATCCTTGGCGTGTTGTTGTTGTGTCGTTTCCTGTTTACTCTATTTCTTACATTTTGCAACTCTTTGCCTCATTGGATATTTGATTGTTCGTTGTTGTTATTGGTTTGTTCGCATCCCCTTTTTGCCATCATATCTTTAAGGTGTGATATTCCTGCATCACATCACTTGTTTTGTCTGTTCACGTTCGGGTTGTCTAGGTGCCACTTGTACATAGTTATTATTTCCTTGGTGGTCCTTGGTTTTGATTGTTACTCCCTCTACAATTATTCGCTACGTGACCTTGTTTTCCCGCACTTAAAAGCAGTTCTGGTTTCACATCGATGATATTATGTCTTTTTTTCCCACATCTACACATGGTACATTTTGGTTAGCATTCGTTTTTCCCAGTGTCCAATTTTTCCACACGTTCTAGCATTGTTATCCTTGCGTTGGATTATTTCCGCCGTTGTGTTGGTTCTTTGGTTATTATTATAATTAATTGTTTGGGACGGGTCGTTATTTGTTCTTTGCACCCGGAGGTTTAAAATTTGAATGAGCTCTGGTATAATTGATTCATTTTTGCACCGTTTTGTTCGCTTTCTTTCCGGTTTACTACCAATTGTTGCTTCATCGATTCATCCTGCATAAGGCGATTTGTGATGGTAAGGTGTATTTCTGCTTGATTTGCCTGGCTACTGCTCATCTAAAGTTGTTAACAATCTGCAATTCCTACTGCAGATCGTCAGTTCTGGTCGTCTACATCCATCTACAAATTATGCCCATCAAGTGGACTTCATCAAGTTTCATCGGTTGCCGTTTTGCCAATCTTCTGATTTCGCTCGCGAACATCGGTGTTCGACTCTCGTGTCTCTTTTTCTGTTGAATAATTCTTGTATTCCTTGATTTGGTCAAGTTTTGCCACTCCAAATGTTAATTTAAGAATTCTTGGATCTCTTTCCATTATTTAGTGGTTTCCTCTTTCCCTTGCTTCCAGAAAGATATCTAGTGCGCTGTCCGCATAGGTATACGTGGAATTCGGGTTTTTACCAATATCGTTTGTCCATCCGCAAACCTCTATCATATACCCTCCAAAATTTCTTAGACGTATTTAGTTTATTAGCGTTCCCGTTGAACGGTTCCCCTCGAAATTTCTCGTATTCTTCTGGTGTTTCGTTCGTTGTGATAGCTTGTTTGGTTCTTTTTCATCTGTTTTTAAATTAGATTCCGTCATTTTCAAGCCATATGTTTTTGTTTGATTGTTTAGATTATTTTAATTGACCTCCCGTTATTTGGTACGATTTGTTGTTGGATTACTATGGTTATTCTTTTGTTGTTATCTCGTTCGTTTCGCATATTGGTTTGACTCGTATTCCTTGTTAATTCCTTGGTTTCTTTTGTCGCCTGATCCCTGCTGTTGGAATCCGATATCTTCGAGCGAATTGGTTCGATGTAGTTTTCCTCGCGACCCTGAGGTCCGATTCGATTTCTTGGCGCTTTCCCTGAGAGTAAGATAGCTAATTTGCGTGATCGTAATGTTGTTCTCTCCTCGATATCCCTCGGTTGGGTGGTTTTCCTTTAATTTGTGATTTGTTTGGCTCGGGGCGTTGTTGGTCGTTGTCTGTATTTTGTCCGTAAGAGGTTCTTGTTGCGATATTTCACTGGATTTTGATTTGTTGTCGAATCTTGTTATGCAGCTCGAGTATTGTTGCTGCTTCGATACTATACTTGATTGAATTCTTTGTTTTATTGGTATTTTGTGGGTATTCGTTGGTTGTTTGTATTGGTTGTGAATTGTCCCTACGTGAAATGCTTTGATTGCTTTGATTGCTTTGATTGTTTTGATTTGAGTTCTAGAACGCAAAAAATGAACCGTGTATAGCCTAATCCGCTACACGCTTTCAATCTTTCGAACCGCCTCAAAATAGACACACGGGTTTATTTTTATTTTATTTGTTATCTCTTTTTTGTTTGCCTATGCTTTCTCATTGTTATTATTTTATCGCTATGCTACTACTTTATTTCTCAATTCCTTTTCTTAGCTTGATCGCCATATTGAAATTGGTTATAGTACCCTAATTAATCATAATCATAACTTCCTCGGTGTTACCCGTTTATTATAATTCACATAGCGTTTGTTTGACTTATTTTACGGTCGATTTTTAATTATCTTTGGGGTAAGTAACATTTCTATATGGTCGTAATAAATATCTATTTTTATTATAAATCGTTCGGCTTTGCCGTTCTCAGATTCTATTACCCCCCTTATTTTATTTGTTTACTATGCGTTTTCTGCATTCCCTTTTATTTTAAATACTTATATAATTTTAATTTCCCCTTTCTTTCTTATTTTAGTCCATTTTCTTCATCTACCTGTCTATTGCCATCTTGTCCGCTTCGTTTCTTCTTTTTGTTTTTTCCCTTTCGTTTTCCTATTTATCTTCCCTATTCTTATTGTACTTTGTTATATTATCTTCCGGTTTTCTTTCGTCTGTCAACTTCGATAGTCGTTATCTATTAACCGTTTCTATACAGCCATATTCTCTCCTCCGTGCACGGGTTTAATTTATTTTATTGATTCCTTTGTCTGTTGTTCTCGTATTTCTTTTCTTCCTTATTCGATTACTTAATTTTTATCTTTTTTATATAATCATGGATCAGTCTTTTTTTATTAACATGTCCTTTGCTAATTTCCATTGAGATGTACTCCGTTAATGCCACAATTCTTTACTCCGTTTTGAGATGGTGTTTTATTCTTACCCATCTCTTTTTAATTTTCCCAAATTACATCATCATCATCTAATTTATATCTTTTATTTCTATGATTGAGATCAGGTTCCGTTAATAACTGTCCCCTCATTTCCTGAGCCATGTGAGATAGGTTTCTAGTGATTACATATCCTATATTTAATCGAGATCAGGTTCCGTTACTACCTGTCTCCGAGTTGAGATGTGTTCCGTTATTACACGATCTCATGGGGTTCATGTTCCGTTAATAAAATATCCTTATTTGGATCAGAGGTTTCCGTAATACTGTCTCCGATCTGAGAGATTGTGGTTCCGTTAATACACTCTCATGGGGTTCATGTTCCGTTATACATGTCCCTTATATGATGATCGGGTTTCCGTTAAATACCTGTCCCTCCGATCTGAGATGTGTGTTCCGTTATTCCCACATCTCATGGGGTTCATGTTCCGTTAATACATGTCCGCTTATATGAGATGCAGGTTCTCGTTAATACCGTGTCTCCGATTGAGATTTGTGTTCCGTTAAATACACACTCATGGGGTTCATGTTCCGGTTAATAACATGTTCCCTTATATGAATCAGGTTCCGTTAATACCTGTCTCCGATTCTGATTGTGTTCCGTTAGATACACAATCATGGGGTGTCAGTCCGTTAATACATGTCCCTATATGAGATCAGGTCCGTTAATACCTGTCTCCGAATCTGAAGTTGTGTTCCGTTAATACACATCTCATGGGGTTCATGTTCCGTTATAACATGTCCCTTACTCTCGGTTGGCCCTCGTAATTTTAACTGCGTGATTACGTTTTCTTGCCGGGATTTCTAATCGTTTCCGTTTTCCTCTTTTTTATTTATTCCTTACTCAGTTCGTTAATTATTTTCGCTCTTATTATTATTTCTATTTTTTCGACGTATTCTTTGTTTATTTCTATAACGCGCGTTTCTCCTTTCCTGCTCTTCAAGAGTTCTTCGCCTACCCCCGCAGATTTAAAACAAAAACGAGCTTTGTTTGATCTGCTACTGCAACGGGTAAGGTGATCAATCTTACCAACAATGTAGCTTCCTAACTGGCAAAACTTGGTCGACCAGCCCCCTTCGTCCAATATCTGCTCTTCTGGTGATCGGTTATCACCTCCCAATTTGCTTTTTAATCGTACTACCCGAAGGTAGCTCAAGGTAGTTTTCCCCTAATGCTTTATCTCTGTGTTTCATAATGTCTATTCTGCTCTTTTGCTTTTTGTTGTTTACTTTTGTATATAATAATTACATTCATATATTTTATATTATAGGTATATGGGCACTGGAAAAGAGGCAGTAACTACTAATTATATTTCAACAACAGGTTTTACTCCGTAAATACAACCGTCCTTTTTCTCAATATCGATTTACAAAATTACACAAATAAAGCAGTCCATGGGTCTTAAGCAGCATTTTTGACAATAGCAGAATGTCCACATGGAGTGTCAGCACTTTTATTCGCTCATTTGGGCAGACGGCACTGGTGTAGTGGTGCATCCTCTCGTGCGTATTATGCTCTGTATAGGTCAGGTATTGTTTCAACTTGTTGCTCTATGCGTGATATTTTATGTTTATTTCCTGGGCTTGTTGTACCTCTTTCTCGGTACCATCGATTGGTTCTCTGTCTCCGCTGTTTGTCATTAGTTCTAATGTTGTTCGGGTGTTTCATCCACGGCTTACCTTGTTTTGTGGGTTGTTTTGCCTTGCTATGTTTATCTGCTTCATCTTTTCAAATGCTGTCTACGAGTTTGTTTCATGTTCAGTGAAGTCTTCGCCAATGGTTTATTTCTCGGTTATAAGGTGATCCATTTGTCTACAAAAATTTATTTATAATTAATGGCTTTTTATTATTCTATTATAATATTATAATTTATGATTTTGTTGCTCATTCTTATTTTTCTTTTATTTGGTAAATTGGGTTGCTATGTCTATTACTAGCCATTTTATTTCTAATTTTATTGTCCCTCTATTTTAAAAATTTTAATATTTTTATTCTATTGATTTTTAATTCTATTTCTCCCTTTTTGTAGTTATTAGTTTATTTTTTATAATACATTTTTATTTATTTCCATTAATTTACACAGGTCGTCTTCCGGCGTTTTTATTTCTGTAAATTTAGTTAGATACTTCAGGTATTCCGTGATTTTCTAATCCGATTCCGCGTCACTCTTATTTTTCTTTTATATACGATTTTATCTTACTCTCGCTAGGGATTTTATTTATACTTCTCCGTTGGATTATATTTCCCTGGGTTTCTAATTTTCTATTTGCGAAGGTCGCATTAAATTAATCCCGGCTGCAGCCCCACCAAAAATCATTGTTGGAGCGCACTGTGGGTATTAAATTTCCATCACCGTCACTCCACTCTACTAATAGGATACTTTCACGTAATGACTAGGGAAAACTCCGGCATGCGCCCGCGGTGATTTTAGTAACCATCATGTTACCCGGTGACCGAGATCACGTTGGTTGATGTTACAAAATGCCGACTGCCATTGCCGCGCAGGTGAGCGCCATTCTAGCACTACTCCTCGAAGGACCTTCCGTCTTTCCCGAAGTTGTTCGCTGCCGTTAGCAAGGGCTTATCAGCTTCCGTATAACAGTTTCGTTGTGCGTTCAATCCCCGGAGCGAAAATCATAGATGATCATCTAATTTTTCCCTGTGTTACCACTGTTCAGGCCCTCTCAGATCCCAAGCTAATACCACTATAAACTCATTTATTAGCCATCCCATGCAGAAAATAACCACGAAGAACAAAAGAAAAAACACAATAAACCTAATAAATTGTATTCATCACAGGCAATGAAAACAGAATGGGGTGCAAAAGTTAATCATGTCAAGTTCGAAGGAAGGAATTTTCCACTCTGACGTCATTCTGTCTTGCACACACTAAATCAGATCCTATATCGTCTACATCGATCGTCAGTGGGAAAATAATTTCGTTCCTTGGTCCTAATATGGTGGAAGAATCTAAAGAATTGAGCCTCTTCTCTTCTGGTGGGGACGCGACTTCTTGTGCCAGGCTAGAATTAGGCACTTCGCCCTAAAGACGGCGATATCCTCCACTTCGAGTCAAGCCCATCGAGGACTGTGGGTGGACGGGAAAAGACTCCGGATCCTCGTCAATTAAATTTTATGGATCGAGCCGGGGCAGGGATCGAATTATATGTCAGGGGCGTATGAAATGTTCCGGGTCGAATTCCGGAAACTCAAACTCCTGGTAGGGGAGGCGGGGTCGTTTGGTTGATTGGGAATTCCGTAGGGTCCACTCCAGTGAGAACTCTTCGCAGCGGCGCCGCTCCGCGACGACGCCGATTTCTATTCGTCACTGGCGAGTCCGTACGTTAGTTAGCGTTCCGGGTGTCCCCAGCAGGTGGTGAGGGACAGACGGGCTCGACAGACGGGCTGAGAATCCAGGTATTGGATTCCTAGAGACAGAGGACGAAAGGGCAAATTCGTTGGAGACAGAAGGTGAGAAGCTGGAATTATTCCAATTCCTGGCTTCGGATACTTGCCGGGACGCAAGCTTGGAGCCCGGTGTCGGTAAACGGCGCACGGAGTGCATCGATGCTCTTTGAGATGGCAGTCCGCTGGTTGCGGGATCTC